>CM056995.1:292526308-293126308 GCA_029891345.1 Dryococelus australis | reverse complement strand
GGAAAAGCATTCATAGTCATACCAGTCAAGGCACGCCATTTTACCCACAAGCACCCAGAACAGCTATCCTCATTGTCTACACATAGATAGAATGGAGGTGCCAACACAGGTACACTCACCTTGCACCAGCTTGTCGACTCTGTGTTCGCCAATCTTTCCACTGCACATCCGTGTCAAGAAAGGTGGGCGTTCCCCGAGTTGGGAAGACTAGGTCAGGGCGCATCTGCACCAGGTACTGGAATAGGGTGCACACTCAGTCTACGGCTCTCACGTGGTTCTATACTTAGACTGCTATACAAGGAGCTTGCCTTCCTTCTCTTGGATGGTAAGGGTGTTTGTGTATCCCAATGCCTTATTCCCGAGGCAGGGACTGAAGGAAAGAGTGAAGCTGACCTTACTTGCTTCTGGATGCCTGCATTAGCTATCTCCTGCACTTAGAGCCTCCACAGCTAAGCTTAACCCTAGGTAGCAGGCCCATGTATTAAGGCAATTACAGGATTCTGTGACACCAAAGGTACTAAAGGATTTGTTCGCCGACTCTGTACGCACTGTGAAACTGTGCAGGGGGTCTATCTCCCCCCTCCCCCCACTCTCCCTCCCCCTCCCTCCTTTTCCCCCTCCCTCCCCCTCCCCCTCCCACCCTCTCTCTCTGTGTGTGCATGCGTGAGTGCATGCGTGCGATATATGAGTTTACTGTTTATTTTAGACCCACATGTTTAAACAATTAGACATATGAGTTTACTGTTTATTTTAGACCCACATGTTTAAACAATTAGACATGAAATTGTGAATGTGGCTGTATTAGTTTATTTGTGTTTTATACTTGAACAAATAGGGGCTGAACTATGAAAGCTGTATGTATACATGTTGTTTTCGCGTTGCACCTCGAAGCCAAGTCCAGAGGTCCAGTAACAAAACTCTCATTACTTGAGTGGGCAACACTGCTAAAATGATCCACGGGACCACTGTAATCGATGTTAAGTACTTAATTTGCAGATATGCGTATGTGCACACACTGATTACTGTTTAGCATCCATAATCCACTGTATTTTTAAGGTGGTTCTACATATTTAATTTTTGTTATATGTATATACCAATTTTGGGCTGAACTATGATGGGATATGTGCAAGGATAAGACATTTTTTAAAGTTCGGTTCGGGTTCAGTTCGAGTTCGACAAACTATATCATAGTTCGGTTCGAGTTTGGTTTGTGTACAAATTTAAAGGTTCAGTTAAGGTTTGGTTCGATAAAAATATTATGGGTTAAGTACTAGTTCTGTTTGGTTCCAAAATCTGGGTTCGTCACATGTATACTTTTTTGGCAACAACGGGAGGAACTAAATTACTGTCTCTGGTACAACCTCTCTCAAATGATTTCAAAATATTAAAATAAAAAATATTTAATTAAAACATGTTATTTTTACTTTATAAACTATTAAACATGGACACAATATTTGATTTTTGGGCTCAAAGTCAATGAAAATAACTCCAATTTAATCTTACAATTTTTTTTATATTTCACTAGTCAATTCAAAGGAACCATTTAACTGTATTTGATAAATGTGTGTAATTTTGCTGCCGAAAATGCAAAAAAAAAATAGCCTGAGTAAAATTTTAATGCAATTTTTGCATATACAGTGAAGGGGTTGGTCAGAATCTGTCCAAAATCTGACGACGACTCCAAATTAGCGTGGAGTGGAGTGAAGAGATTTTAGCAGCTCTTAACATCGAGGTCTTGAGAGCCTATACAAAGTATGGGCGGTGGCAACAAGTAAAGGCTACAAGTCAACCAGTGGTAAGAGACCTAATGTGTGTTGCCATAAGTCCTTTACCGGCAAAGCGGACAGCACAGGAAAGGGTAAAGAAAATTCCGGGTGTGGGGTGGTGCTTTCCGACCACTAGCCCCAGCCAGAGGCAAAAGCCTCAGAGGTTAGAATCCTCAAAACAGTAACCCGTAATAATAATGACAGCAACAGAGGGTCTTCCAACTCGAAAGGACTCCTGGTTCCTCATGTTCCAGGAGCCTCCGGCCAAGCCATTCAAAGGGCCAGGCACAGAGCGCAAGGGTTTCATACAGGCCTTGACATCGGCAAAGAACATGGAACTGGCAAAGTCTCGTACTATGTACAGAGGCTTATTGATGAAGACACCAGCTGGTCCCAGGTCCTGACACCGACAAAAGAGGAACTTGTCTGGTGCACGAAAATGTATCCTTTGGTTTGGAAGCAGGATACAAAACTGGTGAAGAAATGGATAACTGAAAGTTTCTCAAAAAGGGACCGCATGATAGCGGAACTCATGGCGGCTGCTGAAGGCGAAAGCAGCACGCCACGCCGACAGAGGATCTCTCCTATCAGACCATGACTGAAAAGGAGGGAGAGAAGGGAGAACAACCCCAAGGTTCGGAGGTGAGAGGACCACCCCCGGACCAGCAAGTGGAACAGACCATGACAGCTGAACAGATGCAGGGTGAGTGAGGCATCAAAGGAAATGGAAGAGGTTATTGAGTATGCCACGGATGAGAGGAGAAAGGTTAACAAAAAGTGGGATAACATCCTCCTCCCAAGGGTGATGAGACTAAAGGTGCCTTTGGACCTACAGCTAGCGAGAAGTGCACAGCTGGACGAGGAAAATAAGGCGCTAAAAGCCTGGTGCAAAGACCAGCAATAGCAGCAGCTGGAACAATGCCTCGCTCCTTGGCGAAACCTCAGTCCTTCGCTGAGATTGTCAGGGAGCAGAAAGAAAAGAAGGAGGCACCCCAAGAAGCCCAGTGGCAGGAGGCGAGGGTTGGTGCCAGGCTACTGGGAAAAAGACGGTACTCATCTATCCAAAGGAGGGGTAGGGAAAGTCGTACGAGACACGAGAAAAACTGAAGTCTATAAATCCAGTGGTGGAAAAGAGGCACATTAAAAATGTGCAGCAGGTCACAAAGGGCAGGATTCTTCTAGAAGCTGAGGACGAGGAAACACTCCTTAAGCTTAAGAACCAGCAAACAATGGAAGAACTGGGATTAAGGGTAGCGGACCTAAAAAGGAAACGCCCCAAGGTCATCATTTTTGATGTACCAAGGGACTATGATAATGCTGAGTTCATGGACAAGTTAAGGGTTCAAAACTTCCACGAGTCTCAGAACTCAGACGAGGAGATGCGGAAGAACGCTACGGTGCGCTTCCGCACAGGACCCAGAGACAAGGACGTGATCAATCTGGTGGACTGTGGTACCGTGTTTATAGGCTTTCAAAGATGCAAAGTCAGGGACTATATCGTACCCACACTGTGTTACAAGTGTCAAGGTTACGGGCACATAAAGGAAAAATGCAAAAGTGAACTGGTCTGTCCCCACTGTGCAGAAAAGGGGAGCAAGTTTTCCAAATATAAGGCCAAGGAAACCCAGGCCAAGTGCGCTAATTGCAGCAAGGACAACAGAAGAGACAGGAGTCATAAGATTGGAACCTCTGACTGTCCGGTCCATCAGAGAATGCTGGTGTTGAAGCTCGACAGAACCCAGTATGACAAGTAGACTCGCGCCGCTACGGTTGGGGCAGATCAACCTGCAAAGTGGTGCAGTTCCGACAATGGAGCTGCACAAGATAGTGAAGGAGCAACAACTGGACATGGTACTGATGCAGGGCCACACCTGCTCAGGGGAAGAATACCAAGTCTCCAAGGTCGCTTCACTCTGTTTGGAGAAAATCCAGTGGTGGGAATATGGGTATGTAACCCAGAGATTAACTATAATCCGATGTAATCTCTCTCGAACACGCATCATGCGTGTCAAGTTGGAGATGGGGAGAAGTGTGACGATTGTGTCATTATAGTTCCAGCCCCAGGATCCAATAGAAAGACATATAAGTCAGTGGGATAACATACTGATGAGAGTAGATGAGAGAAACATCATCATTGGCGCGGACATCAACGCCAAGTCGGAATTATGGAATTCCACATGGACGGACGACCGAGGAGAGGAGGTGATAAAGTACCTGATGGAGAAAAACTTGCAAGTTGTGAACAGACCAGGACACATGGCAACCTACGTGTCACCTGCCTACGATACGGAATCGTATCTGGATGTAACCGTAGCAACGGCGTGGGCTGCCGGAAGTATTGGGGATTGGAGAGATTCAGATGAGATAGAATCTAATCATAGAATGATTCTGTTCACCATCCAAATTAACGGCGAAAGAACCAACAGATTAGAACATCCCCGATACGTGACTGCTAAAGTAGACTGGACACTGTTTGACAGAGTACTGCTCCGTGGTTAAGGGAATATCAAGAAATTAAACTCCAGTTGTCGCTGGACCTGAGGGCTCAGAGAATAGGGGAAATGGTGATGGTAGTCTATGAACAGGCAATCCTCAAAATTCAGAGGAAGGTGCCTCATCATCCCTGGTGGGATGATGACCTAGAAGCCCAAAGGAAAGAGGTTAAATACCTCAGGAAACAGTTTAGAAGGTCTTACCATCCAGCTGAAAGACAAGCCATGGGGCGGTACAATGTCGCAAGGGGCAAACACTGGAGAATACTCCGCAAGAAAAGACAGACAGCTTGGAGAGAGCTAGTCACGGATGGGGAAACCAAGACCCATGGGGATTGGTCTATCGGATGGTAACAGTTAAAGTGAGAAGCTCAGAGGAGCTGCCAGCTCTCGAGGCTGATGGATGTCTTCTGCAGTCGTCCGAAGAGATCACGAGGTACATGTAAAACACTATTGCCTGATGATAATACGGTGGGGGAGACCGAGTATCATGAGAGAATCAGGGCAGAACAGCTAAGGCCCATGAAGTCGGAAGAAACGGCACCTTTTCCTCAGAGGAATTGGATAAAATAGTCAAGAGAACTAAGCTCAAGAAAGCCCTAGGACTGGATGGGATGACTGGAGAAAAGCTCCTTCAGGCATATCCAAAGGATACGACAGGCCTTACTTGACCTGTTTAATGACTGCTAAAAGGAAGGTACTTTCCCTTCAGGGTGGAAGAAAGGCCTCCTTATAGTTATCCATAAGGGGGGTGGGAGAAACCCGAGAAAGGCAAAGTCATACAGGCAGATCACCTACTGCCAGTTTTGGGGAAGACACTGGAGCGCTTAATAAACCGAAGGCTGATGGAGTACCTGGACACGGTCCAGGGAATCCATCCTAAGCAGTATGGCTTCATGAAGGGTAAAAGCACAGAAATGGCAGTCATGGACATGGTTAATCAGGTGCGAACCTATGATCAGACGTATGTCTTGGCGATATCCCTGGATATCTCGGAAGCTTTTGACAATGCGTGGTGGCCGCAGATTCTGTGGCAACTATAGTTGTTGGAGTGCCCCAAGAACATGTACGGAACAATAAAGAGCTTCTTGACAGACAGAAAGTGAGTGACGGACATGGGAATGCACAGAGAGGAGAAGATGCCAACAAAGGGCTGTCCGCAAGGCTCAGTCCTTGGTCCGATCTTGTGGAACGTGATCTTTGAGGGACTGCCGCGACTAGACCTCCAGGCTGCGTTGTGTATGGATACGCAGATGATGGGTTACTCCTTGTCCCGCCCTGGTCCAGGAAGGAACTGGAAGAAAAGACAAGATGGACCAAGCCCTAAGAAAGGTAGATGGCTGGGCTGAGAAGTTCAAAATGGACTTCTCAGTCAAGAAAATCAGGCCATAATGATTAAGGGGAACCTTAAGCGGAATCCTGTGATCAGGTTCCGGGGCAGAGTCATCAAGATGGTGACAGAAATGAGGTATTTACGAGTAATTCTAGAAAGTCGACTAGCATTTCATGTACACGTGCACTACGCGGTGAATAAGGCTGTCACTATGTTCCATAGACTCAGAGCAGTGGCTCCTGTGAACTGGGGACTTAGTTACCGGACGTTGAAACTCATGTAAAGGTCAGTGTTCCTGCCCATCCTCACATACGCGTTTGGAGTGTGGTTCCCGGAGGTGGAGAGGCTCTATGGAAAAAAGAAAATAAACAGAGCACAGAGAGCAGCACTGTTGGGGATCACCAAGTCTTATAGAACAGCTTCTAATGAGGCTCTCCACATAGTAGCTGGAGAAAACCCTCTGGGCCTGCTAGTGGTACAAAAAGGAGAAATTGCCGCCAGAAGGATAAAGGCGGGAAGAAATTCCCCCCAAGGAACTTAAGGCAAGGAAAGCGGCCACATTAACAGCCTGGCAGGCCAGATGGGATGAAAGTGAAAAGGGTAGGCTAACACACAATATCTTCCGTGTGTCCAGGGGAGACTGCGACTGGAGAAGTGGCTCGAAGTAGGCCATTATTCGGCAGAGTTTCTGTCAGGGCACGGAAACTTCAGGGCGGAGCTGTTCTCCCTGGGACTGGTGGAAGACCCCTGTGCGTGGTGTGTGGGGTGGAAGACACCCCCGTCCATGCGCTGGAGTGCCCCAAGCTAGAGGACATGAAACCAGAACATGAGGGGAAACATGGACCACTCCGCCTGGGGACATGCTCCGGGACAGGGACATGGCCAAAGAAGTACTAAGGCACCTCATGAAAGTGGGGAAGAGAAGGCAACAGTTCAATGTCTGGTGGACAAGTCGCCGGCTGAGCGAGGACCTGGACAGTTCAGAGGACGAGGTTCGGAACGATGATGCGAACCATGATGGGTGCACACATCTTCCTGACCATAATACTGGACGAATGTGGGGGTGGCCCTCAAAATCCCCACTCACAAGGAAACCTAGTGATGGTACACGAGAACAATGATAGAAGGTCCTGTGAATCCCCCTCCAAGAGAGAAGCAAAAAGGCAAAAGGGGACAGAGTTGCATAAGTCTAGGTCGATAACGAGAGTTTTCAACCTGGAACCATACCGAACACACGGCCAGGGCAGGGAGGAAGAAGTGGTACATGGATGGCCATGTACACGGAACCCAGTTGTGTTTATCCGGGAGGGATTTGCTCGTGTTAGCAATAGCATGAGCAAGTTGAAGCGTGACAACAGACGAAGAACAGTCTGTGCCATGAACAGAGCCAGAGAGGTATGGACAACGGGCGTGCCTATGGAGGAGGTACAGATCAATCAGCCATAGGAAGCCGAGGTTGAGAAGGAAGTCTTCCTCCATAAACAGCTTATCAGGAAAACCGAAGCTACTCCAGTTGGGAGAACTGTAGAGATAGACTGGCTGGAGGATAAAAACATGGTTGACGGATCTATGCAGACCTGGCCTGCGCAGGCAGACCTGGCCTGCACAGGCAGATCTCGAAGACCCACAGTGGCTGTACAATGAAACCATACGGGAAGCAATGTTAACGAGGCTGGAGGACCCCGTCACGTTGATATCAGCCCTAGTCGTGAGAAACATGGGGGGGGAGGGGGCAGGATACTGTTCCCTATGATGGAGACAGTGGACAGGCTCCTCGTCGCCCAGGGGGCCTGCCACGAAACCAGAGGAAATTCTAAAACTCTTGAAAGAGTGTTACTGGTGTAGAGGGGAAAGATTAGTGGAATCTGAGATCAGTAAGGATGCCATCTGCATATACGGGAGGTATACCTTCGACGACAGTAAGCCATTCAGTGGGTACACTGTAGTCAGGTATTAGTCCTTCAATCCCAGTTGGTAAACTAACATAAGAAATAGAATCAGCCACACCTGAAGTGACTCGCTTCACCTTAGGGGGAGGGGCCTAGTTTGGTGAGGGGAGGTGCGCAGGGAGGGGGAGCCGAATAAGGTGCTAACAAGCCCTTATAGAAGGTCAGAATGGAAGAACCAGCAATGGAAGAAAGCAGTGAACCGCCCAACCAGCAATACCGGATAAGACAATTTACTCGGATGAGACACAAACCCTGGATACAACCCGGAAACACTGACAGGACAAAATGTGAAGCACATGTATGAGCTTTTATGTTTCAGGACCAAGGCATGGAAGACCTTTGGACTAGTGAAAGGTAATGAATGAGTGTGTGTGCGAATGTGCCAAAACGGAGTGAGCAGTTGATCCAACAAAAGCCCTTTGCGGTCAGGGGCGAGATAGCGGGGGATGTTTCTGGCTACCGGGTATCCCCCAAAACTAAGTCCAACACTGCCCGAGCACACTGGGCCGAGAAAGTAGATAAGGGATATACCGTCATGCTTAAATTTCAACGGGAAGGACGAACGCAGTCTTGAGTAGTTAGTGTATGTGTGAGTAATTAGTGTAGTTTTCTTTTTCACTTTCGGACATCTAGACTGTGTCAAAATTCCAAAGTTCCTGGTGGATCCTGAAGATTAAAAGAGATGATTTAGCTTTTTGCTTGTGGGGGCTAAAGTAACTTCCCTAGAAAGTAGTGTCCAGGTATGATCTTTTAATAGGTATTGGCCACCTGCTGGAGGGGAGGTTTGGAGAGACCAGCGCCGGTTCCACCGGGAACTTTGTACCTTGAAGAGACCATACACTGTACAGAGGAGAGTAACTAACCTGGTCAAAGGGACACAGTTTGTAGGTGTACTCTGCATCAGTGAACTCAAAACACTCCCCAGACAAAACTGCAAATTCATCCTCAGGGCCGTAGTCCTTCTTGAGGGTCTCTGTGAGGTCGGTGATCTCTCGCTGGAGGTCACGTGCATGCCGCTCAGCCTCCTCGAACTCTGCCCGTGCCTTGCTCGCTTCTGCACAAATCAAGCACCACATCCTGTTTGTCTACCTCCACTTCCACATCATGCTGCAGCTGTCTGTCATACATGTGAGCATTTCTAAAAGCCAATTTAATTTGATCCTGCCCATTTTGTATCCTTACACAGCCCACACGTAAAAATTAGAGTTGTTCCAATACAGATACCAAGTATCTGTATCGGTTGATACTTCGTCTTTAATGCTGCATCTGGTATGGTATCTAGCAGATACATTAGTATCGGTTATAGACAATAAAATCAGGTTATTACTTTCTTTAGACACAAAAATTATTGTATTTCAGCATGCACAGGTCGCACTTTTTTACAAAAAAAAAAATAATAGTAAGAACAAATGAATAGCTTTTCACTCGTGCAATAATTTGTTCACTTATGTTCATAAACAAAATTACCATCCCGCAGGCGTAAAATGTAAATATGTTGGAGCTCGGCCATAGCTGCCATACATGATAAAATAATTTTGCTGCTATACACGAGAAAGATATCTTACGTAGTTTGCACACCTGCCGCCGTGCCAGAAGTCCACAATGATAGATGCAATTTTGTGTAAAGATATTTTACATAGTTCACACGTCTGTCACCGCGCCATAAATGCACATTGATGGATGCCATTTTGTGTAACATGTTACCATATTTTTGCTTTCTCAAGTCATCTTTTCATCTATGAAACAGAAATCGCACGATGTATATTTGTAAACATTGCAACATAATAAAAATTTTTTATCGCAAATGTTTTGTAGGGGAGAAATTAAGTTGAAATTTATTGTGATTGTACAGAATCATTACTTAACAATATTTACAGGAATACAAAAACTCAGTACAAAGGGCATTGGTATTGGCACTGGTATCAATATCGGAACAACTCTAGTAACAACTAACAGTATCATTGACATGAGGACTTGTAAACAAGGGTAAATTATGAAACACTGTTGCTGTAACATTATACTAGTGCTCTTCAGCTCAATAGCAAAACAGTGCCCTTTTCTACTGGCTAAATAATTATTTTATTTAATATAGGGGATATGCTTTGTACACCAGAAATGAGAGCAAAAAATACAATAGGACAATGTCAAAATCTCAGTTTTGTAAAATATATATAGTGCCATTTATCTACAAAGTACAGAGTTATAAATGTTCCTGGTAAAGTGAGCACTTTATAAGGCAGTACTTCAAAGTTCCTTTCAGCTTGTTTACATACTTTCACCACTTTTTACTACAAAAATTGCCATATGACTAATAGAAAAAGTACATAAATTATTATAGATATCAGAAGCTCTCAAAATGTCATATTGAATATAATTTTTTGGCTATCAATATCATGCCTGCTGGGAGGGCCTTAAAAAGTGCTCATTTTACAGTGAATACCCTATGGATGCCAGTTTTCATGGCACATTATTAAAAATGACATTCTCAACTAAACATTACAATACTGAACCACTTTTCCTAATTTGCTATCAACAATACATTAAGTACTCCAGTCCATGTTGATACTGACAATTACAATAAAAGTACAAGATAAGGAGTATGACCTCTTAACAAAACATTTTGTACGATTTTATAATTTTTTAAATTTACGATCAGACCCCACATAAAATAAAAATTATTTTTAAAAAATTTCTTTAAAAAATTGCATGCCTTTAACAGCACACTATTACACACTCATGTCAAGTAACAATTCAAAAAGCTTGCACCAGAGCCATGTGTTTGAATGAAACAAACAAGCATTAACCAATAATGTGAATTCTTATTGCAAATGTGGTATGCAAGACTCAAATGAAACAAATGATTCAAGTGTAATAAAGGCAAGTAGGCAACATATTCATCGGTGCATTAGCACTCTGCACATACACAACCAAATTTAATAGTTGCCTTGTAATGTAAACTGGAATTCCTCTGATGGTAGTTAAGAATAAAAAGAAAGTCATGGATATTGCTAAGAAGTTACAAATCATTTTTGAGTGTGAAGAGGGCAGTCAATAATGACAAGAATAAAGCTACTGTTTTGCTGAAAAATGTGCCTGCAGGGATTAAAAAGATTACACAGCACTGATCATGCCAAATTTTATTGTACATTCCTTTCAATTAAAATTTACTGTCCATCATTATGCATGATGCATAAACACAGTACAGTACTAATTTTAAACATTGACACTAGCCACAAGAACAAAATGCCAAAGGCAAAACATTCTTCCTGCTTTGTACATTCCTCAAATATACCATTATTAATATTTATATTATGATATTAATATTAATAATGGTAATATTTCTAATATTAATATTAAAAATAGTAATATTTATATTAATATTGCATATTATATTTTTATATTAATACCTTAAATATTAATACTTTTATATTAATACCTTAATTATTAATATTTTTAAAATAAATATTTTTACATTTATACTTTAAACATTAATATTTTTAATATTAATATTATCATCCGGGCGCTCGTCTGAGAAGGATGTGTAGTGACTTCGTTTCTGTGATTTTCCTGTTTCTTCAAAGAAATCTTAAGTAAGTGTCAGAAACACTGTTACGTTTGAACTTCAGGGGTTTTTACATGCCCCCCAGCCAAGACTTATGTACATTATGTGGCAAGCTTTATTTTGGTAAACAGTTTGTTAAGTGCGCGGGCCCATGCGGGACAAGGATTCACTATAACTGTACTGGCGCGGGCAACGAAGACTAATATTTCTGTGAAAAATGCACTAAGTATAAGGATGATGTTATTATGTGTGGTTTTTCACCTAAAAAAACAAGCTGAACAGTGGTGATGGTAAACTTAAAGACACTGAAGTGATAATATCAGTAGGAGATAATGATTCCTCTACCTCCTCGGAACCAGAGATATCTTCAAAAATATCTTTAAAAATTGCAGAAACAATGGATTCCAGTATTCAATCCATGTTTGAAACTTTAAGCAACAAGATTGACAATCTCTCACAAGAGGTCAAAAACATCAAAGAAGGTAACTCACTACTGTGAGCCATGTTTGAAAGCCTCGAAACATCAAATAAAAAGCAGTGTGCATCATGTGGAGAAAATTTTGAATCAACTAAGGCATCAGTTTCTACTCAAAATAATGTGCAGAGAAGGTCATATAGTGAAGTAACAGGAAAAAAGACGGAATTTACAGGCACTAATGACAAGAACCACAAGTTTCGTCATGGCAAAGTTCCGTTGGCAATACGGGGAACATCAATGACTCCCAATACGCCAATCAGTCATAACTACAAAAACAGCCAACTGCTGACGACGACAGATTTGTCGTAGTCGGCAGACACAGCACGAAGGCCTCAGAGGCAAATGGCTCATCAACAATCAGGACTGCTACATCCAGGAAACAAGTACAGCTAAGCATCTGTACTAATGTTAACATTAAAACTGTACCAAAGGTGGCACAACCACGTATGACGACTTTGTTTGTGTTGTGTTCCGCATCCGAAGTGCAGGATAATTACACAATTTTGTATATAAATCAAGGAATTAACGTTACAAATTTGAAGGTGCCCAAGTTGAAAACCAAATATAATTCTTACTCTTCTTTTTAAATAGCAGTAGCGGAAGATGATTTCAACCGTATTTTCAACACTGTTTTCTGGCCTACTGACAACCTACAAAATTAACAACTATTTACACCTGATAATGATTCCTCATCTGCAAATACTGATCAACCTAATGAAGCAGCTGGAGGAGCTGTATCCCAAGTAAAATAATGCATATGTTTTTGGAGGTGATCTCAAAAACAACAGATACAAATTCGGTACCTTGAACTGTACTATCAAAATGTAAAGGGCTTATAACTAAATCCCTGGATTTTTCACACAGTATTTTAAGTACTGATTATTCATTAATTTACCTAATGGAAACATGGTTTAACAACTTTAGTATAAACTCATATAATTTTCCTGAGCATTACATCATATTTAGTAATGTTTGCGATGCCTCAATAGAGGAGGTGGCATGATAATAGCGGTAAATCAACATCATTTTCCTAAGACTGAACAAAAATTTGAATTTTTAACTAAAAATATAGAATCCATTTGGACAGAAATTGTTACTAATAGTGCTAATAAACTGTCAATTGGAAATATATATTGACGTGTGCCCGGTTAGACTGACTGGCATGTTTGTCAAGGATTTTTCCGCTAGACCAAAAGCGGGGTGTTAAATCTGGTTAGAAGGCGTGAGGCGAGAGGTGTTGGTTATCACTTACACTGTTGTCTTGAGTGTTGTTGTTGATGTAGGTTTCCCCCAATAGTGGTGAGCTCGGTCCACTCCGAAGCAGCGATTCCAGTCATAGACTTCACGGCTCCAGGAGTTCGGGTTTTCTCAGCCATATCTTTCCTCCGTACGGTTTAACAACCCTCTTACCACAGGGTGGCACAAGGGATGAGTGCAAAAGCAAGGTGACAAGTAAATTACTGTTAATGGAGCAGGCACTACTGCTTGGTGCCTAAGTTGGGCGGTGCAGTCCTGTTCCGCCTGCCTTTCCTGCGTAGGTGGTGGTAATATCATCCACGGTTTGGTAGCAACGTGAGCTAGATATTGTTCCCTACGTCTTTAGCCACTCCTTACCTTGTAAGGCATAGAGCACAACGGTTTGACAGCTTACATAATGCACTTGGACAGGAACGGTTATTACAATGTAACCCAATAGCCACTTGCTGGCACGAGATCGATTACAGTCCCCACTGATCCCCCAAGCATGCGGGCTGGTCAGGGGCGTGGAGCCGTGTCGACCACCAAGCTTCTACTGGTTATGCGTTCACACCGCGTTGAGCGGCAAACCCCAGGCTAATGTCACTCCAGCACTGAATTAGTGCTCAAAGTGAGAGATAACCTAAGCTTGTAGTCCCTCCCTGTGTGATGGTGTTTCTAGTGGTTGTGGCATTACTGTTTCTCACCACCAATACTTAACTTAGTACTCGGAGGGCTGGGAAGAAACAGGTAGCCATCTAATGTGGATGTCAACAATCTCCTGGTTCCGGTTGGCAGTGTACGTCGTACTCTGTCTGTAACCGTTAACACAGACAAGTACGCTGTCAATGAAAAGCAGAAGAGTAGTGAACAATGACTGTTTATTGAATACTCAATAAACACGTGACCCATGTTACCTCCTACTAAACCGTGGAGAGCTCAAGGTAACTGCGGTTCCAGGTGTAGGCGACCTGGTTCTATGTTAAAAGGGGATAGTGGTTCTAGACGAATACTAACATTTATAATCATGGTTGATTGGTAGGTTGAGCGGCGGAGAGAGAGGAGAGGGAGAGGGGAGAGGGGAGGGAGAGGGGGGGAGGGGAGAGGGAGAGAGGGGGAGAGGGCGAGAGGGGAGAGAGACGGCGAGAGGGGGAGAGGGGGAGAGAGGGAGGAGAGGAGGGAGAGAGGAGGGAGGGAGGGAGAGAGGGAGAGGGAGAGGGAGGGAGAGAGGGAGGGAGGGGGGAGAGAGAGAGAGAGAGTGTGTGCGCGCGTATATATATATATATTTCCAGAATTACCTGTGGAGATTTTTAAAAATTATTTTACATTTTTAGAATTTAAATTAAACAACTATCTACACCCAATAAGAATTGTATTTGACTTTAATATTTCTGGAATGATTGGAATACTTTTCATACACAAAAATTATCTCATTATTATAATAAATTTAAATGTCAATTTTTATTACAATCAGTAAGTTTACTTAACATCTTAACAGTATAACTCTACTATACCACATTTAGAAATATTAAATTTAATTTTCTCTATTTTCTATATTAATATTGATAAATCCACAGTTCCATTGATGGAGGGAAATAAATATCATCCTGCCTTACGTTGTCAGGTTTCTTTTGACTCTGACAAATATAAATATAATCTAATATATTACAAAAATTATCAAATGGGTGATTATTTATCCTTACATTTAGCTTTCAGTAGCTTTGATAGGGGTCCTATTTTTCTAATGGAGAATATTAATTTCATGGTGTAGTATTTAACTAATAATCTACAAATACTAATAAACACTTTTATACCTAAATCCAAAGAGTGTGTCATTGTCAAATGAACCGGAAGACTACTTGTGCATGTCTTGTAGTGATGAGGCAACTATGTTCGGCCTTTCGCCCAAACAGAAGAATAACGTAGTAAAAAAAAACCAATTCCAACTTAGGGCAAAGAAAATGTTACACTTGTGGACATCAAGGCAGAAAGTATGGTCAGTCAAGACAATCAAGAAGTGGCTACTGAAAAAATAAGAGACACTATGGATGTAAGTGTTAAATCTCTACTTCAGGTACTTTTTGAAAAAAATTTATGATTTAACATAGGAGGTCCATGATTTAAAAGAAGCCAATTCTTTTTTAAGAGCCTTGTTTGAAACCTGAACACAGCATGATGATTTCTCTCAGAAAATTTGACAAGTACTGTACTAGCTGTGTTGGTAACAAAGGCACGAGAAGGAAGAGTTGTGGTCATGAAGGAACAAAGGCCATGGAAACATGAACATGGAAATGGGGACTGTAAGTGGCAAAGCGGTATGATTCCCACCATCTATGAGGTGCTGAGTCTCTTCATCATACACTTTCTTCTCTTCCTCCACTGTTGCCTCCTCCTGAGGTGGCTGCTCCTGCTCTTCCTCCTCTTCCTCTTCTTCCTCCTCATCCTCCTGGCACACAAACCAGAACAGATATGATACCACAGTTCTGCCTCCAGTAGAGGCACAAATACAGGGTTCTAAAAAATTCTTAAAATAGTGAACCTCATTCTAATCTCTAAAGTCAACTTCCTAAAATTTTGCTGAAATATTTTACTTTTTTTGTTTCACGAATATTACAGTTTTACTTCAGTAGCTGCGAAAATTTATACTTCAGTTATATGCATGACAACAAAAATAATAATTTCATTACAGTAGACTCATTATCTGCTTTTTTTCAGGGACTGAAAAAAATTTTCGTACACATGCAATTTCAGTAGATGAGGGTTTTGACATGTACATCAATAAAATAAAACTTCTACCCTTATAAAACTTGATGTTGAACATAATGAGAGCTGTACATTATGTGTGAATAAAGTTTAACTAATAAATACAATAGAAATGGGAATTAAAAAAAGTATTGCAAGTCAACCCAAAACTATAAACCCTCTGAAAATGAAAATAATGCGAGACAGGATGCCAGCCAAATTTTGAATGTCCTGCGTGCGCTCGATCAGCAGAGCATGTGCAGAGAAGTTATCGATCTGGCCCTGTACTCACTGCATGCGAGAAGGAGAAGGCATAACTTCAGAGGTGTGAGAAGGGAAACCATCTACCCCTCCTCTTCCAATCCAGTCGGCAGCCAGCGGGAAGGCGCATGACATCACGCTGGTTGCTAGGCAACTAGTTCCCTCCCCGCTAGCCATGTAAGGGGAGGACACGAGCTCTTCCAAGTAACACCAAGGATAGCCAAAGCTTATGCAAACCAAGCTGCTGCAATATCTACATCAATCTATACTTCACTATGGCAACGCCGTGCTAGCGTAGCAAATGTGTTGTAGAAGTAATTAATATTTCACTTTAAAAACTATGTTTTTGAGATATAGATGAATTAAATATGGTGATTAAAATTTATTTCTCTAAAGTTTTCAATAATTAATCATTCAAAATCATGCCCTCTAATTTTCCCGCACACTTACCCCTGGCCTGAGTTATGCTTTCGAGCGCGGTACTTATGCATTAATAGATGACAAATGGTGACAAATAGGCCCCTATAAGATATCAGATTATTCAAAAGATATGTGTCTATTGAAATAAATTAATGATGTGATAAACCCAAAATTTGCCTACTAAATTTTTTTTTAATTTCTTTTCAAAAATTTTAATTTTTTGTTTTGATGCTCTTATCTTTATGGAATTTCTTTTTTGTTATGAAGAGTTCAACTATTTTTTG
This sequence comes from Dryococelus australis, assembly GCA_029891345.1. Lineage (NCBI taxonomy): Eukaryota > Metazoa > Arthropoda > Insecta > Phasmatodea > Phasmatidae > Dryococelus > Dryococelus australis. The sequence goes on along the minus strand of CM056995.1, from coordinate 293,109,785 downwards.
TTAGGATTGGTTGAATAATTTAATTATTTTATTTATTTGTTCTTAAGTTTTAGAGATAAAATGGATTTTCAGTTCGTCTTTGCCACAAATTTACCTTTCGTGGGCAATGGATGGTTCTGGAGCTGCTGTGTTCAGTAGTGTTCTAAGCATTCCATTTTTTCTGCAGTTGTGATTTGAACTTTTTTTACATGGCCGCCACATTTTTAAAGTGTTCAAAAAAATTTTTACAAAGATTTTTTATGCAAGCATGTTTGACTTCCTAAGTTCCATAGATGGTTCCAGGCTGATTTGTTCGGCTACGACAGTCGTGAGTTCATAGGTGCTGTCAGGAGTAAAGAGAAGCTTCATGCTGAAGGCAACAGAGGAAGTGCAGGCCGCTTAGGGGAAAGAGTGAGGCAGTGTGGAGTGCTGGTCTTCAGGCTATTGCAAGGGGCTCAGGGTGTGCTCTGATTGGCTGGAGGAGCTTGGGTGAGAAGAGTCACGTGGTACAAAGTTAGGCGTGGCACGGTTATTGGTGTCAAGATGGTGGACAGAGAGGAAGCATTGGGGAAGCGGTCCAGAGGAGACCGTTCCCATTCAGCAGGATGTGATAAGTATTAATTAAAGTTTGTTTGTTTTGATTGATTGGGGCATTTTTCCTGATCTCAGGAAGAGTGATCCTGATCAATCCTTTAAATAGCCTTTTTTTGGGGTAGACCATACTACAGCTTGGGCAGAAAGCTGTAGTATGGTCTCCAATGCTGAGAGAGAGACTTGGGTAATGGCTATTGGGCGAGAGATGTAGATATTACTTTAAAGGTAGGAATATAAAGTTAGGAACTTCTGGTAGAAAGTTGCAGAGAATTTCACTATGCTGACTTTCAGTCATGGCTGAGTTGCAAAATGTTGTTGTTGTTGTTTTAGTTGTTCACTGAACTGAATTTTAAATATTTAGAGCTCTTGGTGTTGGTATTTTATGGACGTAAAGGTTGGTACTAAGCGCTGAAGTAAACTTGTGGTCACATACACAGAGTGAATTACGATAGTGATTTAATTAAGGTTCAGTCTTGCATATTTTATTTATTATTTTTGTTTTCCCGTTGTTCCATTTCCTTCTACTATCTTACAGATTATTTCAAGCCAATCAATTCCTTGTAAAATTAATGAGTAGTGTTTTCGAAGAAGCTAATCCCTATTATTTTTGTGCAAAGAGAATTATTTTCTATTGCTAAATTGTTTCTTTTGATATTGAAGTTATCTTTGCTGTTTACAACGACCTAACCTCTGATGCAAAGGTCCTGCTTAGTTAATCAGAGTTTTATATGTAGTGGTTTTCTCAGCTTTCAATTTTTGTTGAATAACTACAAGGAAATTACCGTTTATTTAACGAGACCTACAAGTTCCAGATAAGATAGTTCCCTTTGTTTTTGGAGTTTACGGCTCCAGGTGTTATAAACTTGGATAATTCATTTAATGTTTTTTTGCTTAGAATTAATTTTTTTCTCAGTCAGTATTTTTGGTTTCGAAGCTGAGCAAGAGCATAAGGTTTCAATAGCTTTCCGGTTCCTTAAATTTCCCCCCAGTATTCCACATTAATTACCTACCTGTAACATTAGGTTGAGTCACCGGATATTAGATGTTTTAGCTGATCCTTTTTGTTTCCTCCTTCGTAAAAATATAAATCCTCTGATCTACCTGCAATCATTACTGAAAATGAACTTCACACTTGGTATACATGTTGCCAACTATTGAAACAATTTTTTGGAAACAAGTGGATGTTAAGGATATACTTCTGGGCATATAATTTTATTCACGAGGATGCTGTTCATTGATTAAAAATACTATTTCATCTTAAAATCGTTATATTTTTTTTGCCAGATAAGATTAAATGTCACCTTTATGGGGGAAAAAAAAAATCCTTTAATAACAGAAGAAAACATCTTTGCAAAAATTAATTCATAATTCCTTATTAAAATGTATTACGTAACATTTTCAGGTGAAACCATTTGCTTGAGTGACACAGAAGTGGCTAGCTCAGATAAAATGGTCCGATATTCCCACGTTGAGATGTGAGATTAGAGGTTGGGAACTTCGCGGGTGATCTGACTGGTAGGTGACTTGGGGGTTGCAATCCTTATAAGTATTGAATTCTTATTTTTAAAGTTTGATTGAATAATGAATGAGTACGGTTGAAGGAGGTGGCCTTCAAATATTGCAAGGCAATTGCTGAGGTGATTATACCTAAGGGGATTATTCCCTCTTGGGCAGAAAGCCAGAATATGTGGGGTGTGATGGTTTACATGTGGGACAAAACCAGACACAGCTGGCAACCACCAGACACAGCTCAAACGGGTTACCTGCAGTAAACGGGGGTAGCGGTGCTCTCCTCTCCGCTGGCTGCTGCGCTGGGACAGGGTGGCTAGCAGTATCCTTATACCAAATTCCCTGACATTTCCCTGATTTTTCCAGGTATCCTGTTACATTTTCCTGACTTACGTACGCAGCAAATATTACCAACATTTTAATGTTTTTCCTAAAATATACTACAAATTTCTTATGGGTAACAACAATAACATAGCCTTAATTTAGCTTTCCTTCGCAGAAACAAATATTTATAAAAACTAAAAAAAGTACATAGGTACAAAGATGGCAAATGGAAAAAAGTGACACAAAGGTTAAATACTAGTATTCTGAGAACCTACCCCCCTCCCTCCCTTCCTAAAACACAATACAAAGACAAGAAACAATACAATGTATCAATTCAACGAGAACCTCTAAAAGTGTTTGAATGAGTATTTTAGTAAAATTAAAAAATCAGCAAAGAAAATATGTGTAATAATAGCAACAATTAAAGATACAACAACATTGTCCCCAGGCTCATAAATCTTTCTCTAAAGGTGAAAAAATTAATAGTACAATTCATAAGATGACATGTAGCAGAAGTGCTAGAATCTAATATTTTCTTATTAAATACATTTTAAATTATTTTATTTAAATTCTCTGACCATACAAATATCCCTGACATTTCCCTGATTTTTCCATAAATGTAAAATTCCCTGACTTTTCCTTGTTTTCCCTGTTTTCCTTGATGCTAGCCACTCTGTGGGATGGCCGGCTGCGGGACAGCAGCCAACTCCGGTTGCGGCAGAGAAGTGCTCTTGTGCTCGACGAGGTGTAAAGGGTTGGGAGTGTTTGCCTCCGTTAATAGGGAAGGGTTGATTCCCAATATAGCAGTATCAAGGTATAATATTATAAGAAGATATTCCAGTGCAATTATACTTGTGTCTCTGGTAGGCAGTGCAAAAAAAGTATTACCTTCTAATGTATCAAGATTGCGGCTACTATTGATCTCTGCTTCCAAAAGTTGGAGCGTACATTTTAACCTTTGCTTTTGTCCACTCCTGTGTTTACACGGTATGAGGTCACTTTAAAAAACTTGCTATAAAAAGTACGTAAGGTGAAGCCGGGTAAGGTTGCGGTCCTATCATGAACTTCTGGGTATACGGCTATGTCAAGCACAACCTCACCACATAATTCCTTCTAGCCGTTCACCAGACAAAGGGTTATATAGTAGAGTTAGTGTAGATAGTCACAATACCTAGGTGTATTGAGTTCCCAGTGAAGAACTCCTCCGAAGATTAGTCACAACAATACAATTTGCATTACCTTGGTCAAACTCGGGCTGCCGCTTGGTGTTACTTGTATTTGCTGTGAGGCATGGTTCGTGATACCAGCATTACCTTATGTATGCCAAAATTTTAAAATTGTTCGTAAAACACCTGGGGATAAAAGGTTACTAATAGTTAGTAGTAAAAAGATACTGAAATAATTGGATAAAATTTATGTTTATTTCACTCATGTAATTTATAACTCGCAGTACAATGAAGGAGTGAAATCTTACGTGGCATAAACTCAAACATAAATTATGCATACACAAAAATAATTAACTGCGGAAGTTAACATAGAGGAATAAAATTGGGCAATGACTACCTGCTAAAAAAGGTAAAAGTATTTGTAAAACTTGGAAAAGAAATAATTTTTAATTTGAAAAATTATTCAAAAATTAGCCCAATTTTTCCAATAATGAGTGCTCAGAGGGGTATGGGGAATTTTAACCCTGCCTCCACGGGGTAGAGCTTGTGCTGACACAAGCATGAACCATGGATCCTTATCGGCATGGCACATGGTGCGAAGAGTTGATACAACAGGTCCAGAGGCCCTCGTGGAGGCTGTGACTCTCTTCTGATTGGCCCACTTCCTACAGGGGCACAAAGTTTGAACAGAGCACTGTCTCTCTAGTGGATGCTGCAAAGTAGAGCAGGGTTTCTTCGGGAAGGGGCGATGATGTGACAATTCCTTGTAGAAACTGGTGGATGGTAAAAGCAAGGAGCATGGGGTTAAAAATGTGTTGAGGCTCTGTCAACACTTGGTAGTCCCATGTGTCCTGCCTCCATTACCGTGTGCAAGTATTGTTGACTTGTCCATAGTAGATTGCTAAAATTCAGATGGAGCGAAGTCTGTCATTTGGAAAGTGCAAAAACGTTATGCGTAAAACTTAGCTATTTGGTGACTGTGAAGTTGTAGGCTTATATAGTAGTTTTTGAATGTGGAATTGTGCACTCCTTGTGTTATTCTTGCGCTGAGATGAAAAGGTGAGTACAAGTTCTTCGGATGGTGTGAATAAGGCAGTTAAGAGACTCGGCAAACTAGGCATGCTTTGGTACCATGCGCGATTATAAAGAATTTTGTCTCACTTTACCATTCCACCACACAGCATTTTGGTCCTCTGAGTTGCATCAATAATAAGATTGAAGAAATGAAATTAGTTCAGTGATCAGTTCAGCAAATTTTTTGTAATTGGTTACAAATCGGCGGGGAACAATGTGTGTGCATGTGAGCGCATGATCACATGCGTGCAGATGGAGCAGAAAGAGTGGATTTGGCATGTGGGATTGTGTTACCTGTGCCCGGCCATTTGAGGCTAACACTTTTTTCCTATTTGTAGTGTTTACATATGGTAAAGATGCTTATGCATTCGTTTAAAGTGTTAGCAGAAAGCTCAAATAAGACTCCTGGTGACAGACGGGGCATGTAATTTTTCTGTTCTGGCAGGCAAGCTGGGCCAGCAAATCATTTGTTCTGGTGGGCAAGGCCATGAACGGGTTGTGAATGAATGGGTCTCAAACAACCTTTGTTTGTAGGCTGTCATGAACGATTTCAATTGACAGATTACAATGGAGCCAAAAATTGTGGCCTAGTAGCATACTTTCCCCAATTTTTCCCCACATAATTACTGTTGGCAAAATAACTGTACATTAATGGCAACATAAATGTGCATTACCTGGTCACCATCGTAGTCACCTTGACCATCAACCGCAGCATCGCCAACCTCTCCCTCCTCCAAGGCAGCCTCATAAGCCTGCACACAGCAACACAACCACACACAGTGACCACCAACCCTCTTGTTGTTCACATTTCTCCCTGTTAAATTCTGGGTGCTATGGATGCTCTTTCATTAATTCAGCACTTGTGTATACTCCCACACCCACATGTAAACATAACAGTCGAGGACCTGGAGACAAGTACTCGTATGTTCCATACGTGATGTTGCGACATCATTACAAACAAAGTGTTGTTATGGCATTCCTTGTTCTGATACTGATACTATATTTACTTGAATTCAGGCAGGATTTTCACAAAAAAAATAACCCTCCATATGTTACAGCAGCCTAGATTTGCGCCATCGACAAAAGGGGTATGCATGAAACTTACAACCTGTATTTTCATCACATTCGGAATTGAATACATGAACAATTTACACACAGTAGGCATTCATTTAATTTGCTCTTTTCCCTATTTCTGTCATAACTGAAGATAATACATTTATTATCAAATGGATACTGATATATGTTTGGTGAGTAATTATATTTTGGTTGAAACGGCAAATGTAAAAAAAATCTTATTGTGTAAGAAGGACCACCAATAACTATACTGAGCAGAAAAATTTACCTGTACCGACGCCGGCCGCTTCTACATCTAATCTAATACGATTACGACTCATCGCCTAGAACACCTCTTCCATCTCTACAGATATGAGCAACACATTGACTACACTACAGACAATGAGAACTTACAAGCAATTCCTTCTCACCTGGAAGATACGCAACCTGGCAGGCACGTCACCCCCCCTCCTGCCACCGCTCAAAGCCTACAAGCTGCCTAGACCTCGGGCAAGGCAGAGCGCATCCGAAGAGGCACGAAGCAGAATCGCTGACAGGAGGATTCTCACGCCATCCAGGGCCAGAGAACATCACGCCGTGCCGGGAGCCTACAAGCTTCCACTATATAAGTCCGGATGCTGCCGGCCTCTGCAGTCATTCTTTCACATCTCTAACAACCTCCCATAGCACTACTAGTGCTCGGGATCTTCGGAGAAGTTTGTTACCTTACAAGTATGCCCCCACGGCTACTTACTACGTATGTCGACGACCAGTTAACCTGACGACATGCAAACACAAACTTTTTCTTTTAACTTCACTTTGTCTCCTCTAGACACATTTTATTACCGGTTTAACTTTAACTCGTTTATATTCGTCTAGAACCAGCTTTTTCCCTCTTACTTAGAACCAGGTCACCTACACCTGGAACCATGCAGTTACCTTCATTTATCCTTGACTTGGTGGGAGGTAGCACATGTCACGTGTTTATTGAACTTTCAATACACACACATTGTTCTACCTTTCTGGCTTTTATTTCCAGGAATTTTATTAAACCGAATTAAGACATACATATGAGACAGCTACCTGTTTCTTCCCAGTTACACATCATCATTGTCAGTGCTCGTGGGGGAGAAACAGTGACGCCACAACCACTAGCAACACCTTCACACCAGGAGGCACGACAGACTCAGGTTGCTTCTCACCATTCGCACTAGTTAGTGCGCAGTGACTGTGGCCTGTAGTTTTGCCGGGCATCCTAGTGCGAATGCAGAACCAGTAGAGTCTTGGCGGTCCACACGGCTCCAAATCCCTGATCAGCCCGCCTACGGTGGGGGATCGGTGGGGACTCTTATCAAGCTTGAGCCAGCAAGTCAATATTGGGTTACACTGTTATTTTTTCTGTCAAAGGTGCATTATGTAAGCTAGAGAACTGTTACCCTATGCCTCAAGAGAGGAGGAGTGGTAGAAAACGCAACGAACAACACCTGGCTCAACCCGCTCTCAGACCGAGGATAGCATTACACCATCCGCAAGACAGACAGGTGGAATGGGACCGTGCCACCGAACTGAGACGTCAAGCAGTCGAACCAGCGCCGGTTCTAGTAATTGACTTTTCACAGTGTGTCTGCATCCATACCACGTGTCACCTGGTTGTCAACAGACTCCTGACTGGAACTGCAGTGTTCCTAGACTGGGACAATCTCATCTTCTGGTCTAAAGAAGCTCGTCTGTGGAACATCCGTTCCGGCATCGATCGAATTCATCCTGCCTAAAGCCATACCTACCTCGACTACAACATCCAGCAGCAGGAGTGAGTAAGTTCTAGCCAACACCACTTGTCTCACCCCAGCTGTCTAAACCCGGTTAATCCGCTTTTGGTCTAGCGGTCAAAATCTTTGACTAACGTGCCAAGTCAGTCTAATCGGGCACGCGTCAGTACATCAGTACAATGTCAATTTGGTAGTGAAAGCCTAATTTGTCATAACTGTTTTTTTATAGCCTCGTAATTTCAGAACTATTGTTGTTTCAAACAGATATGAGCGAAAAATTACATATGCATATTTCAACAGTGTGACATGAGGAGGGATTCAAGGGGTGATGATGAGGTGAGAAAAGGGTGCGGGTGGTCCCCACCTTACCTGGCCTACCAGGTTAGGGGAAAACAGGTGAAATTGCACTGCGCCGTAACTTAATGAGCATGAGTTAGTGAGGGTCATTCGATTGACGGCCCATGGGGCCGTGGAGTCAACTGCAGAGCTGGAAATGTTTGTTGATACTGAACTCACCAAATTGCATGTACCTAGTGCATTTACTTGTTACACTGACAAGATTAAAGGCCACCTTGCACGCCTTCCTTAAGTTTAATGATAGCTGCAATGCTTGTAGTTATTTGCGACATTTACTTACTTGTACTAGTTACATAGACAGTGATTCTGATACGTCAATTTATGCAGACTCGGCACTCTGGTCTGCCAGTGACCGTTGCAGTAAAAGTGGCCTAAGACATGAAAATTAAGGTAAAGATGCTTAGCGTGTTAAACCTGTTTGAAATTACAGGGAAGCAGACGGTCATCTCCTCGCATTAGTTATGAAAAATGTTCCGGTTAATTAGTTACTATTGATGATGACAGTGATTCCAACAAAAGTTGAAGGTTCCAAGAGTGTCCACGAGGAGCAAAACTCCCATGTTGCCGGCCGGCCCGAGTGCTGTAGCCAGACTAAAATCATGACGTTGGCTTCCGCTGATGCCAGTGCCAGAAATTATGTGAAAATGAACATTGACTCTCTTAAAGTTAATTAATGTAATACATATTACTATTTTCTGATTACTAACATGTTGGTGACATCCACGTGATTAATTAAGTGTTTTGTGTGTCCATGACTGTGATGTCACTGGGGATATCACCACACTGGATAAATTATATTACAATTGAATTAGCCCTGATAGGCAGTCTGCTGTGAAAAGAAAACATTTGCACATTTCAAGACATTACATTTAAATAATATATGGAAAATTATATGAATAACCGTTTTCTACACTTCATTACATTTATGTTTCGTGACTCTGTATTTCATCATTGGGCGAGTTCAAGTTGTCTCAACCTGAGGGGTAAGATGAGACCATCCCTGAAAAACGGTGTGGGTTGCCCTGCTCAATTGAGCTTATATGAAAGGATTGACACACTATTTTATTAAATACTGTGTAATTAACACTGAGATTGCCTCAACAATATTATTACCCACTGTTTGAATATATTTAGGGCCACGTAGCACTGTTACTTTGGCCAGCAGGCCAGTCGACAACACGCAGAACAAAGGGACGCCGGGTATCGCGGCATGAACTGCTCTGATGTTCCCTCCAATTGCCGGAGTGCCTGGCGACTGTGGCTTTCAGGGAGACACTGTTTTAGACCGCTTGTATTTTCCCCCATGAGTTACCCCTTGAGGTAAATAAAGCAAGTTGGTCACTTGAGTTACGTAGTACGTATAGACGAGGTGGCTGTGTTCCGTTCTCGGCATCCCGTACTGTTGTACTCGTGGCTGAGTGTTCGCTTCGGCCTGGTGTCGGGTAGGTGGTGTGAATGCGGAGGTGCAAGTGGTAACAAGAGCACATGTGGACACGTGGTTAACGTCAAACATCCCCCTCCTCGGTGACTGCATCACCCCGCAGTTCCCCATGTGTGATCCATCATGCCGTCAGGCGCAACAGGTGATCGATGGCTGGATCCAGTGACGCGGCCTTAGCTGGTACGACCGGCGTGATCGCAGCATGGCGCTGAATGCTGCTAACTCAATGTTGTGAGTCTGGCGGTGTTGATGGGCCGCGGCATGCATGCATGGAGAAGGGGGCGGGGGGTGCCCCTCTGCAGGCCATGCTTTCCAAGTGGTGCTCGCAGCATGGCCGTTGGGAACAGTGGGGAGGGTGGAGCCCCCTCCTCTGCCATCTCATCTCCACTGCTGCTGTGGGCGTATGGATGCCGACATGTATGCAGTGATGACGAGAAAGGAGGAGGGTATCTTGCAGACAGGCTGTCGAGGCCTCTTACACACTCCCCCCCCCCCCCACCACAGTTCTGCTGGTCATCACCCAACGTGGTGTCAGCTGCTAAGCGTGGCCTCAAAGGTGCGGCAGCTCTGCCAGACAGGGAGCTTACCTTTGGGAGATTCCCCCCTCCACAGATGTCCACGGTGGCTCGCTATTGATGACGTCCTCGGAGGTGGGTGCCACGACGCTGGGCATCATGATGCTACAAGCTGATCTGGTTGGGTCTGCAGGTGTTGCAGTTGCTGTGCTGGTATTGTTTGATAAGGACGACTCTCCGCTAGGCTCCTGCATCCTTTGTGGACGTCCACTAATTCAAACAGGAGATTTTTCCGTGTCCCAATTCATGAACCAAGACTGACAACGGGCATGTCAAGAATGGGGGACAGAAACTTGGACACCACCGCCTACCACCCCCAAGCCAACTCAAATGAATGACGGAACCAAGAACTTGACGCATGCCAGATACTACGTCACTGAGAGATGCACTCTAAGGCTGACTCCACCCCATCTGAGAGCGCCAAGTGCGGGGCGAATGCTTTCATTAGCAGACCGAGGCTTTAAAATAATAAATTAAAAAGATTTTCTGCAATAGTTAATCATTTACAAAGATTAAACTCCACAACTGAAATTATGTTTTTCCACGAACGAATGAGAGTCACTTTCCAAAAAAGATAACAAAATAATTATTTTTAATTCTACTACGCTACCCTGCCGGCCTAGAAGTTAGAAACAACCCTCAAGTAAGGAGCACCCCCATGACCTTCTGACGTCACGACTCTAATGCCTCAGTCCGGGGCGCACGAAATTGTCATAGCCTCCATCAGGGTGATAAGAAATTGAGCGGCGCCCCTGCAGTGGATAAAGCAGCCCCTGTATGGAAAGGCTACGCTACCGCTACCACCCTACCCAGAGAGAATCGTTGACACAAGGCAATTTTAGTATAAATAGAAGCACAGCCTCGTGGTCCAGGAGAGATGCCGGGCTTGCCGGCCACATAGGTTCGCGAACTCTCCTACAGTCTGCAGAAGACTCTCTCCTCACCTCTGCAACCCACCCAGGGCTCAACCTGATCAACTAAGCAGCCTGAGAGGTTGAACTCCCTTCTGCTTAGCCAATTCCGTGAGAGCAGCCAGAACGCTAATCAATTACCTAGCATTCCGCAACTGCAACAGAAAGCGAGAAAACCAGACAACCAGAGAATAGTGAGAGGACCCCCTCAACCCTCAATCCCTCTCATGGCAAGAAATGCCACACATGTCAAATTGGTGCCCAACATGGGGCAAAACTCCCCTAAGTAGCTCAGACTTGAGAGCTGAGACCTCGCCATTCACCTCCCTCCCCCATTCTTTAATCAGTCACGTCGGTCGTGTATGACTATGCGTCAAATTGGTACCCGAACCAGGGACCATAAGCTTCATATAGTTCAAACTAGGGAGCTGAACTTAGCCTGCCGCACCCCCCCCCCCCCACTTCGTGTTCCCACACGTAAAGCGGGTGTCGGTTCCACTGCTCCCTGCAGGGGAGAATTTTTTTCTTTTGTCTACTCTTCTCTTTATGACTTAGGGGAGTCGCAGTAAACACCCTGTGGCACCCAAATTATAGTATTCCAGTATGACAGACTCTGGGGATAGTCTGCCTGAGACACGACGTGCATGAAGTGCACCCCACAGAGAAGGGGTAAGCAATAGGCCTTGCTCCTTTCCAGCTTGCACAGGCATCGGAATGAATCTGATCACCTGCAGTTGTTGTCCTAAGAAGTACCATTATGTTTGTATTGGATGGGATGACATGCCCTGGTACACGGATGGGCTTGAATACAGATGTGAATCTTGCAGACAAGCAAGTAACCAGGCCTGTCAATGGCCTGAATGTCAGGGACAAGGGAGAAATACTGTCCATTGCGTAATATGCAATAGCACATTCCACAATCTGTGTATCGGATGGGTAGATGAGCCGGTTAGGAACCCTGGACAGGTCTACCATTGTGAGGTTTGTAGGCGTGGGCATAAGTATAAACCACCTAACCCAGCTCACTGGTTAAGGCCACCTCTTCCTGGGCTACCCTGCGAGCTGACTCTCCCCGAATTCAACGGGAAAGCATATGCAAATCCCGAGAAGTTTCTTGCGGACTGTAAACGAGAACTATGGGAATGCAGGATTCCCACCAAACAATGGGTCAGTAGGATCCACCACAACTTAACGGGACCCATCCGTCAGAGGTGGGACAAATATTGTGAATTCATAGAGTTGGTCCCACTTCAAGGCCCAGCTGATTTCCCACTTTGCAGGAGACAAACTCCTGAGCCGTTTAATCACCGACCTGCATTCCCACGTACAAAAGCATGGGGATGAAGTAGAGTTGTTTATCCGAGAGGAAAGAACGCCTCCACAAACCTATCTAACCAGAACAAACCAAAGGACAAAAGTAAGATGTATCACTCGCACCCTCCTCCTCACCTTACGTAATTTATTTGTGACCTACCGTCCGCAAACGGTAGAAGAGCTCGTAGAGTGAGTGAGGAAAATGGAAGTAAATGAACGACCCCTCCAGGAAAGGGACCAGCTAGCACACACCTACATCAATGGCCCGGCCCCCTCCCCCAGACCACCCGCAGGGCGAGACACTACACTGCCAGCCTCCACCACCACCGTACCACGTTGCTGGTACTGCCCGGGGCGGCATTATAACATAAATTGGCAGAGGCAGCAACTATGGGAGACACGGGGCTCCTTTCATAGGAACCACAATGCGGGGGGAAACTACAACTGGAGGCATCTCATTCTACGTCCCATTTCCATGCATCCCATTCCACGTGAAACGAGGAACCCAGGATCGTCAGTGCCACACGGCCTGAGCATTACCGCAGGGAATGCAAGACCCGGCAAGATATGGAAAGTAGAATCCCTCCCCTCCTCCGGGCACCTGAAGGCCGCGCCCCTCCTCCACCTCCCTTCATCACTCCCTCCTCTTGACGGAACTGCCAAGGATGGCACTCCTCCCTCTGGAGCTTGCCCCGCTTCGCAGAAAAGGGGGCACCGAGTGCATTACTACGTCCCGCCCCCCTCAAACGCCAGCCCAGCCTAAGGAAGCCGCGGCCCGATCACACGTGCTAAACACCCACAATCCCTGCGCAGATGAACCCCACGTGAGAATCCAACTGGGCGATACAGCTGTCATGGTGGTATTGGACACTCCAGCCGACCCCACCAACATTACTAATTGAGCTTAACTCACGCAGCGCCAAAAGGCCAAGGTAACCCCTACAAACCTAATGGCCACAATGGTACATAACAAGGCCCGCATAGGCTTGTCAGGAGAAATACCCTTGACTTGCGGGTACACGGCCGTAACTTAGAGTCCCCTTCTTAGTGGCCCCTAACCTGGCAGATTCCATGGTATTAGGACGGCCCTGGCTATGGGAACACAAATGTGTATTCGAATGCGGGCAACTGCGTACCACCAGGGTATGGTGGTCGATTGGGAAGGAGAGCTCATTCCGGCTAACCCCCCCCCCCAGTTCGTTTACTACACCTATGAGTCAACCTTGCACCACCTCCCCACACAACCTGCGTGAAAAATCCCACACAGGCCCGATGAATCAGACGCCTTAGGGCCAAACAACGAGGTACTATAAACCCATCGCCCCTGACACCCCAGACTACGACGTCAACACTCCGGGAGACTACAGATTACTGAGAAAAGGTATTAAATTTCCAACCAGGGGCGGAGCCCTCTACAAGACCCCGTTGTACACGGGACCCGAACGTAAGCTCCCAGTTTCATGCTCACCAGGTACCACCATGTGTCTACTCCATGCCCTCATAGCATGATCCTGCTAATCGCATCAGGTATCCTACCCATGCTGATTGAATGATAATGCGAAGGGGTTACCCTCCTATTTCCACTACGAGCCCTATGGCTAGGCCATGTAGCCCCTCGTTCCCATTCTTGCCCCTCCCCAGGCAGATGAAAGCCTGGATGCAAACGAGACCACGACCGTACACGTTGCACGAGTTTCCCCGGCATTCCTTTCCAAGGCAAAGGAAGTGCCCCCGCCGGACGACGACATGGACGAAGCACCAGTTCCACTCCGCCAGGATCGGTCCCAGCCACCCCTCCTCCTGAGTCGGCAGAGCACACCCAGGAAAGGGACTCTAGGATGAAACCCCTGCTATCCTACCCATCCTTACCCATTTTCCCAGGCAAGAATGGATCAAGTGGACGAGTTGAGGGTGAACAGTTACCCGATGCCTCGCCACCATCTGCATGATCTGCTGGAAACCAGCCCCTCCAGGATGACAACACGAGCAGGCAGGCCTGAGAGAGAGATAGAGAGAGATAGAGAAAGAGAGGGAGGAAGGGAAGGGGATAGAGGGGAGGAGAGCGGTGGGAGAGGGGGAGAGTGAGCGTGAGAGTGAGTGTGTGTGAGAGAGAGAGTGACTGTGAGTGAATGTGTGTGTGAGAGTGAAAGTGTGTGAGAGAGAGAGAGAGAGTGAGTGTGTGAGTGTGTGAGAGAGTGTGTGTGTGAGAGAGAGTGTGTGTGTGTGTGTGTGTTTTTTTACCAAGAGTGTGAGTAAAACCGTGACATCCGCGAGTACAGTGAGTACGAGTTACAGGTCGCCTGTGTGCAAAACTGCCAACAGAAGCATGACTCCACTGCCAGGAGTCTCTACCGCGAATCTATTAAGAGTTCCACTCACCCACGCCGCGACTACCAGACGCCGTGAAGCCGAGGTCACAAAGTCAGGTGGTAAGATCCGTGTCACTCGCAAAGAGATCACGAACCAAGAAGATGTGCCAAACACTCAGAACACAACAGTCAGAGCACGAACCCAGGACGCTGGCCTCATGCTGCTGTCTACCACTGGACCCATGTCACGAATGGCTCCCCTTCATGCCAGGCGCACGCACCACATGCCTGGGCACTACAGAGAGACGACATGACGGGCGCCTCAATCATTTTGCTGGCCTGCCGCCCCAGCCGCGAAAAAGAAGATGACCTTCGCAATGCAGGAGCATCAAACGTCTGTGCCCTCCACCGCCAGCATCATCAAGAACTGAGTGAATACCTGGCAGTAGCCACTAAACAGACTAACGCACCTGTCCACATGTATTCCCCCGTAGTCAGATTTAGTAGGACAGTGATAGCATTAGGTTGCCAGAACCCTACGGTGATTACACCTGTGACAGAAACTAAACAGATTAGTAGGGTCGGCTAGGTGTCATATACTTAATCCAAAATCCTAGCCTGATAGGTAGGCAGTACGACGAGAAAAGTCCTACGTCATCCTCCAGATCATTTTATCTTGTTACACCAGTTCCTCGAGAGAAATGTTTGTATACCCAGTAGTACTTGTCTTGTAAAATGTATGTTTTTGCAAGGTTGAGAATTCTAAATGCACGCGTTGAGAGGAACAGAAACCAGACAGAAAAAGATAAGTACCCTATTAACGTAATTAACCTCCTACTAATGGGCACACGTAAAGTAGCAGTAATAAAAAAAAAAATTTCTTTTAATCAAAATTAATATTGGTCCCTTATTTGCCAAAACAATACTTAATTTTGTGGAGGTAAAATTCTTAACATAACTTTAGACCCCTTAAACGGGCTGGAAAGTTTATGCCCGCAAATTCCCTTAAAATCCAGTATGTGCTCAAAGTCAGCATTAGCTAAATAATGTAAAAATCTTAAATTTTCTTGTTTTGATACTTTGTACAACACATTTAACATAGAGTCAATAAGTTCCATGAGTACTAATAGAAAGTGTGATCGCGTAACTGAAGCCTATCAGCAGGCCCGTAAACATAACCTTGAAAACCATCCTCGCCATTCCTCGAAATGCATCTGGGCGACATTGAATAATGAACCCCCTGTTGAATAAGAGCATGAGGTGGAAACTCACTGAGAGCACAGTGTAACCGTCCCTCAGGAAATTCCCAATCTTTTAAACTTCTTTGTAAAATTTGAAGTACTGCACGTGAAGCTTAAGAAAACACCTTAGTAATGTGTAATGTTCATTAGAGGACGCACATCTCACGTAATCCGAGGTGATATTTTTTTTCCTTCTTGTTACACAATGTAAAATGTTCCTTTTCACGAGAGTAAGTGAAAACCACTGAATAATGTAACTAGAACCCCCGTGAAGTACAGGTAGGAAGAGTGTAGTGACACCAAAATTTGTATATCCCTTGTATTGTATTTAGCGTATAATCCAATTAAAACACAGAAAACCCTGGAAAGTAAGAGTGATAATATGTTGAGAGCGTGTAGTTTGAAGCGCAATCCCCCCCGAAATGGAGACATAAATACGATGAGAACGAAAACTCATCTAGTGGATGTACACAGCCAACACACAGGCTCACCTAAGTGTATCAACTCAAATTCACGAGACGATGTACTCGTCCCTTCCAGCCAGAGAGGGTGTCGAATAAAGTACGCTAAGAATGCGTAAAAGGAACCTAGATAGTCACAAAACCAAATGAGTTGCCAGTGAACGCAGAGGGAATGCACGTTAAAAATTTGTTGTACACAGTAAAGTTAGCAAGCTAGTTGAAACATACATAACTATAAACTAGATATTATAAAACCGAGTCCATAATCTTGATGTTAAAATACAATGAAAATGTTTTAGTAGCACAATTTTGTTATTTTTGTGTGTAGCTTATAAGGAAATTTTATACAAAGTGAATGTATTGTATGAGAAACTCATCTCACCACCCATGTTCAACTGTGACAGGAACGCAATAACGTATCACAGCGGATTGCCATCAATCCCTGTACCCTCAACGCGATTGAGCTGCCATGTATTACGTGTACGGAAGCACGAGCCTACCGCCTAAACTGCCCCTGCAGAGAGCAGAAGTGTCAATCTCGGGGCAAAACCTCCTGTTATACGAAGGGAAAGTGTTGAGTATGGATTGTGTAACCTGTGTAAGAATTATCCTAGTGTAAGCCAAGCCGTAAGAACCTGTAATCCATACAAGTATCCTAAAGTGTTGTGTAACGTAGGTTAATAATATTCCAGAGTCGATGAATTAATGAGAACCTTGAGTCAATGTCAGAGAAATATGTCAATTTTAAGCAAAAGATGTTTTGCCAAAACTAAAATTGTATAAGCATAAACGTAAATTAGTTTCTACAAAAATCTTGCCAGATAAAATAATTTTTTCTTACTCTGTTAAATTTATAAAAAATATTTTTAATCAAGATACCTCAAGAACTATGCATATTATATTCATATAATAATGCCATGAGCGTCTCTTCTATGCACTAATTATTTTCATGTAGGAAAGCAACCCGGAGATAGGAACTTTGAAACATGTGTATTGATGTGCAAGGTTATGACCTTTTCAGGTAGAACTCGCCTTAGAATTTTTTATTCTCGAGACAGACCCGTAAGATTTAGTGTGTGAAAATTTTAAAAGATTTCTTTTAACAACTTTTGTAAGCAACCAAACGTGAACAATTTTTAAATATAAAACCAGTTGTCTCATGACCCAGATAAGGGCACACTCACCTCCCTCTCAGGCATTGCGCACAGAATAGGCGCTAGCCCAGAGGAGCAACCAGAGGTTATACAGTCGCAGCATCAGCCTCCAACACCCGAATCCATTCTGATTTCTACAGATGGAGCTTCGTCGCTTCAAAGGGTGGCCAATTGACGCATGCCAGGTACTGTGTCACTGAGCTGCGCACTCTACGGATGACTTCACCCCATCTGAGCGCGCCAAGCGCGGGGCGAATGCATTCATTAGCCGATCAAGGCTTTAAAATAATAAATTAAAATGAATTGCTGCAATAATCATCTTCAATGATTAAACTCCACATTTGAAATTACGTTTTTCCACGAACGAGTAAGAATGAGTGTGCAGTCACCTCCCAAACGAAGATAATAAAATAATTATTTGAAATTCTACTTTTCCCTACCCTGCAGGTCTAGAAGTTGCAAACAACCCTCAAGCTAGCAGCAACCCCGTGACCTTCTGACGTCACAACTCTAATACCTCAGTCCGAGGCGCATGAAAATGTCATTGCCTCCACCAGTGGCGATAAATTGAGTGGCGCTCCTGCAGTGGATAAACCAGCCCCTGTGTGGAAAGGCTACGCTACCCTCCTACCCCTAGAGAATCGCTGACACAGGGTGATTGTAGTATAAATAGAAGTACAGCCCCGTGGTCAAGGAGACGCCGGGCTTGCCGGCCACATAGGTTCACGAGTTCTCTTACAATCTGCGGAAGACTCTCTCCTCTTCACTGCAGACCGCCCAGGGCTCAGCAGCCCGAGGTAGTGCTTGAACATCCACTTTCAGCCAGCCACTTAAAGAAGGCCGCCAGCACTCCAGCTTCAGCTGACCGCACCAGGGACAGTACTCCTCATCCATGGTTATCTCCTCTACCTCTGCCCTATACCCTGACCTTAGTCAACTTCCCTTAACTCCAGTGGTAGCTGGTTGTAGCGCGATACCGTCCCCTGGATAGTGCCCGCTAAAACTCATGCTGTCAATAGCGTACATTTGTATTTGGCTTAGCAATTATTACTTTTATATTTAATTAATTATTTAATTAATTTTCTCCCTAGTTTATTGTGAGGAGTGAAGTTATTTAGCTTTTAGCTTGTAACTCGTTAGCCAGGACTTTCCATCATTCTTCTTTTACATCATAATAAATATTACGATTTATCTTAAACCAGTGTTGTCACCTAACTTAATTGTAAGTTAGATACCTTTCGTCATTTCTGCTTACAGTTCAGTATGTTGTAATTTAACTTGATCACTTAAATTATTCGATTATTGTCCAGTAGTGCAGTGAGGTGAATATCTTAAGGAGAAGTGGCCTGATAAAGGCCCGCTCACTAAGACTTTGGTGCACCCGCCGCCATCAAGGACCATAGGTCTAGTTGTGGGGGTTGACTAGCCAACTAGCCAAACCTCGTAACCAGTCCTTTGCAAAGTTTATCTCTCATTTTTTTCTCAATGCGCAGACAACACGGCAGATTAGGAAGACATCAGAGGAGACATGAGAGGCATGCTGCTATTATTCAGGCTCGTTTAAACCAATCAGTAAAGGACTCAAATCCCAGTAAGTTAAACACACCAGAACCCGACCATGAAACCCTGGACTATAGCGTGATTATTCCTCCAGATCACGAGGCCCCGCTGAAACAGTGGTTCGGGTGGTGTCCTCCAGAAAATATTACCAAGCTTGAGGCAACTACGTCAAGCCCCAACATATTGAGTGTTAGACCTGCCGAACCGCACATACACCTACCCTTTGACCAGACCAGCATTGTTAAGTTGTCGTCAGGCAAAGCCATTCGGGTTCGACACCCGGAAACCGAGACACTCCCCGGTTAATGTGCCGTGAAATTGGCTTCAGGAAAATTCATACGGGTTCGCATCCCCGTCAAACCTTCTACTGGTACTAATGTCACCAAGACTCCTGCCAATTTCGCACCTGTTCGACAGCTGACGAGGCCGCGGCGGGTTAACCCAGTAAGCCCCAGCCAGATCGCCATCATGATACCCACTCATTTTCGTATCTTCAACTGAGCATTCACCTCATCGAGACAGCTAGCATCTCTGCTAGTGACGACACTCGTGGTCAGGTGGACAAGACTGCTCGGGAGGGACAACTTGACCCTACGAATAACCTTGGGGTTGAACTCCCCTCCGCTTAGTCAATTCCGTGAGGGCAGTCAAAACGCTAACGAATTACCTAACATACCGCAACTGCAACGGAAAGCGAGAAAACCCGACCACCAGAGAAGTGAGAGTACCACCTCAACCCTCAATCCCTATCATGGCAAGAAGTGCCACACGCGTCAAACTCAAGAAGTGCCTGCAAGACTATAAAACTCTGCTGGGATAACCACTTCCTCACCTCAAAGCGATACACCAATCTACCCTAAAGCATGTCGAA
Organism: Dryococelus australis; assembly: GCA_029891345.1. NCBI lineage: Eukaryota > Metazoa > Arthropoda > Insecta > Phasmatodea > Phasmatidae > Dryococelus > Dryococelus australis. The sequence continues at coordinate 293,090,123 of CM056995.1, read as the reverse complement.
ATAGCTCGTGAACAACAAGAGGCGTACATCAGCTGGAAGTACCCTCTGCCAAAGACTGGACTCCACATCTTCGCAATGGGAGATACAGTCTTACTCCACAGCCACACTCTGAGTCAAGGCAAAGCCCAATTTAGTGCCAGGCTGGTCAGAAAATAGGAAGTCCCTTATAAGGTGATAGGATGACAAGAGAATACTTACTAGACAGAGGACCACCGAGGTAGAATCCGGAAGGACACCAGGGGTCAGATGCGCTCTTACTTTGACTCAACCTCAGAACCTGGCACAAACATCTCCACCTGCAAGGACGGACAGGATATAACAACCAGCGAAAGCCAACCCCCACTCTGCGCCGATCTGAACCAGTTTCCAGAGACCAAGAGGCCACCCATCGTAACAAACGATGCCGTCCACTCCTGCTGCTTTCAGCTGGAAGTTCACCCAGTATCCTGGAAGATGGACGCCTAGCACCCTTGAAGTATCGTGGCGAAACCCCGCAGACCACAACCCACGCCACCAGTGCCCAAGTCCATCCGTCGACACTGAGAAAGCTTCAGCCTGCAACTCCGTCTGACTGACAGCACCACCTGAGCTTTCATTCAGACGAGCGGCACAAAACCCTCCCGCTCCCTCAAGACACCTCAACCAGACCTCTGCCATGCAAGACGCTGTAGTGGGCGCCAGTGCCAGAATTAGCTTCCACCTGCAGGAACAACAGTTAAGAGCTTCCAGAGTCTCAGAGGTCATCTCCCAGACATCAGAACATCTTGAGTCAGTCGCCGAGGTCAGCCCTGATCATGTGGCCATGCTAGCTGTCCAGTCCACACTCGAGGCTGCAGTCTTTGAGCCGCAGCCCAGTGCCAAGCGGATCTCACAGACGCCACACCCAAAAAGGAGTACAGGACTACCCCGAGGTTTTAACCTCAGGGGATTTTTCTAGTGTTCATTATAACTCTGTGTGTAAACCTATGTACTGTGACTTGCTTTAAAATGCCACATCACCTGCTAATGTTGAAGGAAGTCTCCCAAGCAGGCGCCATGGACGTGACGACACCTTGCCAGAGACCCTCACTGCCATTGCAGCCCAGACTGTTCCAGTGGAAGCAGCAATTACAGAGGCAACACCAGAGTCCCTTCTTCATGTACGTAGAAGAGAACCGGTGGAGTTCATACCGGCTCAGACTACCCTGGACCCCGCATCTTCTCGCTGAGAGGGATCATTCCCCGATGTCGCTGACACAGGCCCACCAGCATCTGGCAAGACTCCATCGCCACTACCAGAACAATGCAGGAATGACAAAATGGGTCGAAGCCTGTCCTGAAGGACCCGATTCAGCCGAAGGGGTGAGTCACCTCACTCAGACACAAAGCACATGCAACGACACGTGAAATCTTGCAGAGTCCAGCCACCCAGAGCCTGTTCAGCCAGTTTATGACACCAGGCCTGTACAACGCAACACTGTGGTGGCCACCCAGCCGCTTCCGTTGGCTGAACCAACCAGATGCACCCACAGAAAGCGGAGGCAACCCAGCAAGAAGGCCACCTCATCATCGCAGAGAGATCCAGAACCTCAAGGTAGACACCACCAACCCCTAATGCTGCATCATTTACCGTGCACTGTTTTGTACGAGTCAATATCTTCAGGTTGCGCAAATCCCCAATCTTTCACCGAAGCTCAGTTTCCAGTCAAGATGATGCAGGGGCAGATGTACCTGTTTGTAGCTTTGCTACTCCTACAATCCTTGATTGCGCAACTCACATCTTTGCTAGCCAAGATGGCCACCACAGACAGACTACAGGTTGTGTTGTTCCGTATTTAAGGTTATTTTGGCTTGTGATTAGTTCTAGCAATAGGTTTAAATATAGGTGGAGTAGTAGTTCGGGGTATAATTAGAGTTAAGATTAGTGTTTTATGTGGTAATTAGTTATAAGGAGGGAGTAGTGTTCGAGTGTGTGCACGAGGTCGAGGCCTTTGTTATTGTACGAGAGTAAAGGGTGTATGGTGTAAGTTAGGCTAGTTAAGAAAGTGTGTGTATACGTAGGTATTTGGTGTATTTTATAAGGGAGAGTAGTTTTAGTTTTAAGTTAGTTAAATTATTTTTTAAAAAGAGAGGGTACAAAAAATGGTAGGGAGGTGTAAGTGTAGGGGCTGTGAAAAGGTGTGGAGAAGGTTAGATAGTGGTGTGCAGTGCGACCAGTGTGGCGGCTGGTACCATGTTGGCTGTATAGGGATCAGGGAGGAGGAACTGGGATCACTACAGGAACATGAGTGGAAGTGTGAGGAATGTGCTGAGGGAAAGGGTTTAGTGGCAGTGGTAGGGAACAAATTAAGAGTAGAGAAGGAAACACAAATAAGTGGAGAAGGTGGAAACTGGATTTGGGATATGCTGAGGGGAAACTTTGTAGAGGGTGTGCCAGTGCCAATGGAAGTGTCTAAGGAGGAGAGGTGGAAAGGGGAGATGGTAGATTTGATGAGCAGGAAAGAGAGGGAAATGATGCATAGGGTTGAGAAGATGGAGGAAAAGGTCAGGAATGAGATGGGTAAGAGTAGAGTAGAAATGAGGGTGGATAAGTTAGAGGAGGAGTTGGAAGATGTAAAAGGGGTGCTAAGGAAAATTAAAGCCAGTCCACAAGAGGAAAAGCTGAATAGAGAGGAAGAGTTAGGCAGAATGCAAGTAGGGCTGCAGAAGGAACTGCAGGAAGAAAGGCAGAGGAGGAGGGAGGCAGAGATAGAGGTGGTAAGATTAAGGAGGAGGATAGATGAGTTGGAGGCAGTAGAAAGGGATAAGGCAATAGGAGACATAAGACAGCAAATAAGGTTAGAGGAGCAAGAAATAGTAGCAAGGGATAAGGTGATAGTAGTAGGCAGGAAGCAATCAGAAATAGACGAATGGGTAACAGAAAGCAGGGAACAGGCAATGGTAGAAGGTAGGAAGCAGTATGCTGAGGCTTGCAAGTGTGCGATTAGCAAAGACCAGCAAGCAGGAGAAAGCGGACAGTTCAGGACCAGAGGTGAGAGAGGAGGGCTGGCCAAAGGGAGGGAAACAAGGGTGCTGCAGGAGGCCGGAGACAAGGATAGGCAGGTAGGTGGAAGAGCCACAAAGCAGGAACAGGTTGTAGGAAGGGAGCCAGAGGTAGTTTTTCTAGGCAGCTCTATTGTAAAGGGGGTGTAGCTGAGGAATAACAGGAAGGGAATTACATATAAAGCAGCGTTTGGGGGGGGGGGGGGCAAACACCAGGGATTTGGAGGAAAGGGTTAGTGGTATGAGAGGTAGCAGGGTGGTAAAGGTTGTTCTCATTCATATAGGGGGAAATGACCTGGCTCACAGGGAGGTGGGGCAGGATGTAGAGTGGGACCTCAGGGGATTGCTGAGGAAAGTGCAGGAAAAGTTCCCTGGAGCTAGGGCTGTAGTCAGTGGCACATGCTGGTTAGGAAAGGAGTATCCTATAGGGAAGGCAGTGGCTGCGAGTGAGGTATATGAGAGGGTGTGTAGGGATTTGGGGACTACATTTATAGATAGTAGGAAATGGGTAGGCTGGGAAAGTGTAGGGAGGGACCAGGTTCACCTGACAGAACAGGGAAAGAGGATTCTAGGCGATCTGCAAGGTAGAGAAGTAGCTGGCTGCATGGAGAGGGTCAGGGCTGAGCAGCAGTTGTTGAAATGGCAATCAGTTAGAAGCAAGGAAACGGAAGAGGAGAGAAATGGAGCGGATACCATTGATGAGGCCGCAGGGGTGGAGATAGGAGGTAAGCAGGTAAGCAATGTAGGATGGTAAAGCAGAGTACTAGTATAAAGATAATGGTGGTGAACTGTAGGAGTGTGTACAACAAGCTGGAGGGCTTCTGGGGAAAGGTTGAAGGATATAGTGGTAGCTGTAGAGACTTGGTTGACTGAGGAAGTACTGCACATTGAGTGTAGGCAGGATAAGTTCACCATCTTCAGAAGAGACAGGGATGGGAGAGGAGGAGGAATAATGGTGTGTGTAAGGAAAGGGCTAAAAAGGGCGGTAGAATGGGTTAGTGAGGATGTCGAGGTAATGGAAATTAAATGGACTGGTAGTAGTAATAGGAGTATTACTTTCCTGGCAGCGTATAGGCCACCAGGACAGGGATGGCAGGCAATTGAGATGATCAAAGAGAGGGTCGATAGACTAAAGGACAGGCAGTGAGTTGTTGTAGCAGGGGATTTGAATATGCCAGGGGTGAAATGGGTAGAGAGTGCAGAAGGAATGGGTAGCATAATGCAGAGAATGGCAGCACAGTTAGTCAACAGAGGATGAGTCCAGGTAGCAGAAACACCTACGAGATGGAATGAGGAGGGTGTTGGGTCAGTGCTGGATGTGGTGTTGGTCAGACCTAGGAATGCTGTAGTTGGTGCAATAGTATTGGATGGTATAAGCGACCATCATATCCCGGTTGTGGAAATTGGGATTGGCAGGATGAGGGAAGTGCAAATGGCAGAAAGGTTGGTGTGGCAGTATGGAAGAGGAGAAATTTGTGCCAATGAAAAGGTTACGGACTGGGGGAGATCCGCCATATTATGGACAGGAGATTTTGAAAATGAAGAAGAAGTGTACAAAATTACATGCCAAGTGGAGAAATGAAGGGATGATAAGATCTAAAGAAATGATGAAACAAATGGGTAGGAAGCTTGAAAGGAAGATCAAACAGGCAAAGAATGTATTTCTGGGGAACATAGTGGAAGAAGGAAAAGGCAAGGAATGGGGGAAATTGTTTAGTTATGTTAGGAGGTTAAGGGGAGGAGAGGAAGGGATCCCTCTGCTAACAGGAAGGGATGATAGGCATGCGACAAATGAACAAGAAAAATAGGAGATGCTGCAAGGACAGTACTTGTCAGTGTTTGAGACAAAGGAGGGTTGGAATAGGGGGACAAACAGGGTTCGGGGGGTGTATAGTGAGTTTAAGATGAGGGAGTGGGAGATAGAAAAGGTAATTAGGGGTTTGCAGAGCAGTAAGGCAGGGGGACCAGATGGGATAGGAAACGCAGCACTAAAGTTTGGTGGCAGGGAGTTGACGAAATATTTAGTAGTGCTGTTTAAAAAGTCCTTAGGAGAGGGTAAGTTACCACAAGATTGGAAGGATGCTATGGTGGTACCTATACACAAGCAGGGAGAGGATAGGGGGAGGCCTGGCAGCTACAGACCGGTGAGTCTCACATCAGTACAGGAAAAGTAATGGAGAGGCTGGTGGTGCAGTACGTGGTTAGGGTTATGAACAATAGGAATTGGTTGGAAGAGTTCCATCATGGTTTCAGAAGGGGATACTCATGTGAGACTCAGTTGGCTGGGTTATTAGAGGATCTGGTGCAGGTAGTTGATGAGGGGAAGCAGGTGGATACCTGCTTCATAGATTTTGAGAAGGTATTTGATAAAGTGCCCCATGGGACATTGATGAGGAAAGCGGAGGCGCTGATACCGGACAGGAGGGTAGCGGAATGGATAGGGGACTTCCTCAGGGGGCGAAGGCAGAGGGTAAAGTGGGGAGGGTAAAGTGGGGAGGCAATATCGGAGGAAGAGGAGGTTACGTCAGGGGTACCACAGGGAAGCGTGTTGGGTCCTTTGTTATTTACCATAATGGTAAATGACATGGGTTTGGGGATATGGGGAAAAATAAGATTGTTTGCAGACGATTGTGTTGTGTATGCTGAAGTGGGAAAAAAAGGGGGGGGGGGGGCGGAAATTTGCAGGCGGACATTGACAAGATACAGTTGTGGACCAGGTAAAATAAAATGAAGATAAATGTAAGAAAAACTGAGGTAGTGAGGTTTACAAGGAAGGTGATAAGCAGGGACATGTACAGATGGGAGGGCAAGAGATAGGAGAAGCAGCAGAATATCTATGGATTGTACTGCAGGGAGACCTCAGATGGAAAAAAACAGGTAGAGAGGGTGGTTACAAAGGGAAGAAAGGCTCTGGGTATGCTGGGAAGGGTGCTGAAGGGAGTCAGCTGTGAGGTGAAGGAGAAGGCGTATGGCACAATGGTACGGCCAAGTTAGAATATGCTGCAGCAGTATGGGACCCGTATGTGGAGGTGGAGGTGGAGGTGTGAGAAGTGGAAAAGGTGCAGAGAAAGGCAGCAAGATGGATGAAGGGTAGGTGGAGAAGGCAGGGGCAAGATGGTGACGAAGAAGGGAACTCTAGGCCATCAGTGATGATGAAAGAAATGGGGTGGAGCTCATTGAAGGACAGGATGTACAGGGTGGTGAATGAAGAGAGGAGGGCTACACTGCAAGCTAAGTAACGGGGTGTTTAGAGGAAGAAGATACAACAGTGAGAAGCTTCAGAGGGTGTGGAGGAGAACGGAGCGGGGTAGTGAGTCAATGCTTGTGAGGTCTGTGAGGGAGTGGAATGTGTTGAGGGAAGAATTGATATCTGTGTGAGGGGTTGGTAAATTCAGGAAGGGAGTGGAAAAGGAGGTCGTTGGGTGAAGGAGAGGTGAGAGAGCTCGCCACCGGGCAGTAGCCTAATTGCAAGTGTATGTATATGTAAACATCAAGTGCAGCTTATATATAACCTGTAAAGTTGTAAATACATAACTATATGCCCCAGGAAGCCTGTCACTCGCCATGCCGCAGCTGTCCAAGGGAAAGAATATGTCACATGTGCAAAATCAGTGTGATGCCAGTGTTGTATATGCCACGATGATGCCACAGGTTAGTGTGTCGGAGCGTAAATTTGGAGACTTTAAAACACTGCACACCATAGTTTGTATTTAATTTAATCAAATTAGTGATAATTCTTTTTGCAATGTATAATGACATACTGTACCTTCTTTTTGTTCTTTCAACGCAGCCCATCATTAAAGTAGAAGTAAAGATTCTGTTTTTCTTGTTTGCAAATATAAGGGCTAATGTGTAAATAATGTGTCGAAACAATATTTAGCAACCCAGAGACTGGCATAAAAGCGAAAGCATGGCTGCGAAAAGAAACAGAGTCATTGTTGAAACATGTTCAGTGCTGTGTGTTTTTCTTCTACCAAGACTATCCCATTTTTCTTAGATGATAACATATGCATTGGGTTGTAAAACACAGCCACTACACTCCACCCCCTTACAAGTGGGCTGAGTTTGGAAGTGCTCAGTTCACTATCTCTTAGTTGGTTTTTAAATGAACACGTAATTTGCCTGCTGTCTGACACCAGGGCGCTGAGGTAGAGCTCAGATTACTTCCGTGTAGCCGGCCACAGTTAGGCAGTACACATAACTGAAAAGTTCAGTTTTAGAAAGTGGTAAGTTAATGTGATAGGATAATCTGTAAAAAGAATTGCACACAAGTCATAATTATTCCACGTACAAATCACGTTGCTTGCTACAGCTTAACTGTGTTTTTAATTGTGAATAATAAAACATTAAAGTATTCTGTGGAGGCACACTTTAATGAAAGAGGCAGTGACACATCACTCGGGTCCCCTCACACAAGTTAAAAATACTGATGGGAAGAGAAAGAAAATCAAACAAGAAAATGCACTGTCATTTGAGATGCAAATAAATAAAAGACGACAAGCACCGCCTGTCACCATCGGGATTCCACTCCTTTTCCTTTTTTTCCTCGAAAAGAAGAGTGAGATAGGGGGAGGGTGTGTGTGTGTGTGTGTGTGTGTGCGCATGCATGTGTGTGTGTGTGGAGAGAGAGAGAGAGAGAGAGTATGTTTACTGTCGATGCAGATTGTAAGAAAGGGATAAATGAGAGTAACAGACACCTGCAAGTTTTGACGACCTTCCCCGCTCAACCGATTTTTCTTTTCGAAGCAAGGTCAAGTTCAGATACGAATGAGGTGGCACCTAGAGAAAGAGCGCACAGTGTAACGAGCCCTACAGAGGTGCCACTGGGAGAAAAGGTAATTGCTGTTGAGGGGACAGTCCTACATCCCCTCAAAGAAATTCCCTTTTCGACCCGCACATCTCTCTGAGGGGATTGGACAAGAGGAAAGGTTGATTTGAACAGAGAGGATTTGCTTCTGCTTCATGCTGCTGGCCAGCATTAGTCGAGAGAAATAGCTATTGTTCTGCAAGGGCACGTCAGTATCCAACGCAAGGAATCTATTCCATCTCCGCTCAAGGATGAGAGTTTTTCTATTCCTGTGATGGGTGGCTAGCCGAGAGGGATTCACTCCTCCTCTCCACAGGGCCATACTAGCCTCGTCCTGTACAGAAAAAGTTAGTCGAGAGAGGTGGTTTTGAATTGGGGAAGCAAGGCAGTGCCTGCACATACCGGAGCGCCCCTCCCGAAGAGAACTAACCAACTCCAGCCCGCTGAAACATGATTATTTAAGCAGGAAGCCGAATTGTACTAGGAGAACTTATTTCCTACTTATTTCCTTCTCTCCTCAGGGGTGAGCTGTAATCTCATCCTGTTCAGATAGGGTCAGTCGAAAGAGACTTATTGCCTTTAATTGTGCTCTCCCAAGTCTCCAGGGGAAATCTGTCTCATCTCCCTCATGGATGAGCTTTCATCGCAGCAGAGAGGGGGCGAATTGACACATGATCCATTTTGCGAATGTTTGGACTTGTAACTTTGTAAATAAGGATTGGATAGAATTTAAATCAGCAGTAATTTCGCAGCAAAACTTTATGTAGTTTATTTTACTGATCCCCTAACAATTGAGTGGGACTCTTTTTAAAATTTTCCACGCACCTGACTTGGTGCACATTCTTCATTTGTCAACACTGTCTCACGGGTTGGTGGTCCTGAGCTACAGGAAGAACAGTTTCGTGTTGGATATCATGGTGGTAAGTTGAGTCATGTGCAGCTGCCACCAGTCAGTCGTTTTATTGCTGAAATTCGTTATACAGTCCACTAGTGGCAATTTAAATTTAGTAGTGTTAAATTTGCCATACCATCATTGGTCCTCCATGCCGGATATTTGCCGGCATTGCCTTTTTAGTGCACAATTTCGTTGTTGTTTTGCTTGTGTTGGTGGCAAAACACGTGCATGCTACAGTGTTTTTGGTGTGCGTGTGCATCAACAGTACAAAACAAGTTTTCATTGTCAAGAAGAAACCTTGTAGATGCCACGGACAAACTGGACAAGAAGTTACTGGGGTTTATTTTTTTATTTTCTGTTTGCAGTGGTCCTTTGTGTGCACATGTCTGCTCTCTCTCTATCTCTCTCTCTCCATTGTGTCTACGTATTGGCGCTTGGGTTCTTTGTTTTCGTTCCAACCCGTTGTTCCTGCTTCTCGTTATTTTCCTGTCTTTCAAAATACTGTTAAAGTATACACTTGTTTTGAGTGGTGAGTGCAGCTAGCAAAAAAGCCACACATTTTTTTGGAAGTAGTTCAATTGATCTGTTAGTTTTGTTCACTTGCCCCGGTCTTTTTGTTCACTTTACCCGCTCATTGCAAAGTGCAATTTTGCACGTGCTTGTATTTTTTAATATATTTATTTTTGAAGGTTTTAGGCATTCCCAGTTAGTGCTGTATGACTTTGTTCTCTGTCTTTTCATGGCATACTATTGACAGCAGTCGCAATCATGGTTTGTTTAGTACCAACTACAATTTTCATGGTTTGGCAGTGTAGTTAATTGGCTGCCGTCGTATTTTCCCTTTCTCGTCTGATAGTTGTTTCTGAGTTGTTGAATTCTCATAGCCACAAGATGTCTCCTGAAGGTTTGGCCCACTCACACCTATTTCTCAGAAAGTTAAATACTCACTTGAAAACACTTTCAATTAAAAATGAGACAGTTATATAAATGATGGAGTCGAACAAATAAACTTTGACGTAATATTTATTTACGTCTAGGAAGACATACAATCTAAGTGCTTAAATTTAAGATATTTGGTTACATTAACTAAGGTGAAGGTGAACATGCACGAACTTTACAACATTGGCTGCTTTTTAAAGGATCGCAATTTACAGTGATTTATTTCCCGAGGGGTGGTTGTCCAGAGGAGACGTTGCGACGACCTGCTACCGCGGAGTCAAGGAAATAGACTTGGGTAAATGGGTGCAGGGTAAGAATGTTGAAATTACCTCTGGAGGGTATTCTACACATTGCAGGAGCTGCTGGACGAGTTGGTGTAAGTAGTTGGAGCTGGTAAAGCTTCCTCAGGCTGTAGGAGCTGGTAGAGTTTTTGCAAGCTGGGAGAATATTAGGTCTTGCCCAAACCAAGGAGAGCTCGCTGATCAGTGCGGTAGGCAAGCCGACGAACTCTGGCTACAGGCGATTCTGAGCCTCCTTATATAGTCCAAAAAGTTTGCTTTAGGGCTCTCCCAGGGGTGCAGGGATGGTAGCCTTTCACCGCAGGGGCTGATTATCTCAGGGTAGCGGCAGCACCAAGTATTCCTTATCACCCTGGGTTGAGACTGACGACAGGTTTACTCCTCCACTCGAGGCTCTGCTGCTATGACCTCACTGGGCACAGGGGTGCTGTGATCCTGTGGTGTCTCTTGTAACTTTCTTCTCTGCTATCGGTGAGTCCATGGCTCGTTGGGTAAAACCATTACTGTCGAGGGGGTAGCGACCGCATGTCAAAGTTTGGGTGGGCAGTACAATATAAATAATTAAGCGTGTTAATTATCTTCCGTGTCAATAACTGACCATCCCCTGGATCAATCCTGTATCCGCTTGGAATCGTGTATGCCGCTTATGACTTGCCCCGAGGCTCTCAGCGTTCGCTCATTGGGCGAAGTCAACCCATAGTGTGCGCAGCACTAACTAATAAGACTGTAATTTATAGGTGTGGACATTAGGTGAGTAAATATGACAGTCATATTTCCCCCAGCGATTCATTCCATAGAACCTGCACCTGTGTCCTTTCTCCAGGCTGAGAAAGCCTCCTCTCATCTGATCTGTATTAACTGTATCTCACGGGGAATAACGACATGCAAATATGACCATATTTTTTTTCAGGGACATGCAGTGTTGTAAGACAGTGAATGAAGAATAAATGTGTGCACAAACACACCAACATAGCAGTGGGATGCAACACAAGAGAAGGACATACCTCAGTACTGGTCTCTGGCTCTGCGCTTGGCGGCTGGAACAGACCACGGTCGAGCATTAGGAGGGGCTTCATCTGTGGCCAAGCCACGGCCAAAAAGTCCTCCCATGATATGTCTTCCTTGCCATCCAGGAACAACTGCAACAGAGCACACCTCTCAGCTACAAGAGCAGGAAGAAGCCTACCCTGACCACTATGACATGCTTACTAGGAGTTGTACTCCTGCTTTCTGAGCACATTTGAAGGCCCTGCTTGGTTTATATTTCCAGCTCAATGCACATTCTCCCATACCCACATGTCAACATTAACACTGCTATGTATATGATAACTGTAGTAGCATGTATCATTTAAGTGACACTTTGGAATTGAAAATGAAAATCAACATTTAGTTCTCGTCTAAGGTATGGTCACATATGGATGAAAGGAGAATTGCATTAGACTTTTGCACCTTCCTAGAGATACCAGGCATCCTCTTTTTCCTGGACATGGAGGCCTGATTTTTCAAAAACTTTGAAATGTCCTCTTTTCCAATAAAAATTGAAATTCTGCAAAGCTTTACTTTTCAGTGGGTTTTTTTTACATCAGTTGTATGGCATTAAGTATACATGAAAATAAACTTCATGCAAAAGTGCAAACTTTTTGGAGAATATTACATAAATCTTTTGTCTTTATCACCACTGACATTTCTTCCTGGCTATTATTTCTTACATGTCTAAGTTAAGCAGTGTCTAATTTATTCAAAATTTCATGATTATTTGCTAGGAAACAGAAACTTGTTAGAACAAATACAGTATTTACCCGAAAGGACGATGAGGTTTTTGACAGAAAAGGAATAGAAAAAATAAGGGGTCGTCTACAATTCGGGGTCATCTTCAATTCAGACCCTAGGACCACAAATACCATGAGTGACACTGTTAGTTCAGTATTTAAGTATGTGTTACATGCATAACATTACTACAGGCTTCTATTCATACTTTTTTTACTCAGGAAGCAGTTAATCCTCTAAAATTGGCATGCCATCAGATAGGATTTTGACTAATGCTTTTCATGCTTAAATACTAAGTATCCTATGGTTGGACATATTTTTGTAGTGCAAAGACTATACCTGTCAACTTTAACAAATGTCCCCTTATCTGATGTCGCCCACACACACACACACACACACACACACACACACACAAAAAAACTGCTTTAGTAGTAGGGGCGGGCGGGTTCTAATGCACTAGGCAAATGACATAACGGGGGTGGTCTAAAAATAGATTTTGCAGATTAATAGCTAATCCGATTTATTGACTAATCATAATCCGATGAATTTGCCAATGGCTGCAAAGAGGAAGCGCTTTGCTGGGAATCAAAATGGCTCAAGTCACGAACACCCACAAAAGTTTTACAGTGTAAGAAAGATGCTGGTACCATACAGCCAGGTTAGACACACCTATTCCATTGTGATTAGCTTTTCTTTAAAAGTAAATAAAATCTATCATGTTATTCATATAATAAAATTTCTTCTTGAAGGGTTTGTCATAAATTTATGCAAAAGTACTTTCAACCTAAATAATTTTTTCAGCACTTTACAGGGGTAGTCGTGAATTCAGGTTTAAATATTTTTCCTTCAAAAATTTATTTTAGAAAGGGGTTGTCTTCCTTTCGAGTAAATACAGTAAAAACGCTGACACATGAAACTTTCCTGACCCATATGCAAACAACTATGTCTCATCTGTACATATCACTGGGTGAGGCCTAAACCAATATTACAATTACCAGAATGTCTACTAGTTACGTATCTTGTCGCAGGGACTAATACAGACAGGTCAGTTTTTACAGTTTGTCCACAGTCAGAAAGCCATGCCACCCCCACCCCCTCAGAAGATGAATGAGCCAGGCGGCTGAACAGCCGAATCTACCCTCTATGGCCAAGAAGTAGTTCCAGAGAGTGTCAAGGGATGGCGTCGCTACCACTACGGCCACTCAGCAGATGCCGCTAGCAAACAAACCTTGGATCCGCCTCTAGCAGACGACTTGATCGCCTGCACCCCTGTAACCCGGACAAGGGTAGGCTGGCAGTATTCATACCTGTGCGCAGCCCAGAAACGTCAGTTGTTCATTGGCTCTCCTTAAAGCCAGGACCACCCAGAAAGCTCGCTCCACCACTCTGTGTGCTGGAGCACTCTGTCAACCTCAAAGTCTTCCAGACTCACCAGAAGCTGTTCAGCCAGCTACAACTCCAACAACTTCCAGACCTCCAAGGAACCTTGCGCCAGCAACTCCCGAAGAAGTCGATAACCCCCCTTGCCTGCTTACCACCCCGGTAATGACAACTTACTCCCCCTGCCCTTCTGGTAGTGGGCCCTCCTAAGTCCCTTCAGGACACGATACAGAGTACATAGGGTCAGTTGCTATAGCTACCTAATCGAAACTGCCACACCCAGCTAGGTCCCCTTCACATGGCTTTTGCGTAGTTGAACTTCCGGTCAGCTTAAGGTAATTAGATGATAGTATGGGCCACCAAGTCAATTCTTCTTAGAATAAATTACGAATTCTCTCTTACTTCTGAGTATCAATCCTTAGGTGACTGCTACTCCTACGTAAACACCATGCGCAATGGATTGCACTCATATTTTCCAAACCTAGTGTAAGACTGCAAGCTCCCCCTCAGGGACGCTCGTATGTCAGAGAACACAAATGCTCAATGGCCACCTGTTCTGTGCACTCTGGTGTGCAGAAAGGCAAAGCACCAACCATTAGAAAGACAACCCATTAGGAGGCTAGTCAACCAGCCCATCTTGTACTCCGTCCACCGTGCCCCTGTGTTGCCGGAGGGAATGTCTGACTGGTCCTGGAGGTCTGACCACCTTTGGGCCCATACCAACTGTTGTTGTTGGACGCCTCAGAGAATATCTGTCTCTCCAACCACAGAATTGTTTATCGCTGGTTGGGGATATTATATGGCTCTGTGTTGGTTCAGCTTCGGCTGTGGCAGAACACTATAACTAGTGACTGCTGTCGCCCGCTCCCCTCTCGCGAGGTTGGTTTAGTATCCCTCCATGCCTTGTACCAAAAGGGGCAGGAAAGAGTTGCAGGTGAGAAAGGCTGCGGCCACCTACAAATTTACCCGGAGCTGCACCCTCGCCTCTTTGGCATTCTGCCACGATAACCCCCAGGACCGAGCTCACGCAGCCCGTCATCTGGAGAGACCTCACCTCCCAGCTCCCTCTTCTGCTCAGTTTGCAGCCCCAAAGAAGACGCCAGGGACACCTCACATTGTCGCAGCCATCCGCCGATGAGAAGAAGTGCCACTGGGAATAGTGAACCCTTGGTTCCGGGGATAGCAGAGAACCAGCCTTGCCAAGGTCCTACCACAGATTTAGCAGCCGCAGTACTTCCAGGGAAACCTGCTCCACCAGCAATGTCAGCAGCTGCCAACAGCAGCCATGATTGGTGCATCAGTTTGGCCAGACCAACACCTGTGCAGGTAACCTCATGACTGCGAGTCACACCATCCAACACACAGCCCAGCCAGTTATTGACTTTGTACCAAGCTGCCAAGCTATACATTCTACCTTATATACTGGTCGGACAGCAATCTGCCCATGAGATAGAATGACCGTATAACCCTGTGTGACTGGCCCACACGCCCAAAAACAGTTGCAGACCATGACATCGCCTTCAGCTTCCCCAGCCCATCACAAGTCAACGTCAAATAAATACGATATAAATGTATCTCAACTTGAGCTATGCAAGACTGATTGACTGTCCGTTTAAAAAATTGTGTCCAGTACTTACAAACAACAATTATTTTTTTGTAACTACTTCCATATTATTTGCTTGCAAATTATTCTGTAGTGCCTACAAACTAAATGTAATATTTCATTTTGTATTACAGTAAAACCCCTCTATTACGACCCCATTTATTACGACGACCTCTCTGTTACAACCCAATCCCAAGGAACTGTGAAAATTTTGGGTCAAATAAGTCGAAAATTTGAGGCACGTCTAAAAATACATACAGTAATCCCTTGCCAACCGCGATATCTTGACTGCGGTTTCAGTTTTTTTTATTAAAATTATGTTTATTTCGTTTTTATTTGTTTGAATTTGTGGGACTTTGCGCTGATTTGTTTTTGTAGACCTTTTCTCCAACCACGGTACTAGTTTCTACTATCCACAGTTTTCAGTCCATGGAAAACTAGCCCTTACTGATGTTAGTGGTCACGCATTTCTCAAGCTACCATCACAGACTTTGAAATTTGCTGTCCCCAAGCAGCATGAAGCAATAAATTACTTAATGCTAGAAGGGGACACTGGTGTATTGCCCGTGGAAGTGCGGGGGGAGGAAGGGGGGGAGTGCAGGCCGGGTCAGTAAGAATTCTTTGTCCCAGTCACATGTCGCCGCCTTTGCCTTACCCTCCCTGTCTTTTTTCGTTCCCATTATCCCTCCTCTTTTGCTGTAAAAACAGCAACACATTACACAAACTAGTTTCTTGATCAGTGCATGTATGATAATTTCAAATTTAATGCAATGCCCTTTTTTTTAATGACTATTTTTAAGTTTATGTATGCCCACACCTACGTAATATGCTAATTTTTTATGATGGGCAATTTTTTTTGTAAAGTCAATTTTATGTGTAACGGGAATAAAGATAAGTGTGTGAAAATAAAATGTGTTCTTATGTTAGCAGTACCATATTATGGCGAGTAGACCACACTAAATATTTATATTCCTGTAAACATTGCCGGGCCTCATCGTGACAGTGCAGAGGCCAACACACCACCTACATTTCGTATAAATTACACACATTGACATGAATCGCATCTATCAGCATGTTTTCCCAACGCCATGCCGCTGTAACGAAGTGAACTGGTCCTGTAACGACGTAAGTGGCGGTGGGCGGGTGCCGCCCGCCATCTTGTAGCAACCGACCGACAGCTGCCCAGCCTGAGGATCTAGGGCCGAGCTTCAGCAGCAAACCACCATGCCCGTGCCCAGCAGAGGATCTAGGCACTTGGCCAACTACATACTTACAGGGTTGCCTACATCAGAGGTTCCCCTCTGAACGCACAGGTTTTTCATGTCAGTCAGAGGGGGAAATATACTGTCAAAGGGCCAGAGGGAAATCTAAAGGATTTGTGTAAGGTAATTGCATGTCTTTTCTTTTTACCTGTTCTTATTTAATCTTCAGTCACTCAATTTCACGTAAATATGACTTGAATTTCTAGTGTTTTTTAATTACTCAGTATTTAAAGAAGCATAAATCACTTTTAGCTGGAAAAGGGTAAGTTATTATTGTGCAAAATATTTTAATATAAGATTGTGGTTTAAATAATTATTTATTTAGCTCATTATAAATATTTCATTATTGCATGTTTACCGATAAATTAAATACCAATAGCTATATAATACATTTTTTTACATTTTTAAGGTAGTTCTTAAAATTTGAGAAAATGCAAAGGTTTTTCAAATGATTCAGAGGTTTTTTAAACCATCAGCATAGGGATATATTTATACCCAGTTGGCAACCCTGTACGTACACGGCCAGACCACGGGGATGAAACTTGGATAGAATGATTTTTAAAATAATATTTTTTTTTTAATTAGGCAAAAGTAAATGCATTTAATGGTTTTCATTTCTGTACTATAATGTTACTAAATCTGATATGTGTAGTAGTAGTATGCATGTTGTACATACATGTTTTGTTAAATGGCCGCTTGTTGTTATTTATCATTACTTTAATTCTTATTTTTACGAAAGTGCAATTATAATGGCAAGGAACACACATTGTTATCTTGTGTCGACGTGAGAAAATAACGTTTTTATAAATCCTGATGTGACTCGTATTAGACTTCCTTTCAGTGCAGGAAAGTAAGTACCTATACATGCTTTTCTGCATGTTTTATGTTGGAATGTCACAGAAGTTTTATTGTGTAAAGTCATGTACGTAATTTGAAGTAAGCGGTAGTGTAAATAGATCTCGGTGTTTTCTTGTTTAGCTAGGCCCATCGAAGAATATGTTAGAACTGTATAAGCTAAATGTTGCTCTTTGCGATCACCATCTTTTTGTAACATAAATTTTAGTTTTATATTGTTTACTAACACTAAAATAAACTTCCACATAACATTTGTAGATGTCATTGACGAGGAAAATGGTCTCACTGTCAATAAAAAACGATTTAAATGTGTCAATATTTGCACAATTATTGTGATTAACTTCCTGTAGTCCCACCTCAAATTACCAAAAGTATTGCTACATGTGCTACTTGACATACGTTATTTTTTTTATTTATTACTAGGTCTTTTACCAGTTACAACCAGAATTGACTGCATAAAAAAAAACGAAAAAAATAACATTTAAAAAGTAAAACATTACAAAACATTAAGACAACATAAACATTTCACAGATAAAGTTGAGATAGCTAAAACAAAACATGACACAAGATTGTGTACATATCTATAATAAAAATGATAACAACATATTATTAAAATGGATACAGTATTTAAAACCACAGTTTCCATCCTAAAGGGGCTCTACATTGAGTTCACAGAGAATAAAGTGGCCTATTTAACATTCTTTTTGGAGATTTTTACAAAATAATTTAACATTCATTTGCCTTACTTCGTGATATAGTGAATTGTACATTTTTTAAGGCAAATAAAGAATATGTCATTCTAGTACCTTTAGACTTGGGAATATTTAGTTCATTGACCTGTTGAGTATTATGCTCATGGATCATCTCCCTACTAGAAGAATTTATATGTTAGGATACTTAGTTCCGGGTTACCCTAGTCAGATTTTTATACCGTTTTTTTTTTGCAAAGAAGGTTTTTTTTTGTAGACCATGTAATCTAGTTTAAAGATAGAATCTCCTTCTTAAGTCCAAAAAATTTTATAAAATAGTGTTTCAAATTTTTATTGTATTTATAAGCATTTTGAACCTTCAATTAAATTGTTGCATATAAAGCCCTCCAAAAGTGGATTTCATAGGATGTATTGGAATACTAACACTGTGCCTATACGATTGTGTTTCATGATAATGAGAGATCATTATGCACTGAGTGTGAGAGAGTGCAGTAACTGTACAATGTTTCGAATTTCAGTGTAACATTACAGCAAAATATAAAAATACTCAATTAGGGTGAATGTATGTCTGTAATTTTCTAGAATAGGAGCTTTTTTGAAAATGGGGAAAATAATGCCTGAATATGCTAGACAGGTATGATTATTACTAATTATACTTAATAGAAATTTTAGTGGAGCTTCAAGTAGTTTGCTGAAAAAGAAATGAAATATGATCGGGCCAATACCTATGAAAATCACGGTGTTTATGCAGTAAAACACGTATAAGTTACGTCCAATATATTAGTATCGGATCGCTAAGTTGTATTACATGTAAGAATATTGTTTGAAACAAATCTTTATTCATAATATTAGGTATACAAACTCACCCACATGTTACTGTGATAGGCTTAATGTATGATATTCAAGCGTAGCCCCCCCCCCCCTCACACTTAAAAATACTGTACAAGCACAGCCAAACATTAGCACAGGGGAGGAAATCCCCAAAACAGTGATTCAAGGCATGTCTGCTGTTTTTTGTAGGTAGTGACACGATGTGTCACACATTAGCAAAGCTTGGAGTTTCCCCAAAAGTGAATTTAAAGTGTAGCCCATTTGCACTGAAAATGAATGTGTTTGTGTTTTGCAATTTAACATGTTGTCATGCTGCGTGATATAATTGTAATATTGTATCATTAAAATATGTTTTATTGCAAACAAATGTAACTGAACAATACCTGAACTGGCAATATTATCAATACACATTACAAATATAATAGTAGGGAGAGCTGTGAACTAAAGGGAAATTAAGAGGTACAATATCACGAAAACTTACATATTTTTTATTTGTTTACCTTGCAATTTCCATGTTCTTCATAAACCTCCTCGCTATCGTATTTGTAGCATTATTGGTAATATTGTCAATTTAGGTATTGTTTGAATAAATCTTTTTGCAATTTAATGTATTTTTGTGAATAAATATTACAATTGTGTAGGCCTACATATTTTTCACTTAGTATACCCCACATTTTCCCTGGTCTTCATATTCCTCCCAACTATCGTTTTTGGGGTTTTTAGTGGTCATATCTTGACGCCCCTAGTAAATATGTCTTTTATGTAATTAGTAGAGTGGAATTATACCACTTTCTTAGATTATAATTTTTTTTTTTTTTCAAATAAGCCTCTATTTTAGAATTTTAACTGTATGTCTCCCATGTAGTTTATTAAGCATGTCAAAGATAATTTCATTTGTCTTTTACAGACAGTTGGAATACATTGGGGCCATTGCGAAATTCTCGCCTGATATTGTACCCCTGACTAACATTGAAGAAGCACAGATCCATGCCAACAAATATGTGTGTAGTTATCATTTCTTGCCATCGGATTTCACTACCAGGGAGAAGAAAAAATTTAATTATCATGCAGTACCGTCAGTTGTGTTGAATAGTAACTCTTGTTGTGCCTTTTTATCATGCTGTAGTATTGTGTTTGAATTAAATAAATAAAATTTCAAAAATATTTCCATTGTTTATATCCTTTGTACAATTTCCTCTCCAGAAGTATGTATTTTCCAATTCTTTTGATTATGTTTCTTTACCTCAGCTGCACTAACAGCTTTCCAATGAAAGAAGTCCTTTGTAGAAGTTCACAGTTCAATTTTTTTTCTGTTGGTTTAGTAAGCTTAAAAAAATTGCATCCAATCATTCAATTCCGTTGACCCTTCATGAGGTTGTATTAAATGTACTTGCATTTGGAGTATTGAATATTTTCCATGAGATAAATTTTTAATAAATATGAAACATGCACTTTGGCCTTCTTCATATATTAAGCATGTTTTTGTTCCACGGTTAAGCCGAACTTCAAATACAGGGGTATTTGGAGTATGATATATAATTATTGTTTCTTTATATATTGAATGATATAGTTACATATTAAATCATACAGTTACAGTATCCATATTGGTAACCTACATCCAGAAAATGTTTTAAATGTTATGTTTATTAGATTCTCCTGACAGTGCTTTTTATGGAGATTTTCAGACTATTTTCTGTCTCTCATATTATACTCTGAGGTAGTTACGTGCACTACTATAGTCCATCTCACTCTTAGATTGCAGTAAAGAGTACATTAGTGCGCTGTTTCCGAATGGCTAGCGATTATCAACATCCAAGAAGTTATGCTGTGTTGGCAGAATAAGTTCATATGTACACAAATACGTAACAAACATTGTCAGATTGTATAGCAGTGTATAAGTATAAAATTGTTTGATTAGCTACCCATTGCAATCCAAGAGTGAGGCGCACTATAGAAGTACTCAGGATCCAGATTTTCTTTGAATCCGAAATGAATAGTTTTTCAGCAAAAATAATTGCCTTTATTTCATTATCAAATTGCAACTTGTGTCAGAGTATATGTACCAAACTTAAATCAGTTCAAATATTGGTGGAAAGAGGGCAGTTACACATTGTCATAATTTAATTGAAGTGTTGAGTGTATTTTCGAAGACTACATTTTACTAAAGATATTTGAAGGTGTTGACCTAGCCACAGCCTAGTAGTCGCTGTGATTATCAAAAATGGTACTTAACGTCATTTAGCAGTTTTCCCAGAATAAAAAAATAAGTAAGTATGTGTATTTATAATGTGTTAGGGGTGAATATAGTTTTAGATTTGGGAATCAAGTTTTTATTTATTTGTATGTATAAGAGAATCTTGCATTGCATTTATGTGTAGCGTGTTAAAATTTTTTTTATCAGTATACGTGCATTGTTAATACTGCAGTGCTAATAAATTACATGTTTGAGCTATTGCAGGTAATGTGACATGCTATTTGTCTTTAGCTGTACTGCAACGTTTGATGACAAGTGTGCTCTAAAACTTCACAGTTGATGTATTATTAACACACTATTATTTACAAAGACTCTGCTGGGTGTATACAAGATCGCGATACCAAACATTTGTTTATAAGTGTGATGAAGTTAATGACATCAGGACGTTGAACATCTGGTTAATTAGGTTGGTAATAGATTAAATGAGTGAAGCAATAAAATGCAACAACTTCGGAGTTAAGTTTTTGAGAGTGGCATGACTGTATAAACATGCGGAATAAAATAAACATTAGAAAATGCAACAGGTGAGTTTAGTACGAGTTTAGTTTAACAACAGTAATTTGCTGGTTAGGATGTGTCAGATTTAGGAGTAATTTACTGCCTATTTTATAGGAAATAATACTGTTTGAAGTGTTTGTTGAAATAAGAGTGTGATAAAGAGTGTATAAATGGTGTTATTCAGAAGAGAATTATCTAATACAGAGCTAAAATAAAAATATGTCGTGCATCATGGTGTTTTCGAATGAAAATGATATATGTACCATTGTGCAAACTATACGTTCAATGCCAGATTGTGAAAATGAACGTGGTATTTCATGTTAGCAGAAAATGGATATGTTTGGTAAAGGTAAGTGTTGATACATTTAGGTATAAATGTGTGTTTCCGGTGTAACGACGAGTGTTGTAGTTAGGTAATGTTAGGTTAGGATTCTGTAGCAGGTACCTAGTCTTTACCATTTGTAATTAATTATTGGATATGTTTGATGTTTGTAGTGGCATGCAGAAATACCTTGTTGGAGGTAGGCCCTGTTAGGATAGGGTAGGCCTAGTATGTTTAGGCGGTATTCGATAAAGTAAAGCGTATAATTTAGCAGAAATATGCACCCATTACAGTGATTCATCCACACACGACCAGTGATAAACAAGGTGTGGCTGAATAACCAAAAAATGTGATTAGTCGTTTAGATACGCATCATTTTAGGCACCAAGTTAGTAAATAATTGAGTATTTTTATTCGAAATATGCATCCATTACAGTTATTGGCCCACACATGACCTGTGATAAACAAGATGAGGCTGAATTACCGAAAAATGTGTTTCGTCATTTACAAATATCAAACGCTAGTTTAGGCTGCAAGATAGTAATATATTAACTATGATACAAATGTGATATCGCGTTGTACACGGGCGGATGGGCCCAAGTGTACTTACACCATACCATATGTGCTATCGGGTAGTACAATAGAGCGGATGGGGTCTATCGTATTACCTGATACCATATGTGGTATCAGATAATACGATAGAGCGGATGGACTGTAACATATTACCCAATACCATATGTGGTATCGGGTAGCTTAACAGAGCGGATGGGCTCTATTGGAGTTCGTGATACCATCAACTAAATATGCTGAAAGTGTCTCCGCCCAAAAACCCCCACATTCCCATGAATGTAATAAACTTTTTTCTGTAACTGCCATTCCAGGTTACAAAATTACAAGTTCTCAAGTGAATGAAAATGGAATACTTGTGATCATTTTTTCTATGGATAATTAAATATCTAAAAAAAAAACTGTTTATGAGACAGTGATGTTAAAGGGTAGGGAGAGTAACAATTTTTTACAATTTTACTATTCCTCACTAAATCATTCTTTCATAATTCACATACATATTTCTCTTAGATTATAGCCCTATTTCTTGATGTGTTTCATTGCGTTATGTAAAAGGGATTCATTCAAGCACCATGGAAGTGTGGTAATTTTTTTCTCAAATGATTGTAGTTTCTGAAATGAAGATCCAAAAATTCAAATGTTTTTATGTAGTGACTTAAGTTTCTATACCCATAATTATTTATTCCCATTAAATATCACTAAATGCAATTTTTATCATTAGCATAACTGTGAAAGTGATTACCTCAAAACTAAATTACTATGTTGTGAGCATAGCTAAAATTACATTAAATGCTAACAAATACGATTTTTGGTATTGTATTGTATTTTGAATACTATCATCACTTCAGATAAACGTAGGTACCATATTTATAAGATGCTTTAATAAGTCACTTTTGCGTAACACAATTTAAATTTAAAACATTGAGGAAAATGACGAAACAGTTTTTGAAACCTAGTATATTCAAATAACCCGTCACATTTGAAAAGCCCGCCAAGCAGTGGTATGACGACGCAGTTTTTAAAATGGCTGCTAGAATGCACTACTTACCAATGGCTCCAAAAACATTTTTGCGAATTCAAGAGATGGCAGCACAATCAGCGCTTCAAAGTGGGTACGCGAGAATAACATTGAGATACCAGTCTTTATCTTGTATCATCTTTGGGCCAGACCAAAGCGAGAGTACGGCGCGCGCACACACATATTGCGCAATGCCACCTAAACTTTTTCTTGGGCATCAAATTAATCAGGAGATGTCCAGCTATTAAAATATACATATTTATATTTAATTTAAAAAGTGGTTTTTTTATTTGCTAGAGATGATTGAACATGAACTTCATGCAAAAAATGGCAAGTTTGGGGGCATAGGGGTTAGGGGTGGGTGAAAATTGGCCTAAAATTTTCCAAATTTATTTCGAGCCGCCTCCCCCCCCCCCCCCCTCTACTACGACCCTATTCTCGAGAACTGTGAAGGGTCATAATATACAATTATACAATTTTGCAAGTAATGTATTTTCAAATGAACTGCGACATAATAAACTGATTCTATACATTTCCATAGTAAAATTGTGTGTGTGCTTTCTTTGTGTCATTTTCTTACAAGTGTCCTTTTTTTTTTAATGCCCGTTACTTGAACATGTCCTCTTTTTGAGTACCACATATCTGGTAACCCAACACCTTTCAAAATTTTGCCATTCATAATACAGTTATGGATATGATACAAGTGAAGAAAGAAAAGCTTAATTCCATAGTGAATAAAAAACAATACTGGTAGAATATGAGGGCTTTTTTTTTGCTGTAAATATTGAGTTTGTAAAATTTGACGACCCTGGGTTCACAGAGACTATGACTCACCCGCAGTTCATCATCTGATACAGCTCCATCCTTATTCTGGTCAAACGTCTGCTGAGATTTCAATTCTGCTCTGTCCAGCCTGGAAACATATACTCCGTAACTAATATGGCTTCCAGTAACACAAACCATTAACATATTTGTCTGCAGCACCACACAATGCCCAGTTCTACTTTATCTCCCACAAGAGATGTGGTAATGCTATAGACAGTTGCCAGCAATTTAAACAATTCTTGTATACACTGTACACTAAGTCAAGGGATGTGCTAAATTAAAACAAAAAATATGTTATGAACATTCATAAAACTGAAAAAAATATTATAAGTTATTTTATGATAACTTATGTTAATGAAATTTTAAGTAATTTCATAACATTTTAGCAAATTATTCATTTCCACAAATTATTCTGCAAAACCAAACCAAACAAATGGAAGACACAAATTATTTACCACAAGGTTATTGTCTATATATTTAATTTCCATTTTATGTACTTATTTTAGTTATAAAGTAATGAAAATAAACAACATAATTTACAGACCAAAATTTCCTTTCTTGATACCAACACTAAATGAACATTTATTAAACACAGTAACACATGACAGTCCCGGTTGTCAGACTGTCCCTGCCCCTGGGTGACTTGGGCGACACTAGGTAAGCCGCATCTTAACTGGTTGCGGCGCTCTCTCACTACTTGCAGACGTGTGGGCAGCGGCCCGAGGCAGGTGCGGAATGGAACGTATTCTTGCAGTAGCGGAGTCGGCTAGACGAAATCATCTCTCTCGGTGACACACACACAAGGCTGGCTTATTCCTCTCTTCCTCTTCTTGTCCGTAGTTGGCGAGTTGAAGCAGTGTGCGGCCATGTGGAGTGTAATATCAGTGTCACGAGGGGGATACAGTGTCTGTGATAGCTCGTGGCCTTCAGATTATAGTGTGCTGACCTACATCACAGCGTTACGGCTTGGTTACTGACAATATGATTCCCAAGAATTGAAGGAAAGAGCAAACATATTAGCCGGAATATATTACACCGAATAATTTTCGACCTCCGGGAGTTAAATTTATATAACATTTATATAAAATATTAAAAGAAAATTGTGCCCCGAAGCCCACTCGCAAGGCGTGTTTCTAGCTAACTGCTGTGGCCGCCTGATGCGGTATAGTGCGTATAGGCCCTACCTTTGGCCTCCTTACCTTAACACACAGCAGAATGAAGTTTAAAAAGCTACAGAGTTTGCACAGCCGAGACCTTGTCACCTTGTCTATGCGCTAAAGTGGGGAAGAGTGTGTTTTGGCAAGCGGGACAACAAAAGCACACTTGACCATCATACATCAAATACAGAAGAGAGACACAGAACCCTGGTTATGCAACAAAGAGAGCACTCAAATTTTCAACAAAATGAGATTTGTAACATTCTTCTCACCATGTTCTTGCTGTTATAAGTGTCTTTGTGTGGTTCTGTTTTACTAGTATTTTCAATTGACTGAAAAATTACGTTAGACAAATACATCACCCAATATTTACAACATAATGGTTTCATCTACAGTATTTCAATAAACAACTTTAACCAAAATGTATGACTGTGATAGATACGTTAATAAAGTTAATCATTGACAATTTAGCTCACTGTAAACATGACGTGCGTTGATTCTGACATCAATGTGAGATTATTTACAAGCAGGTTAAATGACATTACTGGTTTATATACACGAACACAAAAGCAGTTATTTACAAGTTTCAAAAATAGAATATTACTAAGTTTGCCTCTGTTTTACTTTCATGCCAGTTCTTATTTAGTGGTTGTATTTAAGCTGCTTTCACAGTTCAGGAAACTTGTAAAAACTTTTCTCAACAAAAGTGAATTACGTTATTCTCAAAAGGCTCAAGCAACAAAACAGTAGTTAAATACAAGGCACTTACTCATTGAAAGAATATATACATTTTAACTCTGTATGCTGGCAGCTGGCATACTCACAGCTCTCTCTCTTTACTACACCGGTTCCCCTTGCCACAAGAACACAACCTAAAGGACCCTTCAACTAAGCTTGGGGATCTTTTAATTTGGAGAACTTCACTGCCCCGTCTGCGTACGTCGACAGTACGCCTACACTATCTGAGTGCGAAGTACTATTTGTTGTGCTCTCACTCACTGATGTGTGCTGTAGGGAGGAGCGGGGCCTACCTCTCATCATCACATCTCTGCCCCACTTTCTTACAGCGACATGTGGTAGCATAGGCCACACAAACTTTGTAGGCAGCCTCCATGGCGATACTCCGTACTGACCTGGCACAGCTGTGGCCTGGCAGGAGTGGTGAAGGAGCGTGCGTGGGCATGGCAGGAACGGTGAAGTGAGCTCCCCTGTACCCTCGGTCTTGGACTAATCGACAGGTGACGTGGGTGTGCTGATGGGCTCCCAGCCCATCATGGATTCCAGTGGGGTCGCCACAACAGGTAGTGGTTCTTGTGGTGTTACTACCCCCCCCCCCCACCACCACCAGTGGCTACCTTCCAGGTGGACGAGGTGTCCAGCTCGGCATGAGGCGACACCGGGGTTGCTGATGCGTAAGGGGCAGGTCTTCTGACTGGCATTTTTTGCCCCTCCTGCAGACGTTGCAGCATCTTCGAGGTGTGGCGCAGGAGGCACTATCGCGGTAGTTCCCGACTCCTCCAGAGTAGTACTTAAGTCGGACGGCGGTTCTTCCAATTACATTGCGGCCGCCGGCACAAGCTCGACGAGGGCCCTCATAATTGGCTCATTAAGATACGAAGACATGAAGGGCTCCTCGCTATCTGCCGGGGGCAGCTTGGAACTGACTACCGGCACTTCTGGTTGAGGCCGGGAGTTCCTTTGGCAGGGGTGCCTCTGTGGCTTGGCTAGGTTCCGGGGAAAATGTTCTTTCCTTTTCAGACTGGGCCACAACGCTAGGCGTATCTCCCCTTTCGCTGACCAGTTTTAGCAGGTATTTGTTCGGTCGGTTTACCCTGTCAGGTGGACTGCGCTAGGATAACTCGCTTGCGCTCGGAGTCCACTTTCCCCTTCGGGTCTTGGTCTTGAAGTCTGTGGGGGTTGAAGGTATTGTTCGGCTGATTGGTCCTGGGGCTCATGGCGGCCCCTTAAGCCATGCTGGTGGCAGGTAGCTCATTACTTGCGAGCCGGTGGCTACCTTTGGTGGTTCCCTTTACTTGGTCGGTTGGGCAGGCAGTTGGAACCTGGGGAGAGGTTCGTCCGGCTCTTCCGAGACTTCAGAGGTTATAGAGGCTGTTTCTCGTACCTCACCCTCCGGATTTTCATGTGGAAACGGCCGGATCTGTCCCCGCGTTGCTTGAAGAATTTGTCCTCGGAGGTCTTCTACCCAATATACATTTTCCTGTCAACCGACCACCTTGTATAGGCCCTCCTATTTGGAGATGAGGCCTGTGCTAAACAGGGAGTTAGACTTGCTGAGCAGATGCAGCTGCAGGAGTACTGATTCACTCATGTTGAAGGCTCGGATGCCCGTCTTGAGTTACGGATATTTGCATAAAATATTTTTTTCATGGGCTTATCTTGCATTTTCGGCACGTGCTAATGCCGCCCTCTGAATGTCCTCGGGTTGTGGTAGCATGGACGGGGAATTTTCCCATTGCCAATCCCTAGGCCAGCGTAATGTGGCTCCTAGCATAACCTGGTTCAGGCTGGCATTTGTGGCTTCACTTGTCCTTCATCGCAGAGCAAACAATATTCTTGGGATGTGTTTATCCCAGTGGTTTTGGTCATCCCCGACACTCAGTAGCAGAATTTTCTTTATTTCTTGGTTCTTGCGCTCGGTCAGGTTAGCTTGGGGGTGGTATGGCGGCGAGGTCCACATCTCGACTCCCCATTCTTCGCAGGTGGTGAGCCACTTCCCGCTGGTGAACTGTGTCCTGTTGTCTGTTAGCAAGCACTGCGGATAACCCCACCTAGGGAAGACTTCATTTTCAAATTTCCAGAGTATGTGGTGAGCCTGGCTGGGCAGGAAAAAGGCTTCTACCCAGCGGGAAAATAGGGCAGTGACCACGAGTAGATAACAGTTTATGCAAGTGGTGCGAGGACAACGGCCCATTAAATCTGCCGCCACGTGTGTCCAGGGCGTCTGTGGGCATTGTGGCTTGGCCTTCGGAGGGGAGGCAGGGTATGCTTTCCCCGTACAACATTTCTCACAGCTTCTGATGTACTGTCTGATATTGCAGCTCATCCCATCCCAGATGATTTCCTTGGTTCCTGAATGAACTGCGTCGGGGTGATCGTGATATTGGTGGCAGATGTCAGCACGGAGGGATTTTGGTACCCAAATTTGCCATTTTGCCCCCCGCTGCCCGTTGGGGCATCATACTATCTCGCTGCGTAGTTCAAAGCATGTTGGGTGCGTTTTAAGTAATCCCTGGATTTCAGGGTCTTGCTGTTGGTGGGCCGCTATTTGATCCGGCAGATTTTAAGCTGTAATAAGCGAATCTGTTCTTTGGAGAGAACTTCTGGTGGTTGTAGCGGTACCATGCGGTCCCAATCTTCCTCTGCAAAGTCCAGGTCTGGCTGGCGGGAAACGGCGTTGGGTAGGATATTTGTTTTCCCGAGACAGTGCTGTACCTCAATTCTTGCAGCAAGTGGAGCACCTTGCTATCAATTCGAAGAATGGCGTGAGTTCCTTCTAGTTAGTACTGGTATATTTTTGCACTGCCCATATTACAATTTAGCATTCTTGCTCATTAATATGGTAGCGTTGTTCGGTCACCTTCAAGCGGGTGCTGGCATAGGCTATTACACGCGGGTGGCCCTTTTTGTCTTCCTGGTAAAGGACGGCTCCAAGTTCGTTTTGGCAGGCATCTGTCTGGAGTATTAGTGGAGTATTATTGTGGGCGGTGGAGTTGTTTGACCTTTTGGAAGCTCTGTTTCAGGGTGTGAAATGCTGTTCGATGCTATGGTCCCCACCGCCATTTTGTATCCTATTCCAGGAGGGGGTGCAGGGGAGCCATCAGGCTGGCAATATCCGGTATGATGTCCCTCAGTCAGTTACAAATACAAGAATCGCCGGAGCTGTTTCTTGGTAGTGGGCTCGTCTGCTTCCTCGATGGCTCGTATAGAGTTTGCCTGGGATAGGTTGTCACTCGGCTACACTAAGTGTTAGAGGTAATTGATTGAGGTTTTCCAGACGTGGCTCTTCGATAGTTTGGCGGTCATGCTATGGATCTCAAGGCGTTCGAGGACCCATTGCAGGTGTATCAGGTGCTCTTCCCAGGTCTTGAAGTATATTATGTCGGGGTATGCGAAGCAGAACTGTCCGACATATACTGTGAGTACTTCTGACGACATGAGCTTCTGGAAAGTGGCGGGTGCATTCTTCAGCCCGAAGGGCATAACGCGGAACTGTAGAGTTTCGCCTTCAGGGCTGGCACAGACGGTGTAACGTCGGCTGTCTGGGTGTACTGCGATTTACCAGTATCCTGATTGTAGGTTGAGGGTACTGAAAATCTGCACCTCTCCGATATTGCGTAGCGTATGAGCCAGATTGATGACTGGCGGAGCAATGGGATGAGCGACGTCATTTAAAGCCTTGTAGTTTACACGAAACCGCAGCTGCCCGTCTTTCTTAGGTACCATCACGACATGTGAATTGTAGGGCAAGTTTGACGGTTCAATGACGCCCTGCTGTTTCATTTCTTTTATCTGATCCATGATCAGTTGGCGGTGTCTGGCTAACATTCGAAAGGGCCAATTATATATGGCCTGGGTAGTAGTTGACCATATCTCATGCTGATCGCCCTGGTCTGGCGAAGCGTTCCTTTGGTTCCGAATACTCCTGCGTGCTTGACCAGAACTTGTTTTAGTTGCTTGAACCTGATTGGATCCAGTTCGTGGTTAATTTCAGATGCCAATAATGGTGGGGCGGTTTCAGCCTGTGGGCCATGTTCCCAGTTGACTGAAACTCGGTGCTTGTGGCCGAGGTGAACTTTGTTCTGTCCATGGTCCATTACACATTGTTGTTGCCAGAGCCATGGATAACATAGTATAACAATCTCCTGTAGCCCGGGAGCTATGATGAACTCGAACGTACTGGTTATTTTCTGTATGGTGAAAGTGAGTCTGATTCTCCCATCTACAGTCAAGATGCAGTCAGTTTTAAGCATCCGGGCGGTTTTTAGTTTAGGTCGTAACAATTTCCATTGTTCGGCCGACAATAAATCGCTGCGGATAAAATTTCTGGTGGCTTCTGAGTCGAGTAGTGCTGACATGCTTTGGCCTTTAGTGTGATTTTCATGTGAGGAGCCTTGGGTGATTCAGTCTCTCCATTCATTAGTTGGATGATGGGCCCTTTGGTTCCGGCGGAGTCGGCCCTTTTGATCCACTACTTCGGCTTTTCCTGCCGGAGAGGATCCCTTCAGCGGGTTGAGTGTGGGGGGACGTGGCCCACTGGTTACACCCCCTTGTTTCCGTGCACGTGTGGCGCCAGCCGTGACGGGGAGTCTTTGTGGAAGTGATAGCTGGAACAAAAGCAACACTTAAGGAGATTACGTGCCGGCAGAGAGGGTGACGGTGCCTTGACCTTATTCTCTGTCTTCTCTCTGCCTCTGCAGATATGCTTGCTTTAGGGCGTTCTAGATTGGCCTCCGTCTGCAAATTTTGCTCAATTTCTCAAGCAGTGTCTAACAATGCTTCAATGTCTTGCGGATTCGGTAATTAAGAGGTTTCGCATCTGTGACAACAGCATGCCGGTGATTTGTTGTACGCAACTTTCCTCATTTTCCTCAGGCAAAATGCGCCAGAACATTTGCACCTCCTGGCGGATAAATATTTCAGTTTCTTCCCCGAGGGACTGGGTCTGGCTGTAGAACACTGTTGTTAAGTTGGCTAGAACCTTCTCGCTGGTGCATTCTGTAGTTAGCCTGTTCTGGAATTGTGTCCACTCGGTAATGAATTCACCATATTTCCCCACCAGTTGAGTGCTTTTCCTTTGAAGCGGGCTTGCGTGAGTTTAACCCACTGTTTATACGGAGTTCCTTGTTCCTTAAATTCCTTCTCGCAGTCTGTTGAAAAGGAAAGCGGGTCTTCATGTGGTCTGCATGTGAAGTCGGGAATTTTGAATTTCCCAGATGAATGGCTTGTTTCCGTCTTCTCCCCGGGTCCGGGATTATGTGGCCGGTATTCCGCGGCTCGCCGACAGACATAAACATCTGTAGACCATTCCCAGTTGAGTTACTTGTTCGTCCACCAACCTATGCAGAAGTGGTGGAATGTTTCTGTGATTACAATGCATCCCACGGTGTACTGACCCTGCAGCTGGCAGGTTATCAAGCTACAATACGCTGTCTGACGCGTCCAGCAGTTCTCACACTGGTATTCAAGGCAGTCAGCGTGGCGAACGATATCATCCCAACCTAAACAGGCGTTGGCAGTGTGCGCACTTGATTCTACCTAAACAGGCGTTGGCAGTGTGCGCACTTGATTCTACGAATCCCTTCCCCTGGGCATCCATTCTGCCCTGGCACATTGGGTGTTCAGGAGGGCATCCACAGTTTCTTCCGCGTGCTCTCGCACTACCTCATTGGTGTCCGACATCTTTGGGGTTTTCTTGAGTGCCACGGGGTGTTTTCCGACTCCCCACAGTCTGGTCTGGGTTTCTTTTGTCCTGGCTAGTTTTCTCGCCTCGGGGTTATGCTGGACTGGTCCAGCCTAATTTGTTTCCAAATTCGATGGGTGCCTCACGTTGGGCACCAAAAAGTACCCTTCTTGACACATGACAGTTCTAGCTGTCAGACTGTCGTCGCACCTGGGTGACTTGGACAACGCTAGGCGAGACGTGTCTTAACTGGCTTACTCTGTCCTGGGCACGGGGCCCCTCACGGTGTATAACACAGACCTAGTGGGTCTGCGACTTGGTACGAACTCGGACTCTGCAACCTTGATGCGACAGGGTGCAGGCTTTGGTGGTGGTGCAGCAGTTCGGCGAGGTGGTAGGGCACTTGCTTTCACGCTTGTGTTTGTTGTGACCAGTGTTGCACTCGACTGGGAGTAATCAGCTCAGGTACAGGAGCCGGCTGCAGTTCTGGCATGCTAGGCTGACTAATGCTAATTAGTGCCTCCTTCACTATAGGGTGGTATGCCTCCACAATCCTGGTGGGAGGCTCGAACAAACCTACGGGGATGACGTCGGGTACTGGTTAAGTTGAGGCGTCTCAATAGCACAGCATGCTCTCGTTGACAGAGCACCCCAAAACCGCTGGGAAGGATACGTATACCCTGGAGAAGCGTAGCAATTGCTCTCCCCTTTCTGGCCCGTCTCTCAACTCCACCCCTGTGGATGTAAGGCATGAGGTACTATATCAGCGCTGCAGGAGGTTGGCAGTTGACGTGTCAGTGTTCACGTGTGTGTGCTAATTACTGCCACCAACACCGCCTCACTCTCGACGACTCTACCAAGTAGGCTGTGGGTGAAGGTTGTGGGAACAGCATGGTACTGTCCCATGAGGGTAGATTTCCCTGCACCACGATGCAGCCCTCTTGGCACCACACAGGAGCGATGAGAGTTGGGCACCTGGCCAGCAAGTCTATTCCTCCGGGAGCGTACCTAGTGCCGTGAGTGTCGTGGCTCTACCATTTGTTCCACTTGGTGCAAGGAATGGATGGCCATCCAATGATGGTGAGGTGAGGGTCCAGTGGTTACTGGTCTCCCCGAACTCGAAGAAGATCCCCTCCTCTGCTCCACAAGTCGGGCTGATGAGGAAGGGGCAACTTTGAGTCAGCAAGAGAATTTCCAAGGGATGGTATCCTAGTGTTGTGGCTCCAAAGTTCACTGCCGAGGGCAGAGAATGGATGGCCTTCCAAGGATGTGCTGTTGTGTTGTTCAGAGTGCGTTCGCCAGAAATAAAATCTGATCCCCTGCCAAGTTCTCCAGCTCTGATATGACGCAAGAAGGAACTTTGAGTGAAAGTCAAGGTGACTGGTAGACTCTGTGATTATTTAACCAAAAGAAAATAAATACTGATGGCACAGGTGCTAACTCCTAATTTCCCCATGGGCTATGCGGAAGGTAGACACCCTATCATACTACAGGGGAAGGCACCTTGTGTAAAAGCTAGCGGGAAAGGCAGTTAGCTTGGTGTGTGTAACCTCGAGGCGAGCTCTACTCTCAGGTTGGAGTCCATAAGGGACTGAACGTGTCTAAGTGTTTGAATTGTCGATGGCCAATGGTTCTTCCTTCGGTAAGGTGCTGGAGAGGATCTTCGGTCCCGCGAGGAGAGCAATGAGGCGTAGGAAAGGTTTGAGTCTCGCACCAAGTGTTGGGGTGATGAAAGCTCAGGAGAGGTGATAAAGAACTGATGCAGAACTCACGATCTGGAGGCTGGGGAGCAGCTCCTTATATACTCCTCGGCCATCCCTTCTTCCACTGGCATAGGGTGTATGGAGAGGGGAAACAGCAGGTGCAAGCCCAGTGCCTAGATCCTCTGAGCGTGCAGTGTCGTGGAGTGCATCAGGATCTAGGCATCTCACATGTGGCAGCATCTAGCGGCACGCTGCTATATTCGCCCTGGACTTCTTGCATGGTCTCTGAGGCTATTCGGGCGAAATAATAAAAACTATTGGGACATCTGTCCTGGCCTGGTAGGTAAGACAATCTTGCAGACGGCGGCAGCATGACTCATGGACAAGCTGTCAGGAATGCAGTTGCACAGACGAGTAGCAGTTGTTTAGTATAATTGAGCAAGAGATCATGTACCAACAGTAACAGCACCCATTTTCAACGTAACATCAATTATGTTTTATGAGAGCTGAGAAAACATGTTGCTCAACTTGCTGTGGCCATTGTGCGAACTAGGCAACAGTGCACAGGTATGACAGACTACCCTGTACGTTGACAATTCTGATGCTGGCATCCATTTTACATAACTATCTATGACTCCAACCTTTTGTTTGCAAAAAAGAGTCTGCAAAATGCATAAGAGAAAAAATCATGATAACATATTCCCTTTAAATCAGGTAATCCATTTCAGAAATTGAATGTTGGGAAGAAGTTTGTAATGGAAAGGAATGACAGAATATACATGGACAGGGAGGTGGAACTTGTGCTGCCGTTATAAGCTACATCAACAAAGTATCACCTTGCGTAATATTCACTCCCATAATTTTCAAAGTAAGTTTCACTAAAAATTACAAATGCATTCTTCAATTTTTAAAGAGTACTTAATTTGTTTATGGTTCTAATAATTTATATTAAGTTTAACCAATTTTACTGCGTTTTAGCATTTCTTTATACCTATTGATTTTAAGTCAAATTGTAAATCTTTGTTTGTAATTTTCTGATCACCTAATTATAGTTTTTCTAGTATTATAGGTTTTTTTTTTCAAATGTATTTTTCCTATAATTAATATTGTATGCTAAAAATTGTATTTATTTCTGATCTTAAATATTTCTTGTATGTATTAGTTTTTAAGGAGCCAAGAAGAGGCTGAAGAAAAACAAATAATAAATGAAGTTCCCAAAAAAAACAACAACAAGATTATTGTGCTTGTATTTTCAGTTAAAAATAAAATAGAGTCATTCAGAATTTGTTTTCATTATCCAAATTTTTATTTAATTATATTTAATAATAATATCTTGCTCTTTCATTTGTACACAGATGACATGTACGAGGATGTTTATCTCTTGTATTAACTGATGAGAATTAGTCAATTAATATTAGTTATTGAAAGTTTGTGAGAAAGCTCAGCAGCACCAGGAGAGCTTTATTGCCACTGATACATGTGAGTAGAAACATTGAGGCCCCTGAGGAGAAAGCAAATTGTAATAAACTGGAGCAAAGTAAATCAAGCATTAAACTTTTGATATTCCATGTGCAGAATGATTCAATTTATATTGAGCGTTATTTTGAAGAATATTTAAGTTGTAGTTTTATGGATTTTTAGGAGCTGGATCAAGGATTTTTGTTTAAAGATCAGTGGCAGGCCTAAAATACGTTAAAAATGAGTAAATGCAACATGCAGTTACACTATAATTTTGTAAGAAAACTAAAAATCATGGTGATCACGTATAGATGTCAGGTTGTCAGTAATGCAACACAAATTTTACAGCCCATCATTACCTATTAGTCAAGCTTGTGAAACCAAAAATACAAACATTTGTGATGCATATACAATATTCACATAATTTTGCCAGTAATATTTCCCTAAAACACCTAACATAATGAGCACCTGGGTCTTGTTAATATTTCCGCTCCTCCAGAATTCTCAAGTATCTTTGACAATTAGCGTAAATATTATCTCAGTAACTGACCTCAGAGCATTCACGAAAAATCCTGGGAAGTTAAAATAATAACGTTACTGAGATGCTTGTGGTTACCTTCCCATGTTTGGTATGCTCAACTTTCACACTGTACATGACCCAGGAAAATAATTTATTCCAAGAAAACATGGTAATTAATAAACATAGATTAATTGAATTTTGTCAATTTCATTAATATTCAAACATAAATTTATATTAATTGTATTAAATGAGAGAAGATAGTTTCGCAAATTGCAGTATTTACTTAACGCTGACGGACGGCATCTTTTTCAACAATGGAAATTAGACTACTTAGGCTCCATCCTTAGCTCAGTTTAGCCATGAGATGGAAGTTTGCATTTTCATTTATCCTGACGGAAAGTGAGATTGTACTGTCTGCCGTGCAGATTGTTTTATTCACTGGCCCACTGTAACAATGCTTAAAGGCAATGAGTTATTTTATTCCCAGCTAGATAGCATTAGTACTAGGATTATCGTATGTCTTTTGTTTTCGCATCCATTCCAGCCAGCCGGTGACATCAGTCATGCATTCGCTACCCCCTAACTTTGCGACCACCCCTCGCCTTAGTGGCATCAGCCAATCAGCATCAGGCAGCAGCTCGAATTAGAATAAAAGGAGAGACAGCCCGCATCTCTACAGCACTCTTTATTCCCAGTGCTCGCCACTCACGAATTGACCAGAGTGAGCAGTCTTTGCTTCTAGCGCCAGTCGCCCATAACCAACCAGACTGACAGCAGGCTCCAGCACGTGTTGCTCGAACCACTGACCCTGCATCCCATTCAATTGTTTAAACCCCGCTTATGATAGGGTTTGCTTCCAGCGCCAGCCGCTAAGAATGTAGTGTTTCGTTAGTTAGTCTCTCTCCCTGCTACGTATCTCACAAAACTCATTCACTCTGCAGTATACGGATGTAGTAGTGGACCTATCCTCAAGCCCTTCTCAGGATTCAATCCTGTCATGTCCTTGCTTAGTATTACTAGCCACGTGTCAGTTTTTCTACGTTACGTAGTTACAAACGATTCACATGTCCAACAATGCAACAGGAGATAGTTTAGTTGAACAACACATCACACCCAGCATTCCCATGTTTTGTTACCTGTTGCCCCTACCGGTCCAGTTCAATAGTGTATTCATGCTTCCCGGCCAAGACTCATGCCGTCAACAAGGAGTTAGGGTGCATTCACCATGTGACTTTCCTTTACAGAAATAAACGTGTGTCAATTTTCACTTTGAGTTATTTCCTGTAAACATAGCACTTTTCCGTAGTTACCCTCATGTAACACGACTGCAGGCGATCCCAGGAACCTACTCAAACGAGCCAAATACACTAAACTTTTACCCACACAGACTAGCCTAGGCCGCCCTTCCAGTCAACCCCTTAGGATTGAAGGAAAGGAGGAGTCACATAGGTACACTGTCCTTAAAAAGCTTGTCGACTCAAGTGTTCGTCGGCCTCTCCACAGCGGTCTCCGCAAAGAGAGACAGGCGTCCCCTGAGTTGGGAAGACTGAGACAGGACCACACACCCATGTGCGACCTTAGACAGGTTAGGCCTGATTTCCATTGTGAATTGCAGTCTCTGCCAGACATTAGAATAAGGTGTCCGCTAGTCTCTGGCTCGCACGTGGTGCCAAACTTAAATTGCAAAAGGAGCCTGTCATCTTGGTAAAGTAGCAGAAGGGTAAATCCACTTTCTGATGACCTATTCCAAACGGAGGGGGCTGAAAGAGAATGTCAGGCAGATTCTCTTGGTATTTGGCCGATCGCACGAGTATCAGTCCTCCCTGGTGTCACAGATAGCTAGCCTAGAATCACGAGCTAAAGCAAAAGCCCTCAAGACATCTTCAAGACCCAGTGAAAATCAATGTACCCAGAGATCTGTTCGATACTCTAGAGAACAACGGCCCGACAAAGTACTCCTGGTTGGTAGCAGAACATTTGAACCAACACTGTCAGCCGCCTAAGCCAGTCATTGCCTACTTGGTTCCTGCCATACCGCTCCTGACTCCCTGACCAAAGCCTCAGTTCACACCAACTTTCACCCCTGTACCTGCATCTGCACCTATAAGCGCAGACACTGCTCATCCAATCTGTCGCCCAGGTATTGCCAAGAAACCAGTGGCACCTAGGAGTAGAATTGTTTTACCCACACCTGATTTTATGCTGTGCCGCTAAGCAATCCGGTCAGTTCTTTATAACAGGAAGGCAAAAGTGCCCCATCAAGACTGAAAACCCTAAAATTATGAAAGTGTCTAGCTTAACTTCTAGTCAAAAAGGTGGACACCATCTGTGTCAGACAAGTGAGCATATATTCCCGGTACGCCACGCATCAATGCAAAAAATAATTTTAAAAATCTCTTCTATAAAATTTGAGTTTGACTTGAGCTCAACTCAAACTCATTAACTTCTCGAAACCATTACTCAAACCTGTGCTCTTAGACCACTAGTAATAAAATAAACTATTGACTACCCTGCTTTGGGTGCAAGACTATACTAGTTGACAAAGTTGGCACCACTGATCATCGACCAGTGTTGTATGTTGGCATCATAATTTCAACTCGCCTCACAGACGAGACAATTTTCAGTCGTTCTTTGTGTCGTTATCGCAAATTTTAATTGAATTTGTACTAACTTTTTAGCAGAATTGTGGGCTTGGTGTTGAAATAACTGTGCAAGAAGTTTGGGAGAAAATGTAAGTCACCTTCCATCATGGTTGGAGTCAAGACGGTGGAAGTGATCAAAGGCCTCGCGCTCTCCAGCTTGTTGCTCCTGTGCAG
The DNA here is from genome assembly GCA_029891345.1 of Dryococelus australis. Taxonomy (NCBI): domain Eukaryota; kingdom Metazoa; phylum Arthropoda; class Insecta; order Phasmatodea; family Phasmatidae; genus Dryococelus; species Dryococelus australis. Next base: position 293,052,195 of record CM056995.1, on the reverse strand, counting down.
CTGTATGTTGCCTCTCTTCCTCCTCCACCTTGCGGTACTTGTCCAATGCAGCATTCTCCAGTGCTTCTGCATCTTTCTTCAAACGCTCCTTCTCCTGTCGCAAGCTGTCTGCCTCTTGCCGGTCCTTCTCTAACTGCTGGAGCTTCTCCTGCACATTATCACACCTTGAGACACTGCTGACAGAGTCAGCACAGAGTGACAGAGACAGAGTGACAGAGTAGCATGATCAGATACACAACATAATGCATGCACATCTTATACTCCTATAGAAATATCCATAGGGGCATAGCTCAGGGGGAATTTTAGAGGTTGTAACTCCTCCACCTTTGCCCATTAGGTTGTGAACTATGAGTACTATAATTATTAATAACCCTTTCTGCTGTTCACTACGCTAAATTTTAGTACAGTGGACTCCCTATCTACAGTTTTTCAGAACGCCTTTCAAAAAATTTCCACACTTCCAGAATTTCAATATATGAGGGTTTGACATGTACATCAATAGAATACAACTTCTAACCTTGTTACACTTCATGTTGATTATAATGAAAGCAGTAAATTATCTGTAAGTAAGACAGTAAGAATGAGAATTGTTAAAAAAGGATTATTGTAAATACATTAAATAACATTCCACCTCAACTCCTTTACACAAAGAATATATCATCACAAAATACTGAAATTGACTGTAATCTGACATCAAAGGCAAGCCATCCCCAAACTTTCAAACCCTCTGAAAAATCAACATGGAATGCAAGCAGCTTCCAAACTTCCAAACCCTCTAAAAAATAAAATAATATATTGAATTTTGAATGTCCCACATTCACTTGATCAACTGAGCACAGGAAGAGGTTATCAACCGACCAGCGAGTTCACGGTGGTTGAGACGGAGAAGAAGAGGCCTCCCCCTCCCCTTCCAAAGCAATCAGCACACACAGGAAGGGCGTCAGAATGCCACACTGGTTGCTAGGCAACTAAGACCCTCTCTGCCAGCCAGTAAGGGAAAAAAATGGCTCTGCAGAGTATCACTGAGGACAGACACAGCTTACGTAATCCAGGCTTTATATCTCCATCAATCTACACTTAACGTAAGTTGGTGATGCCGTGCTCGCACACTTTAAAAAGTGTGATTTTGAAACAGACATAAATGAATAAGGTAATTAAAATGTATTTATTGACAGTTTTCAGTAATTAATCATTCAAAACCACATCCTCTGATTTTCCCATATACTTTTTACCTGTCACGAGTTACACTGAGTTCGGACTCTGTGCCTACGCATTATTTGATCACAGAAGGTATAAATAGGCCCTTCCAGGATATCAGTTTATTCAAAATATGTGTCTATTGAAATTAATTAATATAAATCTTCTGATCTCGCCGCAAGAAGATACTGCAAGTTAACTTTACGCTTTACACGTTGCTTGAGTTCAAAAATTTTTGGTGACAAGGGGAGATCAAGTAAAAACTTCTGGGCATATTATTTTACTTGGAAGATGGTGTGTATTGAGTTAAATTAATATTTTGTTTAAAAATTATGTTGATTTTATGGCAGATACGATTAAACACCAACTTTACGGGGGAAAAAATTACCTTAAAACACAAAAAAAAATTGTGCAAAAATAATTCCCTGTTAAAATATATTGCCTAACATTTACAGGAAAAACCATTTGGTTTGAAATACTAACGATTACCGGTGCAACTATTTTTAGCAATGGATAATCTTGATAAAATTTCTATGATTGGATTACCATAGCATACTCCTCACTGCTGTGACCTTATAAGAGGTCAGTCTGCAGAATACTTGACCGCTCTATGGTGCAGTGCGTTTGATAGAATGACTGTGTGTCTAAATAAAATAACCTTATTAGTTTTATTTATTAATTCATATACTCTACTGATTGCCATCTCAACAGGCATGTTAAATGTGGAAGCATGCGTGCATGGCCAAGTGAGGACGTAGGTTTTTTTTTGCCATTAAACAGCTTCCCCACTCGCTGGCATGTAAGGGGAGGAAGAAAGGTGCACAGCTGAGAGAGACAGAAAGAGGACACATGGACACCATGCTAGTTGTTAGGTAACCGCTTTCCCTCGTCAGGCATTAGAGGTCTGCGAGCACGTGAAAAATTAAGTTTGAACTAAATAACTGCTTGCAGCTCGAAATCAGCTCAAAATATTTTTCAGGCTCGAAAAATTTGAGCTTCTCAATGTTAGGTCCTCCAGTCTGCGACCGATGAGATTGTTTTACTGTTAATGAAAGAAAACAACACATTGTTTATAATGTTTGTTAATGAAATGTAAATATTTAAAAGGTGTATGTGTTCCTGTAAAAGGATTCCTCAGAAATTTGGATATGAATGTTGATTAACAGCGAAATTAGCCTAAAACTGGCCCGTAAATCCAGCTAAGATGCAGTGCCTGACAGGACAGTTCGTTAAATTTTTGCTAGAAAAGAAGACATTCATTCACAGAACCAAATTTTAAAAGGTAGATGTGTTACTGTTAAAATTATTCCTCAGAAATGGATATGAACACAATTCCCCGTCAAAACACTAATATTACTTTTATTATAAAATACTATTTCTTTTGTCTGCAATAAAAGAACTTGAGCTCAAAGCTCTGGAACTTTTCAGTAGGCATACTCGGGCTTGGCTTGAACTAAAAATCCCAGGCTCAAAGACCTCAATCAGACATGTAAGGGGACGTAGCAGGCCAGACTTGCCGAGTCACCAACACCGTCAGCAGAACTGGAACACTGCTATGCAGTGATGATAAATGGTGGTGTGTTTAACATATTTCACACCCAGTTATTAGATGTTTTCATAAACAACCAGCATAAAAATAATTGTTGCAGGAAATCCTAAGTGACAGGACCGAAAGATATTTTGATAGCTGCAATATCCAATAAATGATAAAAGTGGGTAATTTTATCATTATTTACTACATAGGAATTTTGCTAGGACAACTGAAAATTAATTGTGGATAGGGTTTATCAACACAGTAAAACCACTCTATTACGACCCCATTTATTACGACCACCTATCTATTACGACCCAATCACCCAATCGCGAGGAACTGTGAAAAGTTTAGGTCGGAAAAGTTAAAAATTTAAGGCACGTCTAAAAATACATACAGTAATCCCTCGCCAACCGTAGTATCTTGAACCTGGGATTCAGTTATGCGTGGGTTTTTTTTGTAGACCTTTTCTCCAACCTTCGTACTAGTTTCTATTATCCATAGTTTTCAGTCTATGGAAAACTAGCCCTTACTGATGTTAGTTGTCACACATTTCTTAAGCTACCATCATAGAATTTGACATTTGTTGTGCTGAAGGCAATAAATTACTTCATGCCAGAAGGGGACACAGATGTATTGTCCATTGAAGTGGGGGTGGGTGCCCGGGTCAGTGAGGATTCTTTGTCCTAGTCACATGCCCCTCTGCCTTACCCTCCCTGTCATTTTTCGGTTCCATTATCCCTCCTCCTTTGCTGTAAAAACAGGGGCACATTACAGGCTAGTTTCTTGATCAATGTATGTATAACTTCAAATTTAATTCAATGTCCCTTTTTTAATGATTTTTTTTTTAAGTTTATGTGCACCTACACCTATGTAATATGCTAATTTTTTTTTGTGGGCAATTGTTTTTTTTCTTGTGAAATCAATTTTATGTGTAAAGTGAATAATGGTAGGTAAGTGTGTGCAAATAAAATGTGTTCTTATGTTACCATATTTTAGCGAGCAAGGCCGTGTGCGTATATAGGTCACGTCAGAAGTTTTTGATGAAAAATTCAGGATAATTAATATTTCAAGTACACAGCACAAAATTTTTATATTTCCATAAACCTCGCCGGGCCTCATTGTGCCAGTGCAAGGGCCAACACGCCACCTACATTTAGTATAAATTCAACACATTGATGTAAATTGCATCTATCAGCATGTTATCGAAAACGGGCTGCTGTTACAAAGAGAAACGGCCCTGTAACAACGGAAATGGGGGAGGCCGGCTGGCCCCCACCCGCCAGAATAATTTTGTAGTGGCCAGTGGCCGGCTGCTGGCTTGTAGCGACTGACAGACAGCTGCCCAGCCCCGAAGATCTAGGACCAATCGAGAGATGCAAGTCGCCGCGCCCAGCCGTGCTGCAGAGGGTCTAGGTGCTCGCTCAGCTACGTGTGCACAGCAATTTATTCGCTGCTAGCCCAAGCACCACAAGAGTGATCCATGTATCTTCATATATATTATCAATAAATAAAGTTCTGTGTTTTGCTACAAACATCAGGCATCTCCAACAGTGTTTAGTTATATTTTAATAATACATAGTCTAATCTTTTCACACTTTCAATGGCCATGTAATACTGTGTTTAGGCCTTCTTTTTTATGACAAGGGGTGGTCCAATATGCCTTTCTTGGGTATCAAATTAATCAGGAGACGTCCAGCTATTAAAATATACATACCTATTTATATTTAATTTAAAAAGTGGTTATTTATGCACTAGAGACGATTGGACATGAACTTCATGCAAAAAAAAAAAGCTAGTTTGGGGGCATATGGGTTAGGGGTGGGTCAAAATCTGCCCAAAATTTTCCAAATTTTTATTACGACCCCCTCCCCTCTCTATTACGACCATATTCTCGGGAACCATGAGGGGTTGTAATAGAGAGGTTCTACTGTACATTGAGAGCCCAGTGTATACTGTAAGGTAATTTTCTCCTATAATCTTTTGTAATTAACACACATGTCAGCACTGCTGATGCCGATGAAACCTGTCTTCTCCCTTCACTTCAGTCAGTGTAACCCCAACCTCCATGAACCCCTACATTGAGAAATTTCTGGCTATGCCACTGTACAACCATGTGTTTGCAATAATGATGGTGATTTGCCAATTCCACAGCAGTCTTAACGAGGACTGGTAGGAGACAGGAATGAAAATCAATTGCCCGGGAAAGATGCAACATTTCCAAGGGTAACTATTTTTGCAGAATCTAGAAAACACAAGTTAACCATTTGGAAGCACCTAAAATTATAGTCCTGCCATTAGAATAGAGGGCAGCATACAGTCTTTTACTAGACACCAATCATGACAGAACTACAACCAAACTATCAACCATCTAGTGGGCAATATTTCAATTTGAACATTCTTTGTAACCAAACTCAATACAATTGACAGAGAAGCCTTCAGGGTAGAACAAAATCATAAACCATTGAGACAAATAAAAATGGAAATAGGCCACTCAAAATCCCAAGTGAGAGTGACTCTCTGAAGACATAATTCATGAGAGGTGACCGACTGCTGGGTTGCAGCACAAACAACTAACATGTTTATAAACTTTTGTGTGAATCATACTCTGAGCTAACAGAATCCTAAACTCTTTACCAATTACTGCAACAGTTGGGATTCCGCACGGAGATATTTTACATGATAGTGTTCAACAAGCCCATTAACTACGGGATAGTACATACTTAGATAACTTCACATTTATTTTGACGCAACTGGTGAAGATATACATAGTTTTCTTAACATTGTTCACAAGGTATGAAGTTATGGAACCACTGTTAGAAAACAAAGCATTCAATAGGTACATATAGTGTTCATAGAAAATGGTTTCCAAATAATTTGGTGTGCATACTCTCTTGTCAAAATTGGTCAAACAATGAATTTATGGCCTTTAACACTCTGCAACAGCATATTTTTATGTACTATTGCCAACATGGAGGTGGAGGTGCGAGAACTGGAAAAGGTGCAGAGTAAGGCAGCAAGATGGGTGAAGGGTAGGTGGAGAAGGCAAGGGCAGGATGATGAGGAAGAAGGGAACTATAGGCCATCAGTGATGATGAAAGAAATGGGGTGGAGCTCATTGAAGGACAGGAGGAAAGTTGAAAGGTTAGTCAGGATGTACAGGATGGTGAATGAAGAGGGAGGATGGGGAGGGCTACACTGCAAGCTAAGTAAGGGGGTGTTTAGAGGAAGAGGAAACAACAGTAAGAAGCTTCAGAGGGTGTGGAGGAGAACGGAGCGGGGTAGGCAGTCCATGCTTGTGAGGTCTGTGAGGGAGTGGAATGTGTTGAGGGAAGAATTGGTATCTACGAGAGGGGTTGGTAAATTCAAGAAGGGAGTGGAAAAGGAGTTGGTTGGGTGAAGGAGAGTTGAGAGAGCTCGCCACCGGGCGTAGCCTAATTGTGAGTTTATGTATGTATATATTTAAGAAAACTTGCATTGAACTGACATCCATGAAAATCTATTAGAAAACTGTTTCAGCAGACAAACTGCTATATCTTTACTTTTGTAGCAAATATGTTAAGACACTTGAATTTACAGACTAGCAACATCTTAATGCTTGCCCGATTAGACTGACTTGGCACGTTAGTCGCGGATTTTGTCAGCTAGACCAAAAGTGAGGTAGTTTGGTTTATATAGCTGGCTTGAGGCGAGGGATGTTGGCTAGTACTAACTCACTCCTGCTTCTTGAGGTTGTAGTTGGAGTAGGTTTGGCGTAGGTGTGACGAATTTGGTCTATGCCCGAGCTGAGGCACCACAGGTGTGCTTCGTTAGACCAGAAGATGAGGTTGTCCCAGTCTAAGCATGCTTCAGTACCAGTCAGGAGTCCTTTAATAACCGGGTGACATGTAGGATGTACATGGATACATGGTAAGAAGTAAATTTCCAGAACCGGAGCAGGTGCGAATGCTTGTCGTCTAAGTTCGGAGGTGCTGTCCCGTTCCACCTGCCTCTCCTGCGTAGGATGGTGTAATACTATTCACAGCCTGAGAGCAGAGTGAGCCAGATACCATTCCCTGCGATTTCCACCACTCCTCCTCCCCTGAGACATAGAGCAAACAGTTCTATAGTCTACGAGATACACTTAGACAGGAAGGTTAATAGTGTAACCCAATAGTGACTTGCCGGCACGAGCTCGACACGAGTCCCCACTGATCACCCACAGTTCCAGGCTGATCATGGACGTGGAGCTGTGTGGGCTGCCAAGCCTCTACTGGTTGTGCGTTCACACTAGGATGCACTGCAAGACTTCAGGCTACGGTCACCGCGCACTAACTTAATGCAGATGGTGAGAACCAACCTGAGTCTGTCGCGCCTCCCGGTGTGAAGGTGTTTCTAGTGGTTGTGGCGTCACTGTTTCTTCCCCACGAGCACTGACTTAATGCTGATGTGTACTGGGAAGAAACAGGTAGCTCTCTAATATGTATGTCTACTGACGTGTGGACACCTGGAATGGACTCCACAGTCAGGCTAACTCGGTTTAACAAAACTCCCGGTTCCTGTTGGTCGTGCACAGTGTATCCTATCCTCAACGGTTGATGCAAATAAATACCCTGGAAATGAAAGACAGAAAGCAATGAGTGTTTATTGAAGGTTCAACAACACATGACCTGTGCTACCTCCGACCAAGTCGTGGATAGCTGAAGGTAACTGCAGTTCCAGCAGTAGGCGACCTGGTTCTAAGTAAAAAGGGAAAAGCTGGTTGAAGACAAATGCAAATTAATTAAAGTTAAACTGCTAAGAAAAAGGTGTCTTGAGGAGACAAAGTGAAGTTAAAATCTATGTGATCATGTTTGCTGGTCGTCGGGTTGACTGTACGTCGACGTATGTAGTAAGTAGCTGCGGGGACGTACTTGAAAGTAACAAACTTCTCCGAAGATCCTGAACAATGGTATAGTGCTGTGGGAGGTTGCTAGAGATGCGAAAGAATGACTCCCGAGCTCGGCAGCATCTGGACTTATATATTGGAAGCTTGTAGGCTGCCAGCACAGGGTGCGGGGGAGGCATGACATCCTCCAGCCCTGGTTGGCGTGGGAATACTCTGGTCAGCGATTCTGCTTTGTGCCTCTTTGGAGGCGCTCTGCCTTGCCCGAGGTCTGGGCAGCTTGTAAGCTCTCCGCGCAGGAGGGAGGGGGGCGGTATGCCTGCCGGGTTGCGTATTCTCCAGGTGAGAAGGAATCGCTCATAGTTCCTGCTGCATGTAGGGTAGGCAGCGGATTGCTCACGACTGTAGTGGTGGAAGAGGTACTCTAGATGATAAGTTGTAATCATATTAGATTAGATGTATAAGCGGCACGCGTCAATCTGTTAAATGTAATAATCGTCATTTTACTTAGCTGTGTGTAAACATTTTCAATGATTTTGTCATGGAACTTATTGAAACCGTACAACCTTTTTTCTCATGCATAGCTGCTGTAATTTGTTTTGTTGTCAGAACTTTCTCCCTTAACGTAATATTCTAACACAATTCTCCAAAGATAATTTGTTTTATTCTTTGTTAAGTTATCAAAATCTGCAACTCACTTTGACAGACTTTATTTTTAGACACAACAAATATTGCCTTTGCTCTATCCTTACTTACATATGCAACGCACTGCTAGTAATTCATTATCATCACACACCCTAACTTTCAAACTGTTAATTTTGTACTTTTGGGAAATTCTTTGTTTTATAATTCAGCTTTAAAACTAATGTATTGACGCATGCTCAGGGATGGGGATGTAATTGTATTCATACATTTTTGGAGGGGCTAGCTGCATCAAGCAAGGATCTAAAAGCTTTTGGGATATGTGATAAAGTGACCCATGTCACACAACTTTTAATTGTTATGGAGGCGGCCTTAGATACCTCAGCAGTTCTATATTGCGACGTCAGAACCACAAGTTGGAGAGACTTGACGGGATACTAGCAAGCGGCCAGTGTAAAGGAAAGGTCTAGTAGCCTATCGCATGGGTACTAAGTTCAAAGCCACTTTCACCGTCCTGCGAGTCAGATGACTCTTTGATACACATTTACCTGGGAAAGATATGTTCTCCGGAGCTTATGGTGTTGCTACTGGTTGCAGACTCATACCCTTCTGAGGCAAGGGTGGGAGGATGCATCAAAGACACGTTGACTATGACCTGCTCGGACCTCGTAGTGAGCTGCTGACTTCAGGTGCTAAAGGGTTGGAACCGCACAACCAGGGGTTGGCAATACCAATAAGGGGTTCCTCACCTCGTCGGAAAGGCTCTAAAATAGAGTGAGGTGGGCCTTCAAGCTTAATTAGCGCAGGTAATAATACTGTCGGCTGTGAGGAGGAGTGACGCTTCGGGGAGGAAATTCAAAGTGCAACTTCAAACTGAAGGTCATCAAGGGGTCTAGTTTCAGAGGTACCAAGTGCATGTATTAACCTCCTCCTCTTACCTCCCTTCCGGGTGTAAAGCATGGGGAGATCAAGGTAAAAATAAGACTGTATGAACGTAGAGCCGGTGCTTATTGATGACCTAGCATGTACTTCTGAATACCCAGTCTTGTAATGAGAGGCGACATCTTGTGTTCTTTTCATCTGGCCCTTGCGAGCGCTGGACAGAACGGCAGAAAGCTCAAGTTACTTCCTGACCGGAGTACCCAGGTGTGGTATCTGTGGGTCAGTTTATTAGAGTTATTCCAGCTCATTTCCAGCCCTATTCTGAGCGGTGGCAGAGTATGTAATAATCTAACTCACTGATTCGCCTGGCGGAGGAGTTTCTAGCGCTTTGGGCACCACTAAATTCTACCAGTATTGGATTAACTAAAATCGGCCCTCTTAAGGTGTATGTATTCTGGCTTGTTGCCTTGTTGTTGCACCAGCTTCACTTTTAGAGTCAGATCTACTTACGTTTTACACCAGGAATTTAAGCAATAAGAGAATAGTTAAGTTTCACATATATTTTATTACGAGAGTAATAAGATACGTTGGCACTGTACTACCGCCTAAACTAGACTTGAAACGGAAGAAAATCCTAAGCAAAGGTAGTAAAGACAGCCTGCTGATTAATCTAGGACTTAAACACAATTATGTATTAATTATTAGGTGAAATTAGTATTTAAAGACTAATTCCTGACTGATTTAGGGGCTGTTCTGAAGGAACAAATACAGGATAGCGTCAATGTTGCCAAGCACCATCCGGTGGGCAGAGTGGAGGTCTTGAAGAGACGTCATCATGACCTAATTATCAAGGTGTAGGTTCTGGATTCAACACCAGAAAGTGGTAAGGAAAATGGAGCAACATCTTCCGCAGCCTTTGGTAGGTGCAGTCTCCCAGAAGCTGCAGGATCTGCAACGGCTGCAGATGGTGGGTCCAGAGACTGCTGAAGAAGAATTGAACTTCTGGTCGGTGATGTCTTCCTACTGGCGGAGATTCCGGCCCTTGCGAGCGGTGGAACCTGCAGTTGTGCAAGTGGTCGCGCACCCCGAAGGCTGCCTCCGGCCCTATACGAGAGTGGTGAAGGAGTTCAGACTGGAAGAGTCTGGTCATGCCAGACAGTTTATATTTGTCTCATATAGGCTCTTAGAGATGAGGGGTGCAGGGAGTGATAGCCTCAGCTGCAGGGGATGTAAATTCCAAAGTGCTGAAGCATCAATATCATCCCTTATCTTCAGCTGTCTGCTGAAGTACGCTGGGTACTGCCCTCCCTCCCTGTGCTCTGGAACTAGCATAGCCAGGTTGGAGGGATCGGCGGCTCAGCCAACAGTACAATCTTGCGGCGGGGGTAAAGTGACAGCTTCTTGGGATTTCGGGTGAACAGTACAAGCTAAGATCATTTGTCTGTAATCTCTTCTGACATTATGCCATGTGGTACTCTGTAGGCATGAGTTCTGCCTCTTCAGTACTGTTGCTGGTAATTAACCTGCCCCGGTATGAACCTTGGGCTCAAAGATGGGGCGAAGTCGTAATGTATAGTGCACATCATAAATGCGCAAATACATCATTACACTAGTGATTATAGATTAACCTTGTTTGTGAAACAGAGCGGATACCAACACTGGGTGGAATGGCAGTGCTACATATTAGCTTGTGTCGATTAAGCGAGAGTCAGAACTCATTATCACCATCTTTCAAAGCAAGGGGGACAAATTTAGATAAACATACCTACAAAATTGTTTTCCTATCAGGGAAAGAATGAATAATATCCTTTATTGTGAAAAGTTAAGCTGAGATGAGAAATTTGGGTAGCTCTTAACAAAGACTTGAGAGTCGATAAGGGTGAAAGGAGGTGAGAAAGGAGCAATGCGAGAATGCAAGAGTAGGGGAAGCGGAATACCTCCCGAGAAAACCTGGCAACCAGCGGCATTGTCTGGTTCACCTTAGTGGGAGACGAGCAGTCTAACCACTCAGCCACCACCGCCCCTTATTCTGAAAAGTAGCCTTAGGTATATACCAGCTGTCTTGCACACTCCTTAATAATATAAAACACAAATGGATAAAGCTACAGACATACCTAAGATGTTCATCTACTTATTCAGCAAAATAAGCCTCTTGTAAAAAGACTGAATTTTAATGAAATAGTTCACAATTTTTTGAGCACATCTGAGAAACATTTCACTCAACTCACTGTGAATACTCTGTAACACTGTAAACTACGCAATAGTAGCCAGCAGTAAAAGGCTACCGACACCAGTTAGTCAGAGGAGTGAGTCAGATCCACAAATCTTGAGAGGCCATGAAGTTCTGTGTCTGGTGTAATTATAAGGTCAACTGTAGTGTTAGTTGTTGCATGAGACTTGGAAGGATAGGTAATGAGGAGGAAGAAGGAACAAAGTAGAGTTTGCTGACAGTGCCCGACTAACCGAGAAGCATCTACAGAACGTTCTCACATAAAGCAGTTGAAACACACAAGTTTCTCACTACAATAAAGATACATGCAATATGTGTCGAAAATTGTCTTTCACAGTCCTGTGTAGCCTGTGTTGTTTTGTTAAAGAAAGCTATGGGCATTGTTCTACTGGAGATACAAAAACAGGTAGGCAGGGCACGCAACACAACAGGAACAATTACCTGCTTCTCCTGGCGCAGCTGACGCCCCTTTTTACTAAGCTGGGTACGCAGCTCGCTGCCCTGCTTCGCGACCTCTGCCAGCTTCTGAGCTTCAAGGCGTGCTGCCAGCCCCAGCTCATGACAGGTGTTGGCACATGACACGCGACCTCCATACTCATCCGACGCATCACAACAATCTGCAATCAGCACCATCCACACATCACTCCCATTCTCCCAAAAACACACACACTCGCTCACATATACAGCTACATTATTTAGGCACTGTTACACAGCTACTATGAACACATGACCACACTATCTTGCTACAAAGTAATATATAATGCTCACATACTGCAGTATAACATATCATCTTGGACCAAATCTTGCAATGTAAGAAAAGATTTAAAAATTAATTGTATCACCTTCACAAATAGCAGACTGTGTGATACACACGTCCTGTGGCCCCTCTCAACCTGCAGGATGTCAGTTGTACACTACTTCATTATGTCGTCATAATAAAAGTTTTTACAGCTGCCTTTACATTTTCAATGAGGATTTAAAAAATTACATACGTAATAATAAATAGGCTCCAGATGCTGTGCTAGACTCCCATTACAGGAATCTAAGCTCCATTCCTAGTGAACCCAAGCTTGCATCCTTGCAAGTGGAAACATGGTGGGCAAAGCCTATGGATTTTCACTGTATTTTCATTCCCCCACCAATACATCCCGATGTCTCTCCATCCATACCTCATCCCACCTCACCCAGTATCTGGACCGGGTCTGTAGTGTCCCTCATATCTTGCTACTGTCTCCTGTCATCTAAAACGTGATTACCCTGCCTCCAAGCAAGACAGCAAAATCATGCAAATATTTTCACATGCAAGTAAGAATTTTTGTATTCCATTTTACAAAATCCACAATAGGTACAAAAAAACATCACTGTATAAAATTTGTTATACATGTACAAATATTTATAAGATATTCTGATTGACACTTCTCGGGATGGTGTTTTAAAACTAAGGAGACATGCTGACACCTACCAACCCCACTGGCTGATGTTCTCCTACAGTACATGCCAATACACATGGCACTTGCCACTCTTTCCTACAACTTGGAGAGGCAAAATGATTACTTGTGTGATCCCCACCAAACAACACAATGTACACTATTGGTGAATTATCTGCATGCTCTTTCTATATAGAGAGTTGACCATCATGGTCAATGTCACCAAGGTGCCTTACTTTCATTCCTATATTCTGGGTTTGAATCCCAAGCATGCATGGATGGGTGACTTGTTCTGAATGTAATTTTAGATTAATATACAAAGTTAGTTGCTCACTGATTACAACCCAGCAAGAAATGCGCAAGTTAAAAAGCTATACCATATATAACTTTAAAATTCAAAAATTTCTGTCCAGAAGCATAGCCATTCTGGATACAACTGGCTGCCATTGAACACAATATGCTCCACCAATCTCGAGAAGAACCATGGCTATGACACCCTGACAGACATGAATGAAATGGGGGTGGAGCAGCACTGGATTTCCCATTAGGCTGGCTAGGCCCGGGCCTAGAGAGGCACTTTTTACGGGGTGGCGTAAAACGACAAGTTAAACGGTTAAAAAATATCTTTCAGTGTTTTTTATAACTGTGTGGTAGAATAAAATGAATATTAATTGTACAATAAATCCAATTAAAGTGACTGATAACTGTTTGGGAGTAAATTGTTCTATTATGATAATAAAAGTCCTTGTTGCCTCCATACCTGCCAGTGCCAGCTTCTATTTAACACGGGACAGAAACCCTTATATATGGAGCATAAGACCTTTTAGTAGATCTTTGTTGTGTTTCGAGTTTTCAAGTTTCACTCTTCTAGTAGCTGATGAGTGGTATAAGTTTGTTTTCAGTTCTAACAAAAGTTTTATTTATTGCAACACAAATAAAGGTACAGAGTTAATGATTTATGATTAAAATGTTTTACTGATGCTGAAAACTGATTGCATCATGCGAAGTAGCTGCATGTGGCCAGATATTTAAATGGAAATGAATACACCAGACAGTAAATTAGCGCAAATAGTTTAATACACAATAATTATATTACCAGAGCTATAAAAATTGTAATTATAAAAAGAACTTAAATGAATTTTATTTGAGCTCAATGAAAAATCAGTTTACATTAGTAAAAACATATAATTAGTTAATTAACTTAAAAACACAGCATTTCACCTAACAAAAATTGCTCACAGACATGAAATATAGAGATATTCGAATTAAGAGTATTGGTGAAAAATACTTGAAAAATACTGGCAATTACCCGGTGTCCAAAAAACTGTTGACTACAATACCATAGAAAAGTGGTCCTCACAGAAAGACTGACTTTTACTTGTCTGAGCATGTCCGAAACATTTCCTTAAAGTTTGCCTATAGTACTTTCAAAATTATGCGGTAGAATGGGGACATGAAATTTTATAAAATATAGTTTTACAAATAATTCTGAGGATGTAGTGGTGGAATGGCTATATCACTCACCTTTTACCAACGAGGGGGCAAAATTGAATCTTAGCATGTGGGAATAGTGGTGAACATTGCCGTTGACTGGTGGATTCCCACGGTAATACCATTTCTCTCATTGTTATATTCTGTCTCTCCTCCACCTGCACCCCACTTTACCCTCATTAGTGCTGAAGACAGCTGTTAAGCACAGCTATCTCATCAACAGAGCCATGCTTTTATATTTTTTAAAAATCTTATTTAAGTGTACTTTCATTCCATTAAAACTTTCAAAGTAAGTGTAAGAAACTTTAAAACCACATATCTAATGACTTTAGCACCAAACTGCCATCAGTAAACATATATAAAGGGCAAGTAGTTATTAACAACAGCTTTCTGTATGACTTAGTTGCAAATTTAAGAGAAACAGAAATATTTGACTTTTATGCCATTATGAACATCTTACAAGTCAGTCAGTAGCTTATAAATATACAAATTAGGAGAGGAGGGTGGCAGTGGGGGGTTAAGAGACTAAGGATGGAGAACTACGTTTTAAGACAGGATATGATAATTTTTGTGTGGTATATAATTTATATAATTACAGAGAAGAGCTGCAAATGCAGTGTGAATACAATAGCTTCTAACTGCGGGAATGACATAGTATAACAGTCACTGCACCTTACAGAACATCTGAAGATGAAGAAAATGGCAATATGACAAAATAATGCAAATTCTACACCAAAAATGTTTTTATTTAATGTATCCAAATGTAAGCATACAACCGAGAGCAATACTTGGTGCTTCATTGAGTGACTGATCAGCCGAACTCTCCAGATGGCTAAATTAGACTGCTGAGAATTGTTTCTCAGAGAGTTCAGTTTCATCACTCAACACTGCCCCGGTTGGATGAACGACTTACCTGATGCCATCTCCCGCAACCCCGACCCAGGAGCAGGCACAAAGACCAGTGAGGACTGAGAGCGAATTCCCCCCCCCCCCCCTTTTTCTCGTCAGACTAAAGATTCAGGATTATGCTTACGGCAGACAAACCTTACCCAGGATCGAATAATGGAAGATCAGAAAAGGGAACACCTGACTGAACTTCTGGTCAGGGAGAAACCACACCGCTACCATCGACGGGGCGCAGTAGTATGGATCCAGAATGGCCCCTTATATTCCCCATGGCGTATCTGGGTTTCCAACATTCATCAAGAAATAAGTGATCATTTCCACCAACACCCTCATGCTCGACACCCCGGGACAAGAAAAACCATTAGTAGCGTAAGAGAGCGATATGCATGGGACGGTATGGACTGGGACCTCCGGAGGTACGTCATGTGGTGCGAGATATGCTGGAGGAATAAGAGCTATACAATAGCCGGGAAACCCCAGATAGCCCGGTATCCAACTAGAGCATGGGAACATGTTGCCGTGGGTATAATGGGCCCCTACCCGCATTGTACTAAGGGAAATCGCTATTTACTTGTGTTAACTGACCTCTTCTTGCGGTGGGTAGAGGCTTTCCCTCTTCCCAAACAGAGCACTAAGTAAATTGTAGAGAAGTTGGCTATGGAGGTGTTCCCTATGGGGATATCCCCGGGCCATTCTGACCAACAATGGGACTACTTCGTTAGGCACTCTGGCAAAAACACGTGTAAAACCTGGGGGGGGGGGGGGGGCGAGGTCTGGAAGACCCCTCCTTTTCACCCCTGTTTGAATCCCACTCAAAGGAGGTGCAATCACGAATTGAATAAATGCCTAGGACTGTCAGGCCGAGTGGGACAAGGAAATCCCGGTCATCTTATTTGCGTTATGCCGCAGGGAAAACGACGCTACCTGCTAGACACCCAGTTACCTCTTATTAGAACGAAACCTCAGGCGATCCAGGGACTAGTAGTGGGAGGATTCCCCACAAGTCCAGACTAACCCCCACAATGTGGCTGAAGCCACCTCAAATGCGAGAGCAGCAGGCAAACGCATGCCAAAACGAATATATCAGGACAAACTACCCCCCGCTAAATATCGGGAGAATGTCTATCCTCCAGGAACCAGTGTTTTAGTTAGAAACCACCCCCTTGGTAGGGCTCAAGATAAGTTCGCTGCAAACCTGACCCTAAAGTGAGTAGGCCCAGCTACGGTAGAAGAACATAGGGGAAATGTCTATTGGGTAAGCAATCAACGAGGGCATATCCGTAAGGTCCCCTACATGCAGTTACGGCCATATTAAGGTCAGGATGAGAACCTGCTAAAAGTGGAACCTCCGGAAAGAACCAAACCCCGGATACCCCCAAGGCGGACGAAGCGTCCCCCTGCCCTCCACCTCACAACAGTAGGTCGACGACATCACCGGACTCTGGAAGAGTAGATAGCCCTCCTCCCACGTCCTATCGATCATACCCCAGGAAACATTTCCAAAGGATAACCCCGCGCTCATCTCCTTCAAGTCGTAGTACACAGTCCAAACCTCGTAAGATGCCACCTCGTGTCTGACCCGAGATCTCGTGGCACGATCCTACAGATCGTCTTGTCCCTGATAGCCATATCGTGAACGTTAGTTTAGCGAAGGGACATCCCCCCCCCCCCTTCCTCCACCTCCACAAGCGAGATGTTAAGGTAACGAACCCCAATAGCTCCCCGGTTTGCCTCTCTGGCTATAGAATGCCAGGACACCCTCCAGACCACAACCGCATGCAATGCACAAGTCTCCCTGGCCTTCCTCTCTACCGCTGAGGAAGCGTCCTCACCAGACATCAACCTGGACATGGCAGAGTATCCCCTCCCTCCAGGATTGGTGCCAGCCACGCCTCCTCCCAAAACTGTGTAATTTATTCAGGACAGGGACACTGGGGTGCACGTGATGTTACCCTACCCTTTCCCAGGCAATCATGGAGTAAGCAGGTGAGACAAGGAAGAAAGCCAAAAACAGTCTGTGCTACCACCTGTAGAACCAACGGTCAACCTGGCGACCAACCCTAACTGCTCAACAGGTAATGCCGAAGAGGATGAGAGACCTGCCATGACTTCCATGAAACCAGTAAATGCAAGTAAAGCCAAATCCCTCCATCGACAGGAGTGGATAGTGAAAGTTGGTATCGTGCACCATTCGCCCACACTGCTGCCACGCAGCTATGACAGCCCGCTACACCAAGGATGTAGAAAGAAGCAGATACCAAACACAGTACTCATACTGTGAACAAGAAGGATGAGCCCAGCAGCCCTGCCACTCCTACACAGCAGATGTCGACGATGCCCGGGATGCTGGCCCCATGCTGTCTGCCACACCCACACCCACGTCACGAGTGGCCCCGCGGCACACCAGGTGCACATGCCAGGCCGCTACAAGGAGGCGCCATGGCAAGCACCCAATACATTCTGCTGGCCTGCCACCTCTACCGCAGCGCCACGCAAAGGAGGACGCCCTGTGAAGTGCCGAGCTCCAAAACGCCCATGCCCTCCACCAGCATCGGCATCAATTTCTGAGTGAGTACCTAGCTGATGCTAGTAACAACAGACTAGTGCGCCTCCCCAATATAATCTCCAGTATTTAATCTTAGTAGGGAGAGATAGATTTTAGGAAAGCCCGAACCCTACAGCAGAACGAGCACACAACAGCTCATAGCTGATTTAGAAGGGACGGCTAGATGTCACTTAAACACCTATATAAATCCTAGCCAGTGAGGATTAGGCAGTGCTTCGAAAGTGCCTGCACCATCATCCAAGAGTTAAATTTTTGCATGTACCTTGTAACTTGTATTTGCATTTTTAAGGTACTGAGGCCCTACACAAAGAAAGTGTCCCAGTTAACATAGTCAACCTCGTATAAATGGACACGGTAAAGTAACGTACAGAATTTAACAACTTTTAATTTTGCAATTGGTCCCTAGATTGTTAACCAAGAAAGTTTTGTTTGCAGGAGGAAAATTAAAGTAGCTTCAGACCCCTTAAGCAGACTGAAAAGTTGACGTTTGCTTTTTCCCTATAAATCCCCCTTAGTGCTCACGTAACATAAGCATTAATGAAAAGGAAAATAATGTTTGTTGTTGCTATTTGGAATATAGTATGACACGCTTCACGTCATGCTATTGAACTCCGTGAGCACTATTAGGAAGTGTGAACACAAAATCAAAGCCTGTCAGCAGGCCCGTTAATATAACCTCGACGAAACCCTCTCAATTCCATGCAATACGACTGGGTGACATTTGCTTAAAGAAACAGTGTAATTTGTGTAAGAGCATTAGGCGAGAACTCGCTGTGAGTACGCCGTAACCCACCACCCAGGAAATTTGAAGCATTTGTAAAATATTAAATTCCTGAGTGTAAGAATGTTAAACTTGTATGTTAGCATAAAATGTTGATAATCTATAACTTGTAAGATTGAGAATTATTCAAAGTACCAAGGTCGAGTACCTCTTAAAACTTTTTAATTCATGTTACATCACTAACGTAAAATTTCTTGTCGCTATGGCAAAACCCACACGTAAGAGACACGCAACCCCATAATGTTTGAAGGTTAGATGTTTAGTATTGACACTGAATGTACTTAATCAACATTTCAAAGTAGGCCTAGTTATTTTTCCTTAGGAGAAAAACCCCTATATAACCTCTAGTGTTAAAGTGAGTTGAAATGTTTCATTGTGGCGTACCCCATGTGTTAGGTTAGACTTTGTGACTCACAAACTATGTTAATCCCGAGATGTACTCTCAAATCTCTAACCTGTGTAACGTGTACCACCGTCAGTACAGCCAGCGTAATCTACCCATTCCACGCGAGTCAGATACCCCAAGTGCTATAATCATGAGAAAACAAATCTCGTCCCACAGTCAGTGAGGCTGTTGCTTGCGTAGGAATTATGGTAATAATTGTGCAAAACCTCAACTGTAAAGTAACGAGAACCAACTCACGCTTATGTACCTGTAGGCCTAAATATTACTAAAGTAAGAGTGTTGTAAACATGAACGTAACCTCAATAGGACAGGGAGATCTGTAGGACATAACCTTAGAAAGTACTAGGACTCGAGACTGAGATGTGGAACGTATGAGACATAATTGAAAATGCCTATGTGTAGAAAATTGTAATTGTGTATTGAGAACTCCTCTCACCCTCATGCGCATGTAGAAAATTTTCACGTGCTGTAAAACATAAATGTGTTGTACTTGTAATTGAGGCGAATGCCAAGAGCTTTACACACCCCATATTGAGCTCACACAGCTGAGCGCACACCTTATGTAAGGTGTAAGGAGGCACACGCCCACCAGTTACATACGCTCTGCCCCAGTGTAGAATATCACAAACTACGTGCATATAAAATTTGACCTCACTTAAGAGTAGAAAACTTTATAATGTAATCATTTTATCTCAATTCCGCTACGCAAGGGAAATATCCTAACCTAGTAAGTAAGTGTGTTCAAACTTTTGATTACTATTCAGCACAGAAAGTGCAACTGTATTAATGTAGCCTTTAAGAAATGTACCCTTGTTGAATCAAATGATCATGTGTACCTAGTGTAAGAGTGTCTCATGTACAGCAAAGTGACTGTAAGTAATGATAAGATTACTTGCCAAGTACATAACCAACCTCAAGACTTCAAGCAATTAAAACGAAACTAGCTTGGTACTTGAGTGTTCCATTATCATGTTTTATTTTGAAAGAGTTTTTCTTCTGTACCTGTACCTATATTCTGTACGAAAGCACCCCGGAAAGTAGGATGTATAAAAATTAACCTTTCTAAACCACATAAACTTTATAACCGCATGTACTCAGATTACTATGCGACCGCACTGACTGGAGTACCAATCCAGTTAACTTGGTCCTGCAGAGGCCACAGTTAATCGCTCCCCACATTGCGATCCTCTGCGAGCATGGACCAATAACGTTTGCATCCGCTTAGCTCCAATTTTTATTTCTCGAGGACAGACATAAAATTTAATTAACGTAAAGATAATTGTGCTAACGAAATTTAACAAGCTCTGTATTAATTTTATTTTTCTCTCTCGCATCGATATGTGAACTGCCCTCGAACTAGGAAGACCTAGGTTCGATGAAACCAATGGCCTGCTCCCTCAAACTTTCCTTTTCAAAACTCGTCGTCCCTTAGTAAGAAAGCGAGCAAAGAAACGAGACTAAATGCCTGCAACAGTGCTGGCAACCAGAGGGTTACACGCACGCCAGCAACCCGACTGCTACCCCACCAAGAGAGAGGGAAGAACGAAGATGGGGACAGAAGCAGCTGTTAACCGTCAGTGATAGTAACCAGATGCCGCACGACCCAAGTACGACCGCCCGGAACTTCAGTCAAAGCAGCGCTAGACACAGAGCAGGCACTCGCCCAGAACCTCAACTCACTCAATGGGTATACACTGCTTCAGGGGGTGGCCGACTGACACCTGCAAACATGCTGCGCTGTGCAAATGCACACTCTATGGGCAACTTCGTTCCATTTAAGAGTGACCCGTGCTCAGGGGGAAGTCATAACGGTGGGAAAATAAAATAAACAAATCGAGCAAAGAGATTCCACAAGCCTGGACTGTCGAATACAAACTTGTAATTCACTCATGAAATTACAACCCGCATTGCCCGTTCAGAAACATGCATGCAAGAGTTATCCCTGGTAATAAAATTAATATTTGTGATATTCTACTACTCATCGCTTACTTCTGGAAGAAGTTCTTAAAACCCCCAGAGATGGCAGAACCCCTGTGGCCTTGTGACGTTACAACCCACCTGCCTCAGGGCGAGGTGCTTAAATTTGTCGTTACCTCTAAGCGGGACGATAACAAATCAGCAGCACTACAGCACCCCAGATAACATACCCCTGTACTGCAAGACTACACTACCCCCGCACCCCGAAGAATCACTAATGATGAGATTATAGAGTATAAATGTAGGTCCAGGATCCAGCAGCGGGAGATACGCCGGGCTTGCTTGCCGAATAGGATCGCGAGACCTTCTTAGTCTGCAAAGACTCACCTCAGTCTATAAAGACTCCTCTCAAACCGCAAAGGCTCTCCTTCCTCTCTGCAACCTGTAATACGGCGCAACACCTGGAAGCCTGCAAGACTGTCTTATCCCACAGACTGTGAAGAATGCAGCCTCTTTAGCAGCTTACAAACAGCTCTTCCTCAACTGCACTTGTTACAGTGAGGACAGCAGCTTCTGCATCCAAGGTAATCCTACTTCACGCCCCCGGAAACGCTTTTCCCAAGTCAACTTCCGTGACTCTGTGGTAACAAGCTGTCGCACCTTAGTTTACCTCCCTTGGATAAATTCCGGTATAATTGTTTACGCTGTAAAGTGCATTAATTAACTGTAGATTTTGCCTGAGATAAATTTGGGGGATTTATATGTAAATATTTTTCTAGGCTCGCCTTCTCCTGTTCCATTCACGTAATTTGAATATCATTATGTTTGTTTAGCCAGTTAGCTAATTAAAATTGTAATTTTATTTTAGCCAGGACTTTCTCTTTAGCACGTAATAAAAATTTAGGTCAATCCTAATTGTCCGTTTATCATCATTCATAGTTAGTATCCTGTTTCCTAGAGTCTGTATTATTGTATTTTGTTGGGACACTTCACAATCATTGGAGAGTATCTGTATGATGAGTTTACAAGGGATCCAATTTACAGTCGGAGAGGCGGGTTACAGAGTAGACGAAATAGTCGAAGCCCCTGTAAGCGACCCGCAGGAAGTCAAACCCTGGTCGCAGTCTAGTGAAGCCGCTCTGCGTCTGATTTCGTCCTTCATTCCCCTCGAACACAAGTCTCACTTTGATAAGCATTTAGGCACCTGTGGGCCCAGGTACCCAGCAGGAGGATATATAGCCCCAGTAGAGCAGTCACCTCCTATAGTCCGCGCTACTCCTGAGGACACCGTGCCTAGTCATGTCCCTAAGACGTCCAGTGTAATTAACCTCACTTCCGGTAAGCTCATCCGGGTTCAACACCCGGCAGAGGCTGAGATACCTAACCTTTATGTGAATAAACTGGAATTGGGGAAAAAAGTACGGGTCAGACTCTCGCCTAAGGCAGTCCCCAAATCACGTGCGGCACCAACCCCTTTGGATTTTGTCTCCACACGTTGACCCACCCACATCACCCCAGCCAGATCATACACCTCCACCCCCAAGGTCGCGTAATTGCATCACCACGTCATATCCCCGGAACAGCTGGTGTCCAGCTTATTGGCAACTCTGATAGTGAGGAGGGTAGAACTCCCTGGTCGGGAATCTACATCCATCCACCTAACTCTGGGGTTTGACTCCCTTCATACCACCAAGCGGCCACCTACAACATCTAACCCTTCCATGACCCACCGGGCTTAGGATGTTAGCCCTTTACTGCGTGGTAGGCAAAATAAGTTCTGAGGGGGTAGTAAGCGGATTGACCGCTATCTCGCGAGGTAGGGCATGCGTCATTTTTAGATCAACTTTACACAATAATGCAAAACAACTGCAAGTAAAAGTTTCAAAACTTATATCTTTAGGCCATTACTTAGAACATGTAAGTAAAATGTGGTTGGAGTCCCAAACGCAGCATACGTAGAATAAAGAAGTCCCATGCCAGGAGAAAATATGAAGCATGGACATTACATAGAGAAGTTTTATAAAAAGATACTTCCATAACTTAAATTTTAAATTGTTTTTAACTAATACTTGTTTAAGCTTTTAATTCAGTAGGTAATTTATTTGCATCATATACAGTAGTACCAAATTTAAATCATAATGATGCACCTGGTCTTGTTGCTATGGCTTATAAAATAATAAAGAACAAATAAAATAACCAATTAGGAGAGACTGCAATTTTTATGGGCCTACAGGCGGCAACGTGGTAAATCCAGCCCTGAGGTGGAGAAATGGCAGAGTGAAGCAGTAACTGTATGCAATGCCAGCCAACCAGGATCCTCAGCATAAATTAACCTGTGAATACAATAATTTAGCAAACATATAGAAAATCTAAGGTTCCTGAAAGAATTTTTAGATTGAAGGAAGATGTGACCACTACTCTAGTCCTCTGCAGCTTTCAAACTTCAACCATTCATCAACTGTAAAGTTACACACAGTATACAAGAGTAGAACGGATGCTTTTTAGTTTTCAAATTAATGGAATTATTTCAGAAGTCATTTTAATTCTAAGTACCTAATAGGCCAATATAAATTTTTGTGTGTCAGGAATTTTAAACAAGACCAGGAGTATAGGGCCCAAATGAAATTATAGTAAAAACAAAAATGAAATTGTATGGAGATGTGCAGAAAATGCAAAAGGAAATGCTGTCTAGGAGAAAGTTTGAGCTGAAAAAGGCATGAAGGAAAACAGAAGTAAGAAGAGCAGATGATGGCAGGAGAGAAGGAAGAATACAGCACAGCAGAGGAGGAATAGTGGAAACACAGGATATGACAATATTTTGCTGTTACATGGTTCACACAGCTAGGAACAAACTGCTAAGGATTAGTTACAGCAGCCATATGCAAATAAGGAGAGTGTCTCACCACAGATGCCATCGTTGACACGCGAAGATGGAATGTTGAGGGGTCTGTGACCTGCATTGGTACAGTGGAAAATGCCGTTGGGGCAGGCAGGTGTCCCCGGCTCATCACTCCCGTCAGGACAGTCGCAGTAGTCATCATTCACATACACAAATGGAATTGTGACCGATCCATCCAAGCATGTGAAGTCCTTGCTTGCAACGTATAAAGAAGCTTCTGTAAACAAACAGCATGTGATCAAGGTTCACAAACCTTTGAAACAAGAGGTCCTTATACTTATAAAGTGATATGGAGCATTCCTGAAAACATTTTTAATAGGAGGACATACCATGTCACATTATTGCTCACAATTTAAAATAACCTTGTAAATATACATCAAATGCTTTAATATCCATACATTAATAGTGTTTATTTGAGATATTTTGTGCATGTTAGTGACAATTCTATGCCCAGCAATTTTCCTGATCTTCATAGCCAGTCTCACTACTGCATTTTTTAGAATGTCAAGTGAATAAAAAAGGCTCCATTCTGTATTCATTTAGCAAATTATTTAAAACATTTTTTAAGAAGTGCAATTCTACAGAACTGTTGGGCCCCATCTACAATTCACATGGTGCACATAACATGCATAGCATAAAGAAGTAAAAAAAAACCATGTGTTCGAGATTGCAACGTCCACAACTAGTATTTGATGTGTCAGATGGTCATCTCCGAGTACCTTACGCCAAGTTTTTTATGTCGGCCAATGAGAATGTTAAACATTATTTTAAAAAAGCCATAGCAGTAAAATTCCAGAATAGGGGCTTTTTCAAAAATCAGAAAAATAATACCTGGATATGTTAGATATAATTAATCATAATTACTAGGAATTTTAGAGAGGCTTGAAAAAAAAAAAAAAAAAAAAAAAAAGGATTACCATAATTGCTGTGTTTATGCTATAAAACATGCATCATTTGTGTAGAATATATTTACATTGGGTAAAATAATTGTATTAAATGTGAGATTACCGTTTGACATGAACCATTAATTTTTAAATTGTCATTTCCAGGATATATTTGTGCCATGGAAATAGGGCTATTCAGGTATAAAAGACAGTGTCGGAAAAACATTTAATTCAGATGAATTTCTCAAGGTTAACCTGCTGATTGATATCTATGGGAGCTTGAGAATATATTAAGTAGAACTTGGCAAATAAATAAATTATTAAATATACTATCTGTCCGCTCTGTATGTTGACGATTGGCCGGCGACATGTTTGACGTACCTTTTATGGTACATGCATTATTGCTTGGATTTGTGTATGATGATTAAGCAGTAAGTGGTGCGAAATGTCCCATAATGTTGTGTGAGAGCACCATTAATTTTAATACCCCATAGTATGACGATTTGTCAGTTGTTCATTTCACAGTTGCATTCTGGGAAGTCGCTGAGTGGACGTTTGAAGTTTTTAACAGTCGTAGGTTTGCAAAAGAGTGCTTAAAAGTGTGTTTTATTGCAATTAATTCAGTTAGACTAGTTAAATAAAATAATTGTGTGACAAAATGAGTGTTGTGGTAATATCTGCATGCAGAAAGTGAAATTATAATATCTGTGTGGTGATTCGCGTGTATGAAGAGTCAAATGGAATGTTATGTTGATGAATTGATGGAGGTTTAGTTGGTGAGTTTGTTACAAAATTTAATTTAACTTAACATAGTGGGGAGGGTTATGAAGAACATGGAAATTGCGGGGTAAAATAAGTGAAAAATATGTAAGTACATTGACGTAAAATTTAATCACAACACTACGTTAAATTCCAAAAAGACCTAACCGAACAATACCTAAATTGACAATATTACAAATTCAAAGTTACAAATACTACAATTGTGGGGAGGGCTAAGAACATCTGGGAAATTGTGGGGGTAAAACTTGTGGAAAATATGTACGTTTTCGTAATAAAATTGTACTATGCAATGTCCTTCCATTCCATAGCCCTCCCCAGTAACGTATTTGTAACTTGTGTTGGTAATATTCTCAATTTATGTAATGTTTGGTTCGTTATTTTTGCAATTATTCATTTTTTTTATGATGAAATTTTACAGTTAGGCCTACATTGCAAAATGAGCTAACCAAAAATATTACTCAATATTACTGATACACACACACCTAAATGTAACTGTGATAATGTATGATAAACAAGCATAGCCCCCTTGCAATGAAAAATACTGTTCAAGCATAGCCAAACATTATGCACCTAGCCAGAGTCCCAGCACAAGCAAGGGAGTAAAACCCCAAAACAGTGATTCCAGGCACACCAGAATTTTTTGTGGTGGTAACTTGAAGTGTCACGCATCAGTAAAGCTTGGAGTTTCCCCATAAATGACTTTGATGTGTAGTACATTTGCAATGAGAAATAATGTATGTGGTTTTTTTTTTTTTTGCAATTTAACATATTTTCATGCTATTTGTAATATTATTGAAATATTGTATCATGAAAACATGTTTAATTGCAACAAGATTGAACTGAACATTACCCAAATTGACAATGCTACCAATACAATTTAGAAATATGATAGTGGGGAGGGCTATGGCCATGTTCCAAATAGCAAGAAATGCGCACTCCCATGCACTCACACTCAGCAATGACATCAGAGAGTGCTGTTCGAAATGTTCATCGAGTGTGAGTGCAAGTGTTTGTTTATGAGTGTATGCACATTAATGCTCTCTAGCCATGATCACTACAACTGCTGTTTTTTATACTGTACTGCCAACAGTGAAATGGCACAGGAACAAGTATTTTTTCACTGTAAAGTATTTTCAGTACAAATTTAACATATGTATAAATTCGGAAATTATTAATTCATAATTTTAGAATAAACAGTGCTAAAATTCCAAGCTAAAACTGTTGATTTCAGATCAAATTTATACTGGAGTCTTTTCATACATTACTATCATAACCATCATAATCCCTACTATTCAAGCCATTGTTAAAACTTAGTTGAAATGTAATTTGGAACACAGCCTATGAATTGGCGGGAAATTGAGGTGTAAGAGTTTATCATGGAAGAAAAAAAAACACCCCCACGCATGCGCACGCGTGCACACACACACACACATATATATCAACCCAAAATTACCCTGATCTTCATAGTCCTCCCCACCATCGTTCTTGTAGCTAATATTGGTAATATTGTCAATTTTGATCAAGTTAGGTGACGTTTGTTTGAAATTCAACATATTTTTGTGAATAAATATTACATTTCATAAATATTTTTCTATTTTTACCCCAAATTTTCCCTGACCTGCATAGCACTCCCCACTATAGTTTTTGGGGTTTCTATTGATCAAATGTTGATGCCCATAGTAAATTCGTATTGTGTAATTAGTAGAGTGAAATTATACCACTTACGGAGATTTCTTTTTCTTTATCAAAAAAATCCCTGTTATGTAATTTTACCAAATAATTTTATTTACGCCAAGCGGATTGTGGACGGGGCTTTACATTGAATACCTACCTCCAGTTTAATGCACATGACCAAGAAATAACCACTACGATTTGAATGTAATTGAAATATTAAAGGTTACTACTTAAGGTTAATTTTTTGGTTACGTAAGACTTTGTAAATTAACAGTAAATAATTTATTAAAAGTTACTAAATTATTATAGGTTATGTAACACAACGTTAATAAACAGACTGAGAACCCTATCAGGCAGAGACGTATTAACATTAGGAAACCTATCACGACTCCTACAGTGCATATAAAGGCATCACTACAAATTATACGTTAAAATATATACACATTTAAGAAAAAGTAAAAAAAAATTGCAGACCGGTCTTTCCGTCCACAACGGGGGCCATACTTACTTGATATAGAAACTCCACGTGGTCGGGCAATTTCTGACTTTACACTAATGTTTGGCACTAACACGAAAAGTAATAACACTTCACTGTGAAGACACCACCTCAAATTTGTCATGATCAGCAGTTACTATTTCGTTATTGTCTTCCACCTGACACGTCAACGCACATAAGTCAACACATGCCTTGTTAACAGTATCGCCAAATATTTAAAATAGATTTCCACATACTTCGAAACATTTCCGATAGCAAACAGAACAAATTTTAAAAACTAAAAAGAACATACGAAATGTTGCTTTAACATTTTGTAATTTGTATGGCAATGGTGTAACCAATGATAATAACTTTCAAAAAATATATACAGTTATTTGTGTATATTTATTTCAAGCATCCTGGTGGTCCGTCGGAACATACTCTTCGATTTGCTTTAAGCAACGTGCCAGATTAATTGTTCAAATAATATTGTATATTTTTTAATGAAAATACGTCTAACATATTCTAAATGAGAAGGTTTTGAAAAGTGCTCACTTTATCGAGAATAGCCTAGCCCTATGAATTACACGTATGTTGTCGCCCTTAATTCGTAGATATTTTGTTTGCTTATGTTTTTCACACTGTCTTGTGTGGTACTTGTTTATCTTTGCTTGATTGCGTATGTCAACTGTCTGTCAGCTGTCAGGTGCAGCAAGAAAGTAGGCACGAATTTTGGCTCTTTGGGGGACAAATAAGTGCTACTTAAGATATTGTAATCAGTAATGTCGGTTCAATCAACACAGCAGTAATTTAAACATTATCGAAGACTTAGACTTTTTCTGAACGCGACTGATATCCGCGAACTAAGGGATATATAAGTTAAGCTTGTATTTTCGGTAATGGAAAATAAACCTTGTGCCGTCGTGGCAAGTTGCACAGAAACTCACGCCGAGGAAATCATCAAGCGTAAGTGGTTTGTTGCTTATCCTCGCAGTGTAACGTTTCCTAGGGTGTTAGTTAAAGTAAAGGAGAGGCTGGGAGTGCAGTATGACCTGCTTCATAGATTTTGAGAAGGTATTTGATAAAGTGCCCCATGGGACATTGATGAGGAAAGCGGAGGCGCTGATACCGGACAGGAGGGTAGCGGAATTGATAGGGGACTTCCTCAGGGGGCGAAGGCAGAGGGTAAAGTGGGGAGGCAATATCGGAGGAAGAGGAGGTTACGTCAGGGGTACCACAGGGAAGCGTGCTGGGTCCTTTGTTATTTACCATAATGGTAAATGACCTGGGTTTGGGGATATGGGGAAAAATAAGATTGTTTGCAGACGATTGTGTTGTGTATGCTGAAGTGGAAAAAAAGGGGGGCGGGGAATTTGCAGGCGGACATTGACAAGATATGGTTGTGGACCAGGAAAAATAAAATGAAGATAAATGTAAGAAAACTAAGGTAGTGAGGTTTACAAGGAAGAAGGTGATAAGCAGGGACATGTACAGATGGGAGGGACAAGAGATAGAAGAAGCAGCAGAATATAAGTATCTAGGGATTGTACTGCAGGGAGACCTCAGATGAAAAAAAAACAGGTAGAGAGGGTGGTTGAAAAGGGAAGAAGGGCTCTGGGTATGTTGGGAAGGGTGCTGAAGGGAGTCAGCTGTGAGGTGAAGGAGAAGGCGTGTGGCACTATGGTACGGCCAGTGTTAGAATATGCTGCAGCAGTATGAGACCTGTATGTGGAGTTGGAGGTGCGAGAACTTGAAAAGGTGCAGAGAAAGGCAGCAAGATGGGTGAAGGGTTGATGGAGAAGGCAGGGCAAGATGGTGAGGAAGAAGGGAACTATAGGCCATCAGTGATGGTGAAAGAAATGGGGTGGAGCTCATTGAAGGACAGGAGGAAAGTTGAACGGTTAGTCAGGATGTACAGGGTGGTGAATGAAGAGAGGAGGGCTACACTGCAAGCTAAGTAAGGGGGTGTTTAGAGGAAGAAGAAACAACAGTGAGAAGCTTCAGAGGGTGTGGAGGAGAATGGAGCGGGGTAGTAAGTCCATGCTTGTGAGGTCTGTGAGGGAGTGGAATGTGTTGAGGGAGAAATTGGTATCTGTGAGAGGGGTTGTAAGTTCAGGAAGGGAGTGGAAAAGGAGTTGGTTGGGAGAAGGAGAGGTGAGAGAGCTCGCCACTGGACGGTAGCCTAATTTCGAGTGTATTTATGTTCAAATGTACTTGTGCATGTTTAGTTTATTATTAGTGTATTTTCACTGTTGGTGATCAGGGATTCAATCCTGGTGGCTTTCAGCTTGTACCATGGGCAATGTACAATGCATTCCCATTACTTACTATATAGTTCATTCACGACTGTAACAGACTTATGAAAATCAACCATTGAAAAAACACCCTAGCCATTACCTGCTTGCATAGCTAGTAAAAAATGTGACGGGTACGGGTATAGTACTAACTATGTATGCAGGTAATGGCTAGGGTGTTTTTTCAAAGGTTGATTTTCATAAATCTGTTCCAGTCGTAAATGGACTGTACGTAGTTTTACCAGGTTACTACGTTATGCAACTAATAGCTATCACATTGTAAGACCCTCTGTGTTACTATAACCCAAGAAACTCGTAATGTAAGAACCCTTCAGTGTCCACTGTATACTGCACCATAATTTATTCACGTGACTGTGTGACGTCACGTCCCATTGTCCTTATGGCCCATGTCCCTAGTTGTCCCATGAGTATGGTTAACTTTTATAACTTTATCATAATAATATGCATAAATATAATAAATAAGCACATAGGACGTCAGTAGTGTTGAGTGTGGTCGTGTCCCTGACAATGTTGTGTATCAGCTTTGAGGCTGCTTATTGTGAAGCTAGCAGTGTGTGCTGTGTGCATGCAGTGATCCTGGGTGTGGATGTCCTGCCAGAACCAGTCATCCTCGAGGATGGCATAAAGGCCTTCCCATGGCACATTGACACAAAATACTACACTGCTGATGTCAACCTCTGCTCTGTTGAAAAGAAGACACTTGGCAGTGAAGAATTTGCTGTCTCTGTTGAAGCTGTCGTCATCAACTTTGACAGCACCGTCGTGAGTAGTCACCCTCACTTCTCGAGCTGAGCCATGCCATTTTCCATGTCTGTTGTTCATTCAGGTGTAATAAATTAAGTTTTTGTGCTACGCTTATTGTGTTTGGCATTTAAATTTCTAGAGAACAGCCTGTAATAATCTTTGTACGGCTAGTGTAATAAACCCTGCCGTGTATGAATCAGACAGAATTATTACTTGAATATAATAGTATCCTTTAACTTATTGTGTAGTTCTACTGGATGCTACCTGATTTTGTATGCTGCATGCATGAGAGCTAATGAGGGAAGGAGCAGCAATATCCTTTCTCATGTCACTACCGGTAAAGAAATCTCCTCTAGCAAATCATATAATTAGAATGCATATATCTCTTGACTGTACATATGTATGTGGGGTCTGTTAACGGAGGTCGATGACGCCACGCACGTCAGCTTATTTTTTAGAAAAGGTCACGGGTGAATTCATGAAGGACTGGCATGTGTTTGCACACGTAAACGATGAACTTATGATGGTGGAAATACACTCAGTTGCATTATTTACCCTACGGATACCACTTTCTAGGTGACATTCAAACTTTACCTGTGAACGACTCTGGTTATTCTCACTGAAAAATACACGTTACATCTAACACAATTTTCATACAATTTGTATAAAAATTCAAACACTGTCATTCAGAAAATTAATGGTTTCTAAAAGGTGTTCAAAATTACCACTAGACTATACAGTAAAACAGAATATATGCAAAATCACTAAGGCCCATTTATTTAGTTCAAATGGCGAGTGGAACGACTTTGTATTAATTCTGATATGGTAGTGTAAATCTAAAATCACTGCTCGGAATAACATTAATGAAAAGGCAATTATGTGAGTGTGTTAAGAACTGGTTCGTTTAAAATCCTTCACAAATAATCTAGATTTATTAAGCATGATTATGATTCTTATCACGACTTCTGTTACTGACCGTTTAAATGCCCTCTACCATGATTTCCTAAAATCCAGAAGAACTTTAATCTTCCGAAATTGTTAGCTTCAGCAAATACGCTAAAGTTTCTTTAACTGAATAATGCTCCAATATGTCTGAAAACATAACTTAGATCTTCCCAATTTAGGCCTACCTAATTGAAGTTGCAAGAGTTCTCAAATCAGCTTAAGTAATTCTTACTTCAGACATCCTGGACAGAAACTGCTGCAATCTTCAGGGGAACTAAAAGCTAATTAACATCCATAGGCCTCTTCATAAACTATGCCCCGGTGTTCCTACACTCTGCTGCCCCTCTTACGCCAGTAAACCTAAACATTTAGACTGATGGACGTCAGGAATGCAAAACTCAATTGCATCTTAAAATAGATAGGTCTAATCTTCCTCATGGTACGAAAGTGTCTCTCCTAGGTCTGGGGTTCACTTTCCCATGCCCACACATTCCGGAAATTAACAAGACTTAACTGAATAACCAACGGGCTAGGGCTAGCAAAATAATGAAGAATACATAGATAAATTATTTACCCTATAGAAGTAAACAAACCAAATATTAACAAAAAATAAAACATCAAATTAGGGAGCATACAGGCTTCCGAGGACATAATTGATTAAAAATGGCAGTGATGCACTTCCCCCCCATCAACCCCTCCCCCACCCTCAATTGCACTACTTGTGCAGTTGCCCTTCCAGAATGGCGCTTCCGGTACAGTTGCACTTCTGGTGCAATTGCACTTCAGGTGCATGTGGAGTCAGAGGCCAGTGGAGGACCTCTGTCCCGATGGCAGGGCATCTGGGCACATCCTCCCATACCGGAACACCAGGTCCTGGGTAACTGTCAGAGGTAGTGGTCCAGTTGACTCTTCGCCTACCTCCTCGGCTCGTGGTGCTGTAAACAAAGGCCCGTGGGTGACCTCTGTCTCGACAGCAGGGCAACTTGGCACATCTTCCCATACCGAAACATCAGGACCTGGGTAGCTGTCAGAGGTAGTGGTCCGGTTGACTCTTCGCCTACCTCCTCGGCTCGTGGTGCTGTAAACCAAGGCTCATGGGGGACCTCTATCTCGATGGCGGGGCTGCTGAGCGCATCCTCCCATACAGAAAGATGTGTCCAGGTGTCGACCTCTACATCTATCGACACCGGGACCTCGTGCCATCAGGGGCAGTGGTGCAACAGCTTCGCCTGCCCCCTCGGCTGGTGGCACCGTAGTCAGAGGCCCTTAGATGACCTGCGTCTCAATGGTGGGGCTGCTGGGCAGATCCTCTCGTACAAGAATCTGCGTCCATGGAGTCGGAGTCAGAGGTCAGTGGGTGAACTCTGGCTCGAAGGCAGTGCATCTGGGCAAATCCTCCGGGCAGATCCTCCCATACAGGAAATTGTATCCGGATGTTGGCCTTGACATCTATCGACACCGGGACCTGGGTGGCCATCAGGGGTAGTGGTACGACAGCTTCACCTACCCCCTTGCCCAGGGACGCCTGAGTCAGAGGTTCATGGTGGACTTCTGTCTCAACGGCGGGGCTGTTGGGTGCATTTCCGCATACATGAAGCAGCGTCAGATTGTTGGTTAATTTCTGCAAAATTTATGGCTGGTGGGTAGTACAGCTTCGGAACTTGACTTTACGATGTTCGTCACCCAGGTATGCTTTTCGTTCCATGTAATCCATAACTCCTTGCTGTTGGCTAGCCAGAGGTGTCCCAAGTATTACAGCTTCGTGTATGTTAGGGGAGACAACAAACTCCGCCTGTTTTGAAAGTTTATGAAGGGTAACTGTGAGTGTAGTACACCTGTTGACTGTTAGAGTACAGTCACATTTCGCCATCCTTACTATGTGGGTTTGCGGGCGGAGATATGCCCTTTGGTGGTGAGGATATCACTCTACACAAAATTACCCGTTGTGGCTAAATCCAACAAGGCTAGAATTCTTCTTCTGTTTATTCCCGCTTCGGGAGGTTTGATTTCCATGTTTAAGATCTGATTGATGGGCATTTGCTGTCAGGTTGGTATAGGCCCGCTTCGCCTGCTGGCCTTGGGGTTTCCTGCCTGGTTAGTAAATTTCTTATCAGCTAGTTGCTGCACATCCGGCTCTCGGCTTGCAGCTTGTGTCCCCCTCTTCAGCTCTTCCCGAACTGGCTGCTTAAGCAGACAGTCAATATTGTAGTGTTGCTTTGGGCAGTACTAGCATTTCGGGAGTTTTAGGGTATAGTGAGGAGGTGGAGGGGGTTTCTTCTTAATTCTGGTGTTTTGTCCGGCTCTGCAGGTTTGCTAATTCTTGACCAATCAAGTATGGCTTGCTTAATGTTCCACTCGATTTTGTTTGCCCTATCTATGAGTTCATCTACCATTAATGGTTTGGGTATTAATAAGAAGTTTCTGAGTTTAGGCAGTAACATGTGTGTTACATGGTGCACACAACTTGCTGTCAAATTACAGTATACAAAGTTTATACACTGGACATAGTAAACACACACACACATTATATATATATATATATATATATATATATATATATATATATATATATATATATATATATATATATATATATATAATGTCAGACTACGTGTACACACATCACATCTTTTCCTCATAATTTGACCAATCCTCCTCCAACATGCTGTGGAGCGTAGTTTTGCTGAAACAGAAGAAAAAGGAAACGAGAAAAACCGGAACAAGAAATGCATACAAAGACATGTTGTGTAATAATTTCTTAATTTTTGTGGTTTAGATATTCATCTATACTATAAAATGTTAGTTCAGAAAAAAATTCTTTCAGGTGTTTTTTTTTTACAGAGTTTTTGGTTACAGAAGCAAATTTCTTGAAGGTGTTGTGGTAACTTATTGAAAAGTTGGCTACCAAAGTAGGATGGCCCTTTCTGGACAAGTTAGTTAACTGAAGCCACGTGTAAGTGTTTTTTTATTCTAGTGTCATGCTAATGAAAGGGCTAATTTTTCAGAAATAAATGACTGTTTTTGGACATGAATATAAGTATTGAAAACATGTACTCCACATGCAAATGTTAAAATCTCTGAGCTCTTGAAATAGGTCTACATGAGTCTGACTTTGGTTTGCCATGATTTTTCTTACAGCTCTCGTTTGCATGTGAAACACTTTTTTGCTGTTAGTGGAACTACTCCAAAAAGTTATACCATAACACATGATGGAATGAAAATATGCAAAATATATTTTGTTCAAGACCTCTGTAACACTCTGCAGTGCGAAACATGCTGAACTTAGTTTAGGTAAAATATACGCAATGTGAGATTTCCAGTTAAGTAAATTGTCTACTTTTAAGCCAAGAAACTTAATCACTGCAGTCTCTGTTACTGCTAACATATGAATTAATGTTTTTTCTGTTCTTTGTGAAGAAATTCATAAAATATGTTTTATCTAGGTTGAAATTTAATTTGTTAACAGTAAACTATGCATTTAGCTCTGTAAATGTTGTCCATTTTTTGTGTAAGATCATTTACTGAGTCTCCAGAGACTAGGATGCTAGTATCATCTGTAAATAAAATTGGAGTAGTTTCTGGGGTTAAGGCACATGGAAGGTAATTTATATAAACTAGGAAGATAAAGGGGCCTAATATTGATCCTTGTGCGACCCCATGCTTGATTTTTCCTGCTTCAGAGTAGAATGAAGTAGTTTTCCCTTTGACCTGCACTTGTTGTCTGTTTGAAAGGTATGAACATATTAGTTTATTTGGTGTACCTAAGACCCAATAAAACTTTAATTTTTCTATAAGTATGTTGTGATTTACACAGTCAAATGCTTTAGTGAGGTGCAAAATAGTCCATTAGGTGGTATCTTTTATCAAGTGCATTAAGAATGCTATTTGTTTAGTTTGAAAATTGCATCATTTGTTACGTGTTTTTCCTAAAGCCAAACTGGAAATTTGATAAGCTTTTGTGATTCTCAAAATGTTGCAGCAACCTCCTGTAAATCATTTTTTCAATTACTTTTGAAAAGGATGTAAGAAGTGAGATGGGTCTATAATTGTTTACTTCAGTCTTGTCTCCTTTCTTGAACAATGGTATTACTATAGCTCATTTGAGTCTGTCTGGAAACAATCCTCTATTGAAGATATCATTACAAATATGGCTTAATGGAACACTGAATTCAAAAACGCATTACTTTAATAACCTACAGCTAATGCTATCGTAGCCGCTAGATAATTTTGGCTGCAAAGAATTGATTGTTTTCTCCACTTCTTTTGGAGTTGTATTTGTAAAAGATATAGCAGGGTATTCTGTACCCTGTAGTGTAAGAATATGATTTATATCTTGTTTAATGTTTTTTTAATTCATGTTTTCTACGACATTTAAGTAGTATGAATTAAATGTATCTGCGACTAATTTAGGGTCTGAGGATATGCAGTCATTTACTTTTAGGTTTACAGCTGGACATTGCTCTGTTGTTCTTCCTGTTGTGTTTTTTACAATATTCCATGTAGTTGTTATTTTGTTTTGATAATTCTTAATGAGGTTACAGAAAAAATCCTTTTTTGCAGATTTTATAACCTTACTCAAAATTTTGCAGTATTTCCTGTAGTGATTCATTGTTTAAGGGTTGCTGCTGGTTCTGGCGGTCTTGTATAGTGTTCTTTTGTTTTTGCAGGAAATTTTTATTCCTTTGGTAAGCCATACATTTTTCTTTGGATTTATATTGCTGTGGGTCAGTCGGGATCGGAAACATTAAAAAAAAATGGGGAACTTGGTTAAGAAAAGAGTTCAATTTTTCATTTGCTTAGGTACAGGTATACAATGTTGACCAATGCTCCCTGCTGAGCTCACTTTTAAATTGTAAGACATTTTCCAGCGAAAAATTTTGTATTTTCTTATAAGAAACTCTTTTGGAGGGCATTTTTATGAAGGCATTACTAATATTTGTGCATCGTGATCTGATAAGCCATTTATTATTGGGAGACAGTAGCTCTCTGCAACTGCGTTACTATCAATGAAAATGTTATCAATTGCTGTCTGACTAGTCCTTCTATTCTGGTAGAAAAGTTTACTACGGATTTAAGGTTGAAGGTATTGAGTAGACTATCAAGTTCAGTTCTTTGGTTGCTTTCTTTTAAATAATCAATGTTAAAGTCTCCACAGAGAATAATTTCTAGATTGGCTCTGAAATGGCTTTAAGATTTGCTTCAAGAAATTTTAAGAAGTTACTAAAGTTTGCAGAAGGGGCTCTATGTAGTGAGGACCCCCACTTTTTTTAATTTGTCAGTTATTACTTCCACATAACTGCACTCAAACACTTGATCTTCGCATAACAAATGTGTGTCATTTTGAAACATTAAATTATTTTTGATGAAAATACAGATACCACTCTTAGTCATGCTATTTCTACAATATGTTGAACAAAGGGACTAACCAGGAATTTTAATTTGCTTAACAGAGGATTCAGTTAAATGTGTTTCTGTTAGACATAATATTTGTACATCCAAATTGCGTTCTGCTGATAATTTGTCCAAGCACACAGAAAGCTCATCAATTTTGTTTATTAAACCTCTAATATTCTGATGGAATAGATACA
This sequence comes from Dryococelus australis, assembly GCA_029891345.1. Lineage (NCBI taxonomy): Eukaryota > Metazoa > Arthropoda > Insecta > Phasmatodea > Phasmatidae > Dryococelus > Dryococelus australis. The sequence continues at coordinate 293,015,051 of CM056995.1, read as the reverse complement.
AATTATTTTCATTAATTATCGTAGATTTTTTAATATCTGCACAGTTATTGAATGTTTCTGGTATTGAGTGTGAAAGTAAAACTGCTTTGTTACAGGAACTAGGCCTTATGGGCAAGGGTTCCTTTAGCCTAAAAAATTGCCATGGTTTCCAACGATTACCTGGATATTTTGAATAGAACCATGGTCTGTAAGAATCCTACTAGCAATGAGGTCAGCAAGTTTCCCCTTGCCAGCATGACTCAGATGCAGACCATGTCTCGTGTGGTCAGCCCTGGTTATTTCCTCTAGACCAATCACTCCAACAATGCTCAGTCTGCCAGACCTTGCACAGCGCTGCACGACAATGTTAGCTGTCTGCACCTTCCATTGTAAGAAAGGCTTATCATTCCGTTGCAGTGCCTCACAGACCAACACATTGGTGTGACTTGTGGCCCAGGCAATGTTGTGGATGTCTGCTCCAACCGAATAGTTTTTGTCCCGATGAATGCTGTTGCCTGTTCCCCCAACAAAAACAACCTGATCTGACTTGCAAAAGTCTTTACTTAAACTAATTACATCTTCTGCCAAACTGCCAAGGCCTGCATTAGGTTCACAAAACATGATAATGTCATAACCCTCACCCAGTTTGTCTTTGATGCGCTCTCCTAGGCCTCTCACATGAATGCTTCCGAGGATCAGCACTTTCCTCTTGGGCTTTGATGGGTTGTTGGGCGCTGGGAGGGGGATGAAATCAACTTCTTCTTGCTGCAGGTCTGCGAGGGCAGCAAAGCTGTTGCTACAAGGTGTTGTTGTCTCGTGGACCTGTGAACTGACAAGTGGTGCGAATGGATCACTGGTGTTTTTGTTTTCCTACACTTACTTGTAAAAACTCTGTAATCATTCCTGGCCTCTTGGGAGACTGGCAATTCAGAGGATGAACAGATGTCTCGGAGTAACTCTCTATTCTCCCTTGTTAATGCTGTCAGCTTGCTGACAGTTTTTGATTGCTCTGATTTCCAGTGTTCAATTTCATCTTTCATTCTTTCTAGTTCTCTCTCTTTCTGTTCCACTTGTCCTGAAGCACATCAAGCTGTTTTGCTTTGTCCAGCTTCCCCTCAACGTGACAATGAAAACACCTCCAGTCACACTCAGGAACAACATTGGCATTAACTCTGGCACAAGGATAGTGAAACCATCTGTTACAGTGATCACAAGCGATTCCTTCTTCAACAACTAACCCGCAATGTTTACATCCAGTTATTTCTAAAAATTGCTGCAATTTCATCTGCTCTGTTTCATTATCTGCTAGCGTGTTTAAATCATGTTTGTTCCAGATGATGTGGAAAATATTTCCAGAAGCCATTGCCAGGTAAAATAATTTGAATTAATTATAGGCCTAAATTAGTATGTAGTTAAAAATTGTTCGTAAACAAGCTGGGCCTATAGGAACAAATGTAAACAAAATGTAAAACAAAACAATCACAAATACTTATTCTCCGCTAAATATTAGAAAGGCAGATAAAAACTTGAAAGATTTCTTTATTTATGACTTTGTTCTAGGTTAAGTCTTGCTGTATTTGTTTACTTGTACGAGCCAAGAGGGAAAAAACCTGCCAATTGCCTGTGCCTATATGCCTACAAGCAATCAACAAAGCGACTTTGGTAATGAGGGAAGTGTCCCCTGGGGTTTTTAGGAAATTAGAATAACACACTTGAAATAATACTCTGCAATTGGGATAAAATCTTGTTTATTCCTGGGAGGAATAAACTCCTTGGTTCGTACTACCTCCTATCAAACAAGAGTTGAACGGAAGTTAAACTATGGTAGACAGGTGAAGGTGACCTGTGTCTGAACTATGCAAGGTAGAAATAGTAAGTGGCTATGAAATCAACTCAACCTAATTATCTAGTCCAGAAGGGAATTAAAGGATTTACTACTAGCCAAAAGGGCAGTGGTAAGTATTGGCGTTCCTGAAGGGATGGTGGTATTACGTGTGGTTGGCGACTTTTCCGGGAGTTGGCTCCGGAAGATGTGTGGAGGGTGTTGGAGACGTCGGCTAAGGCGTAGTTGAGCGTTTGGTAGATCTAGAAGACTTGGATGGCAGTAGAGGGGCCCAGCACACGAGGTGGTGGAGCGAGCTGCTGCTGATGGTTCCATCTGCACCAGGAGTGCAGTGAAGGAGCAGACTCTTGGAGAGGTTTCGATGACCTGTTTGCTTTTCCTGGCACTTGTCAGTGCATTGGAGAAGTATGAACTTGCAAATAAGGGTCATATACTGGTGTTTATACTGGCCAGCTTGCCCTTGGTTGGTGATTAGGGGCGAAGGTAGCGTGATGCTCTCAGGGCACGTGATGTCACCAGTCGGCCAGAATTTCAGCTGAGGCAGTGCGAGTTGGTGTTGTAATTGTGGTGCAATCCCTTTGCGCGCTATGAGATTACTTAATGTCTTCTCGATGGCTTAGTGGTCAGCTAATTTCAGCTTGTAGAAATGAGGATTGGATTTTACCGTGGGGAGAACAGTGCAATTTCTCTGCATCTGTAATAGCCCCCGCACAAGGGACGTATCTTGTAGGCACTTCTGGAAGACGTGTACTGTTTATAGGAGCCCGTTGGTAGTAATATTTTGGTTTGCATTATTGAGGCAAAATTGTATTAGTAGTTGGAAAAAGATGTCATGCGTCTCAGTGTTTTGCAAGTAACTAAACTCAGGTGAACCAGTTTAGTAGGCCTCAATATAGACACTTACACATTGATAAAACACAACTTTGTTATCCCCACTACATATCCAGCAGTAGCACTTCAATATTTCAAATTTTGTTTTTGTTTTGTTTTAGAAAATTTGGTTTCTGGACCATTTAAGTGATGTATTTCTTTATGTTCAAGGGTTTCTATGGTGTTGAGTGTTCTAAACTATTGAGTATCAAAATGTGTAGTGTTGAAGTACCATTTAGGCAGTGTGTCAATTTAGAGACTCTGATGTCATGCAAATAGCTGATGCCAAAAGGAGCAAAATCGTGATCACAGTCGTAACTATTGGAAGGACTTTATGTATATTCAGAACGCTTCCCAAACAGTTACAGCACTACCGGAACAACTGTTGGGGCCTAAAGTGCTATTAATTTAGTTTTTATACATGTACATCATCTTACAGCGATTGTATGTAACTTTGCATACTATGTGAAAGTGACATAAATACTTAAAAATGAAACTTTGCCAAAAAATTATATATATATATATATATATATATATATATATATATATATATATATATATATATATATAATGTATGTTATTTTGTTAACTAAAATATTTACATGATGTGCTTTTAACCTTGAAAGTTACCATAACCTATTTTGGATGCTGAAAAACTGTAAATAATTATGGTTCGTGGCTTAAGAGTGCAACTTGTCATTATGATGTAGTTGTGAGAGCAAGAATGCTAGAAAATGCTCTCTGGGCCAATTGAGACATGGCTTTGGTTACAATAAAATTGTCAGTTGTGCTCTAGATGCCAGTGAGCATGTTTGGCAGAGATGTTGCATTCATGGTCTTCTCAGTTCAAATGTGGATATTCGTGAATAACTAATGGAGGATGTACCTTGGATATGTACGAATTTGGTATCATCTTGTAATTCTGGCTGGATAGATACCTACTTAATCTTTTATATTTCTTAAATCACTGGCTTTTTTTTTTCCATGTGAAGTTAAATGAGACTCGTGTACAAGAATAGTCAAATTGACTGAGGAGAGAAAAAATTTTTTGTTCTCTGGTCTTTTAGGACACATGTTAGAGTTAAAATAATATTGTTACGAAGTTGTAATTTCAGGAATTTAATTTTTTTTTCTTTATTGGTTATTTATTTTTTCTTCGAGTGGGGAGTCTTTTATCGAGTTTTGGATTGAGTTTTTTTTAGGTAATTTTGTCTAGAGTCAGTACTTTGGAATCTAGTGTTTTTTTCCCTAGGATCCATTCTGGTATTAACTTGATAGTAGTGTTTTGTGGCTGGTCCCCCCCCCCCCCCCCTTCCTCCTCTCAGCATCAAATTTTTAAACTCGTCCATCTTATAGCCTGATCGCTGGTTAGGGATTTTGAAATTAGCTCTAGCCCCTTGCGATCACAAGTCGCTGCTGTGGTGTTGGTGCTGACATGGGTTTTCGTTTGGGCAGTCCGGCTAACGGATGTGTGCGCGTGAGCGGTGGCTGGGCAGATGCGAGTTCAGCGAAAAAGGGTGGCGCAGTGGCATGACTCGTGGACTTGCTAAGCTGTAGACGGCTGAAGGACAGCCATGCATTAGCTCCAGGGTGCCCGAGGGACGAGGGGAGGTACAGGATGCAACGCTTGGGTGAGGCGGGACATGGCTGCAGCTGCAAGGATTTCGCTGACTTCCACCTGGGAACAAGGAAACTTTGAGAGCGTTAGTGATGCGGCAGGCAGCTTGGTGTAGGCCATGAGTGGGAGTCGGGAAGCAGCATTGGAGAGAAGCGGACGCATAGTCGAGCAGGTGTAAGGGGACGAGCGGAGGCTGGAGGAGCCACGAGATTTGTAACAACATGTAGTTGTTGAACAGAGATAAGTACTCCTTTCTTTTTTTTTCTTTTTTTATTATGTAGTTGTAGAAATTTGTTTGTTTGGTTCCGGGAGCTTCCCTAAGGCAGTAGAGTGACAGAGTTCCCAGTTCCCTCGCACAGCTAATTTGACGAGCTATTGTATAACATTCACTGTTTGATTCCAGAGTAAATCCTAAATGTTTTAGAAGTCAATCGCTTAAGTATTGAATTTATTTTGTTTGAGAAATGATGAAAGAATAAGCAAATAATTTTGAAAATCCATATGAAAATAATTAATTTGCTGAAGTTGCAGTTTTTCTTAATGTTTTGAGGTGACGGTTTTATTCTTGTTAAAACTGTAGAACTGGTAAATGTGATGATGGTCAGAATTGTGTAGAAGAACTTTTATTCCTTTTGTTTTTCGTTAGTTTACTAAGTAAACAAAGTCCAGATACCGAAGTATGTTTTTGTATAATCGGGTATGACAATTCTCGGTGTCTGATATTAAGATATATATATATATATCACTCTTTCTTTTAGTAGAATTAGCACCCCTTTAAATTGTCATTGGTATAAGATAAATAAGACTATTTGGTAAATTAATGATTTTTATTAAATTTCACTACTGTTTTTAAGTTGGTGAGTCAGTGTGACCAAGTTTAAAAGATCCCTAATAATTGTACCTCTCCTACCTTTGTTGAATGAGCGATTACTTTAGACGATGTGGTGTTAAATGGATTTTTGTTATAACTTTTGAAAAGTAATTATTTTGAGAGCTATCCCCTCACGTGTTTGATATACACCCATGGTTTTGCCGAAGTTGTATGATTATTTACATGTTTATTTTATTTGTTTTGACTGATAAGAAATGAAATTGTTACCCCCCCCCCCCCCCCACATCACTTATGGTGTTTGTTGATTCTTCCACCCTCACCCCCCCCCCCTTTTTTTTTTCTACTTTTTCACAATTTGTGTAGTCACCGGTTAATTTTTAAATTAGTTTATTGCCCCTATTTATAGCCCCCCCCCCCCCTTCCCTTTTCACAATATTTGAAGGTGCAGAGTAATTCTTTAAATCTTTTTGGCAGTGCATGTGGTTTTGACAAAATTCACCTTTTAGTCCCTTTTATTTGTATATTAATGTATGAAATTACAATTGTAATAGCAACTGCTGGCACATCTATGCCTTTCAGATCATGACTATAAGCATCTTCGGAGGCATCATAGTAAAATCGCAAATATGAGTGAACGAACACCTATATGATAGTGTGCTATATGGTGGCTATTTTATGATATGGACAAAAGACAAGAGCATTGCAACAGGTATCTGGCAGAGTTCAATTTGTTCTTGGTGTGCTAATAGAAATAAATTTTATATACATTTTATGTGTTTTTCCATACAAACACCTGATTGTCATAGCTCTCCTATCACATTTTATAATACTGACGCTGTCGGGTGAGACACAAGACAAATGACACAAAAACTTACTGGTAATATGGGTGCCAGCTGTGCTTCCCAATCACAGCACAATTGAGACTCAGGGTACTCAGGGATGCTGTGGGTCCTGTGTGTCCATCTCACCCATGCGTACTTACAAACACGTAGGCAATACTAAACTTTTACTAAGCATCACTTTGAAATAAACACTTAAATAAAATTTGTGTGGCTAGGACACTGTCACTACTGAATAAAAGAGGCAAGTTCAGTGTAGATTTGTTTTTATTGTTACTATGCGTACACATCAACGTGCCAGTGAAATTATGATTATCTCAGTCATGACAATTCAATTCCACTTGGGTGCTCCCCAGCCCACAATTAAAATCTAGCGCACGTCTAGATGGATGATCTTACCGAGGTGCATGAAAGGACAGCCTTCCCAAGGGACGAAGGCCGATAGGCGCTAGGGTGGACTGGCGGATTTTCCCAGAAGACAGGACACTGTGAAATACAAATGAAAAGACTTGATGATACATATTAACATGTGTGATTACTCTGCATCACTAATGCAAACTCGTCGGGGCTCGCCCGTCTGCACGTGGGTAGTGTCTTGATGGCCTATACACAGAGCCGGCTAGGACGGGAGTAAATGCACCATACACAAATTATAAAATTACATAAACCCTCAAAATATACATGAAACAAGGTGGGGCACGAAATGACTATTCACAGTAAACACATAAATGTGTGGAAACAAACGTAGGTGGCGCAGATGCCGCTGGATGAAGTTTGTTGCGGACCATGTGGTGCAGGCGGAATTGCGATATTTCTTCGTGAAAACGGTAAATTAAATTCAGACAAAATATTATTCTGAGCGAGAAAATTATTCTCTTTACAATTTAAGTGATTGCAGGTGTATAGCATGCCTGTTGGCGGTAAAATTAAACATTAACATGAAAGCGTGGTCAAGTACAAAAAGTATCAATATACGTGAAAATTACATGGAACCCTGACAAAATTTTACATAGAACTCTAAATAAAATATTGAACATACTATATTACGCAAATAAGGTCTCAAAACTCAATGATGGCATATAGAAATACTTGGCATCAGTTAGCCACATGGTTGTACATGATGTTGCCGTAAAATATTCAAACATGAAAAATATCCTCAAATACGTACATGAAAACAAAGCCCTTAAAATTGCACTTAGTAATAATACAGAAATTACGATGAAACGCCACTAACATAGGCGGATGGCGCCTGATTGAAGTAGCGTGGGTCGCGTGACCTGTCCGACGTCTTTCTCCTCCTTCTCCTTGATTAAGTTGAAAATGCCACAAGGGCGAAATAAATTAGTAAAGCGGAAGCATAATGCTGGGGAAATGTCTGGCAAAACATACACAAGCAAAGGTTGACCGGTAAACTAAATTGACTATTGAAATGTACATTAGTGAACAAAAGTTCTAGTGCATATGTGACAGTCTCTTACCTCTCCAGCTCTCCTCGACAGACTGTCCAGAGACAAGCGTCGCACGGACCTACAATAGTCGCCTATGGGGTTCACATAAGTGGAAGTGCAATGCACGCAGAGTAAAATATTTTATTAGTGAAAATAAAATGGCACAAAATAAATTAAATACTGTTTTACATTTTTATAATTTTCCTGTTAATTTTTCATATTAATCTAATGTCTCTTTATGACGGCGTTCATGCCGGAATATCATTGTTCTTAATATCGGTGCCGCTGGCACTTTGAATTTTATAATCAAACAGTTTAAAAATAGCAGCAAACACTTCAAAACATTTTAAGACATACCCTGCAAATACAAATACAAAACACATTTTACACTGAAAAATAGTATTTATGTGAAAGTTCATAATATTGGCCTCTTTGCGCATGTGCAGGTATGCGTGACACGTGCGTGGTGAGCACCGTCATGGGCTCTAGCGCCGCTGGCTGTTAGTCAGCATCAATACATACTGCCAATTACGTAATCTCCCCATGAAATTCGTATTAAGTTTGATTAGTAATGTCCATATTAACCGTTTTCAGGTATTATTTTGCTTTTTTTTTTTTTTTTTTCGGAAAATCTGTGATTCTTAATAATTACCATATTTTTATGGTCGCATCATATTTTGTGATGTTACTTAATCATTCAATCTGCATAGTTATCTCCACTACTGTATTATTTAGTATTCAGATAAGATGTACAAGTTCACATTTTTGGAAATCAATCAACAACTTCTGGTAAGTTGTTAAACACCTATTTATTTATTTAATTATTCTTTATTTTGGAAAAAATTATTCAACTAAATAATTACAAGTATCATATTCGTGTACTAATAATGCTGTGGTTTGTTATATTGTAATGTTACACATTTTTCTGCTGTTTCTATGTTCATAGTAGCGATTTTATACATTTTCAAGCTAATGGGCGGTGTTCAATATTATTTTTGTCAAAAGAGAAATAGCCTTGAATGACATTTGTATTAAATACACCTATTTTTGTTATAGTTTCTTTAGCGCTGAAAACAGTGACATTATGTGTTTACGTGGCAAATGTGGAGCAGAGACGTGATTTTGATGCAGTTGGAGGTGATTATAGCAGTGTTGGCAGTAGTGGCAGGTGTGTTGCAGAATGAGGGTCTCTCAGTGGCAGAGAGCTGGCTGAGCTTCCTGAAGGAGTTTGAGCCAGAGGTGCAGATCTTGCTGTGCGACCGCTGCTGGGAGAACCCCGCCACTGGCGTGGCCAAGGTTGCAGGTAACTGCAGTGTAGATACTGCCATTTGTGCACCATAGTGCAGTCTGCTTTGCCATGTACTGTATCTTCCCGAATGCAAGTCAACTTTGATTCTAAGCAATTTAATTTCTATTTTTTTTTTTGTTTGATCTAATTTAAAGATTAGAAAGTCAGGAGGAAAAAAGTGGTTCCCTCTTCATATGTTGTAAATAAATTTTCTATCTCACAATTAGCTTTAAAAATTTATAGTGAAAACTGAGTGGTATAAACATTATTTATTGTTATTAATTTTTTCCCCAAAAATCACATTACATATATTGAATTTTTTAATTTATGTAAAAAAATAACAGCTGAACTGCGGAATTTTGCCACAAGAATGTGTTGAATTCATAATTGATTTTTAGTTCTTCAGTTTGTAAACATTGCTTCACCAGTTTGTGCAAAACCAGAAAAAAATTAAATGTGTGTATTTTTTTCCGCGAGTGTATTGGTGCGTGGTGCTCTGCGCAACTTTTATGCACACTTGACTTCATCTCATCTGATTGCTGTTCACCCCACTGAGTAGTCTTTAAACAGTACTTGAAGAGGTTCTACACGTGTCTACAGGCTACCCCTCGCAATGAGAGATGATATTACAGGCAGGACAGTCCAGCTTGTACCATTTACAGTACTCTGAGTAGATGTCACGCCAACACTTCCCGAAGTGAGATTGTACTGCCAGCCGAGCCACCAAGGTCACATATTTGTACGGCATGCTGAGGGAAGGCACCTCGCATCCTGCAGACAGATAAGGGATGAATCCCGCACCATCAGCAGTTCTTGCAGTAGCAAAAGACGCTAGCAGATGACACAGGGAGGAGCTTATGAATCTTCCTCACCCCACGCCTCCATCTGTCCAGAGGTTAACCAGTATAAATAGCCCTGTGAGACCCACAAACTTCAGTCTTTGTTCCCTCCACCACCCTGGACAGGGCCGAAGGAAGCCACTGACGGTTCGCGCTCTCTGGTACGCCACTGATTCCTACGCTCTCTTCAGGGCCGGAAGAAGTATACCATTGATGACGACCCCTCCAGAAGACTACTGTGCCTACGGCAATACCCTCTAGAGCTTCTGGATGACTGGACCAACTCCTCCTGAAGACGTTGAACAGCTCCTTCCCCTTACCACCTCTTGGTAATGGTTGTGGACTTTCCTCTTCAATGACCCTTCTTGCCTACCGGATGGTAACGGCAATACCTAACACTACCCTTCTGGTAGTCACCGCCTCCTGTCCTTTCAGGACAACAAAGGTAGATAGTTAGGACCGAGTTGTAAAGTACTTACCTAGCAGCATTATTGCCTTCCATTCAGGTTTAGATCCAGGTTGCCTTCACCTGTCTGAGCGTAATATGAACTTCCATGTCAATCCAGGTTAGTCTAGGAGGTAGTCCAGGCCACCGTGTTTTATTCTCAATAAATAAACACTTGATCTTATCTAACTTTCGAGGTACTAATTTCTGAGTATTATCCTTACGTAGTGTTCAGCCCGTTAGAGTGAAGCCAGCTGCCCACGCTATACAAAGCTAAATATCCACACATTACACACCCCAAATGACAGCACAGTAGAGCTCTGACCACTAGTAACTCCTCCACCAGGTGTTCAGCCAATCAGGCTAATCCATACTCCACCACTGCTCTACGAGGCTGGAAAGGAGTAGGAATAATTTTTGACGAACTGACCCCCTGTGGATACCACACCTAAGTGTTCTGTCATACAGCTTGAGCCAATCCACTGCTCTGTCCACCGCTCTCTACGGAGCTGGATGAAAGGAGCACAGGGTATAACTCTTGCCTGTATGACTGCGACCCTTAGAAGTACACAATATGGACATAGTCGCAAGCTTCACTTTTTTGAGAGGCCTTTTTCCTTTGCCATACACCTGGAAGAGCAGTGTCCGGAGGAAGTTAAGAAGGGAAGTTTACACCTCCAAAGCTAGCTTGGACTGTGAACCTATTCCTATACCGGCACTTTGCAATCCACCTGAGGGGCCTCACCCCTCAGCCCTAAACCAGCCAATTTTTCCTCTAATTGTCAAAACCGCTGGTACACCACATCCCCTGGTTGAAGCTATTAGAAGAGGAGAAGAGCCGTCTCTAGGGATAGCCAACCCGTGATTCAGGGGTCAGCTGTTCAGTAGTCACTAGCACTAGTCCCTCCTGGACATCAGCTGCAACAGCAGCACTTCACATCCCGGTGAAGCCGACAGCAGCCAGCAACCCACAAATCAACTGGAGCAACAGCCACAGTGAGTCATCAAGAACCCAGGTAATCCCGTTATTAAGGGCCAGCCATTCGCCGGGCAGTGACAGTGACTCCTGATTTCGTACCGGTCAGACAAGCCACACAACCTGTCCTGTACACCGGCTGAGCACCATTAAAACACTAAGCCACACTGATTTTTCTTGTGATACTGGCATCACAGACCAGGACTGTAAAAGTCACTAAGATGTCGGACTCCTTTCTCAAAAGTCACGTGACCAGAATTTACATGGCACTCAACCTAAGGCGTAGAGAATCACAATGTGGCTTGACTAGTCCACGTAAATAATACTGAACTCCATTGAACACATGCCAGTATGAATAGATTATTAAATTAAGTTTATGGCAACTTTGTGGGTTTTTAATCATTGCTTCATTAATGTTTACAAATGCAATTAAACTTGATGCAAAAGTATTGATTTCTTTTTCTCAGTGTACGAATAGTTTAAATTATTTTTATGAGGCAGGTATAGTGAAATCCAAATGAGAAAATAATGCAAAGAAGCCCAAAATGCTTTGGGCAAGTCAAGAGTCCCTGGCCACTGCATGAAAAGGTAGAGTTGTTTAGTTCAATAGTGACAGTGGCTGAGAGCAGTTTAGCAAGAGCTGCTTCATGTCTATATTACCTGTTGAAAAAATGTAAGTTGCACATCGTGGTAGTAGAGAGCGATCTTATCAGTTATTAGGTGTGTGTGTGTAGTGCTAGCAGTGTCATGGTTCGCCTCCCTCCAACGGTGAGCATTCAAGAGAGCTCTCCCCTACACACCCTCTTCTACGTTCCCTTCTTCAAAGCTGCATGAAGGTTATCTTCTCATTTGAACTTTACTTTTACTTATGGATTTCAGGCTTTAGAACAAACAGCAAAATTTACAATTCCAGTACTTAAGTGCTGGTTAACTCTAATCAAATCTTTTCACAGCTGAGTGTAATAGGTGTTAAATTTTGGACTTTATTTTGGGGACAAAAAGCTTGTCTTGCTGTCAGATAAATATGGTATTTGATCATGTTTAGATGGTCTTCGATTGACACACACCACGAGCAGCGTCATTTTCTCATTTAGCCTCACCACAGCCGTGCCCCCCCCCCCCCTGTCCCTTTATGCCCTAACAAGAGCTGTTAAGCCGTACACGCCACAGGATGCCTTCAAGCCAGAGATGGCTTGGCTTGCCAGCTGTTGCCTCCTGCTGTGCTGCAACCCATTTCATATTGCTACATCCTGTAACACTAGCAAGGTGACACAAAGTTTCAAACAACAAAATACAAAACACCGTCATAAACGCAACCTGCAAACCAAAAGGAAAATTTTGTTTCAAAGTTTGTGTTATGCATAAAAACAATGAGTGGGTTGGCAGAACTATATATTTTAGAAATCTTTTCAAAATACTCATACTATCATAACCCTTTACAAAAATACAATATAAAACTTTTCGTATTTTGTGCTATTATAGCTGGCTCAAAATAAATACTGCCATTTTTAATACCGACATAATTTGAATAAAAACAACCAAGACTCAGGAGTGAATAATAATGCAAGATGGGAAATTATTACAGAACGTCCTTCTTACCTTAACAATACTTAAGATCGTCCTATCTTATGTCTTCTATCAATTTCACTAAAGATTGTTTCCAGCAAACGTCTTTCAAAATATCTGACCGTATTTTGGTAGCTTTAAAAAGCATTCTTTGCTTTCATCTTTGATTTTAAGACATAATTAAAAATGTTTTCAAGCATTTTGACTAGACAATTAACTTCTCTCAAAACTGACACAATATTCAAAATGGCTTAAAGCAGCCTTCATTTTAAAATGTCTCTCCATGAAAGTGACCTTATGCAACTCTACATTGCTCATTACGTTTTGAGTTACATTACATTTACAAGAGCATTCATTTATCCATGATTTTAAACATTTCTCTACTTTTGGTCAATGTTATGTGAATTTACATTATTCAGGACTTTACAAATGCTAACATTTAACATTTTTCTAAAATGTTTCATTAATGCCTTTAAAATGCAACTACCTTTAAAATAAATGCCCACTGACATTTTCAAATTCCATAATTTTAGCTACCAAACATGAACCACTCAGAGTTCATTTTTCTAACTACGAACCTGAAGGGCTTTTATGACATTATATCATTATTGCAGTACTCAATTGTTTTGTCCCCACTCAACAAATTGGGGCTCAAAATACAAAAATCATTTTCCACCAAACAGAAATACAGTACATTCTAGAAATTAATCATTTTCCAGGAAAAACACCTTCAGGTGGCGCTGTCTTTTCTTAAACTTGCCGCACGTACAGCGCTGCAGGGCGACAGTGGCGCTGCCTGCCAGAGACACCAGAAATCTCAGTCCGCCAAGCAGGCAGCTGTGAGCCAAAATTACTGCTGGATGCGCGCTCGGGCACCCATGGTTAGCAAACTTCCTCAAGCACCATTTTATTGTCCGTATTGCTTCACGTCGTTATTGATAGATGGCTTTGTCACACCAGCATGCAGTTTTAAGGTAAGAACACATAAGCTTCACAAACTTCAGGATTTCTTGCAGAAAGTTTATCACATTTTGCCAGTGAAAACCACGTAGATTCACTATGATGCGGGCAAGAACACAAAATGGCACAGATATATAGGGAAAGTTCGCCAGTGCCGATGGGGACTTTTGTAGAAAATGAGACCACCTGTCTCAATATCACGATGCTGCTCTCTTACCCCTCAAGCACCTGGTGTATGAGGGGAAATAGCCGGCGCTCTCTTTTGTTCTCTTCTCTCCTCGTTTATCTCTCTCCACACCCAGCAACCCTCACATTGGCCCTTTGCGCCGTGTATAAATAGAACCCTTAGTCCTCAATTTGATGCCCTCTCGCACCAGTCCATTTGCCTGGTGTTACTCTGCCCCAGAGCACACTGACGGCTGTCTCGTGCCAGTCTTCTACAGAATGTCACGCTGCGCGATAGCCACTAGACATTGCATCTCACCTTCGCAGAATGTCACACTGCCCGAGCATCAACCGACTTCTTCAAGTCACTGCCTTTCACAGCCTTGTCAAGAGTTCCACTCTCCATGACACTGCCTCGCTGCCCGCCAGCATGCAGAAACCGCCACGCTTCCAGCTACCCTGTAGCTCACCTACAGCTATCACGAGTATAAATACCACTGACTTGGGGTTGCCCTCACCCCCCGCACTGCTATGTCTTCTAAGACTAGGTACAATACCAGTTGGCAACTTGGGATTGGTCCTTCAGGCCTCAGTCAGGGTACAGGCTGGTTTGTGTGTGTTTGATCGAGCAATCAATAAAACAGGCATAAATCTGACTTGGTTAAGTTGTCGCTTCTGGTGCTCTCATTTTTCCACACCTTGCTCCTGCTAATTCCCTATTTCGTCACCAGTCTGCCATTCCCACTATGGGTGAATGACGGCGACAACTTGCATTATTTGTGTATACAGTACAGACACAATCCTATCTCGATTGCATTTTTTAAAATTGTGATAAAGTTAGTACAATGATTTTCTAGCTGCTGTAGGTGGCAATTGTCATGTTCTGTTACTACTTCCATGGTTGACATACAACAGATTACTTAACCAATGTTCTGCCTTGATTAATGAATACCATTGTGGAGATATAAAATGTTACCCTTGTTTACATTTCATATTGACACTTATATTGGTAAATAATGAGTTCATTTCAATCTTTACATCTGCCAGTTTAATATTTTTGTGTTTGTTTACATTCAGAATGATGATACATATGTTATCACAGTTTTATTTTGATTATCTGTCATGAATTTTCCTGAGTTTTAATTAATTTAATGTTATTAATGTAACAGATTTATCTAATTACTGGATTTTATTTCATGTGATTTCTTCTTGTCAAACCACAGTTTTGTATACTGATAAGTTAGGTCCTAAGAGGGCATTAATTTTGACTTCTACTAGAGAAGATTTACTTATCAGAAAATTATTTAATCCTTGATTTTATTATTCAGGAAAGAGTTGCACATTAGCATGCCCAGGGACTCTCTAGACATGAAATTTTTTCTGTCTTCTAAATTTATTTAAATCTTTTATAAGGCCATCAATTGTAAGTCAGGGGCGTTGAAGGAGAAGTTATCACAAATTTGGTAAATATGTGCAGGCTGTTGAAGAGGCCTAAAAGTGTTAGATTAATTATTTTGGTGTAAAAATTTCAAAACTTCAAGATCAGGCCTATGGAACCTTGGGACTGTGACCATTAAACATCCAGTAGTAAGCCTGTACGAAATTGTATGGTCAAATATTTCACTTGAGTTTCTGGTTAATTAAAACTATTTATTTGATTCCACCAGAAGAAATGTCCACAAAATTCTTTTCTTTGACAAGTACATAACCCAGTGGTCCTTAGAGTCTATGCTAAACCCAGCTAGTTGGGATGGAATCTTACTTAAATCCAGCTACCCAATTGAATAAGAACTGGCATCATTAACTTTTTCTCAAGAAGTAGTGTTAATTGGAATAATTAAATTTTCATATATAGCTTTAGAGAGAAAGAGATATTGAAGTTTTAAAGCTCTGAGAAATGTCAATAACGGATTCGTATTCTGTATCAGTAAGAAATCTATTTGAAAATTATTATTTCTGGTAACTTCAGCTGTTTGTATGTGACTAATGTTTGATTTATCTGATATTTCTTACTACAGTAATAAATGTCCCCTTTGAACCAGTGTATGACTGTATAATTTGTGTAGATTTGGAATTTAATTATTCTTTTAAAGTGCTTTGTTTGGTGCTGTATGTTGATATGTTACGTGTCTGCTTTGGTTGCAAAAGTAGGGTAAAATTTCTTCTGTTTACCTTTTTGGGAGAATATAAATAAGGTTTGTGATAATTTATAATTTTTCACAAAATATTTAATGGGGTGTCAATTGATGACAATGGGTAAGAGAATTTTATTCCTCATAGTTCTTGTGTGTCGGGTTGTGCCATAGAGAAATTTATGGCATCTTATGTACATGTACTCCCTTTCTCACACATATCAATGTTTCAAACAAATTAAAATGAACACAGCAAAAATAAACTTGTACACAGTAATTTATTATACAGTAAAACACGGTTACACTGTTAACAATGTTGTGTTCTGTGTCTTGCTTGGCCTTGCTTGTAAAAAAAATAGGACAATGTTTGTGTCTTGTAAGCTGGGAAGGACAGCATTGAACTCACTTAAAAGTCTGATCTAAAATTCTGTAAGTTTATTTCCTATGTGTGCAGCAGTTGCATTGCAACTTTAAATGACTGCTCTTGATTAGAGTTGCTGACCAGACTCCAGTTTAGGACAGGAAACTAACCTGATTCAGTTTCCCCTCCACGCCGCAACCATAATTTTTTTTTTTACCTCAGCATCCATCTTCGGTCATACAAACAGTTCTGTAGATTACTTACAGTTAACAGACAACACAATACATAAAATACATTTTGGTGGTGTCATTAGTGAGTACAGGCAAAACAGAGTTTAGGTATGTGTACCTACTATAGTTTTAAGTAACATTTTCTTGTTTGAAATGTTTTTCATTATAATAAAATTTGTTTTGCTTCAGCTTTTTTGCCAGTAACATACTACTGCGTAAACACTGCTTGTTGTGTGACTTGTATTTTGATTTTAAATCACACAAAGCTAATATAATCACCACTCATTTCAGGTAATCTAAACTTGTAAGCAGACACAGTGGAACTGTGTTTAACATTTTCCTTCTTATAACATTTTCTTTCTTAATAAAGCTGCCTTATCTTCATCCACAAACATTTTTTTTCAATACAAAATTACCCGCCCATAAAGTTTTCCCTTATATAAGACTGACGTTTCATGGGGCCCTTGAGAAATGTTATAAAATTGTTGTACTGTATTCTGATGTGGTCACTCTGGTGGCTGGCAGCAGTACTTTAGTCCGGTCCAATACAGGTCACATTCTGGGCCAGTCCCAGTAGCGCAGCACCTTAAATATTTGATGCAGGGAGCAAAGTGATTATCTTGCAAGTATGTTGCATTCAGTTTGTATTGTGTGAATACTGCTTAAGAGTAAACTGTAATGGTTACAATTATTGGCCATGTTCACATCAAATGCTTGTTTTTGAATGTCATTGTAAATTGAAATATGTACAGAATAATGTTCTCAGGTGTGAGAGTTCATCCTGCACTGAGTTAGAACATCAGTTTTCTTCTGGCTGCATGCTGTTTATCGAAAGCTTCAACATCCGTGTCTCCATTGTTTTAGGTTTTTAATGCTTTTACTTAATTTATAATCTTAGAAAATCTGGGTCATATCTTTGAATATAACTTTGTTCATGTTTCTCCATGAGATTAATAATGTTATAGCCAGTGGTTACATTTTCAGGCCCTCCAACATGACAAAAATTGGTTATATTTCATTAAACGTGTACATGTATGTGCTGGAGATGTGTTGGGGTGACAGGGTGTGCTATGTTGACAGCTCAGGAGTGGTGCGTGGACAGAGGGTTTGAACTAGTGGAACGCAATCCGGAGCTGGACCCCGACTGGGAGCAGCAGGACTTTGTGGAGACGACGGGCATTCCTCGTGTCATTCAGGCTCTGCATGCACACCTTTGGCCCAACCTCCGCATGAAGGGTCAGTCAATATTTCCCTGTCTCGATATAGTCTTGCCATGTTTAACTTACATTATTTTTCACTTATGTCATATACTCTTCAATGTGGACTCATTACCAGCAGATGTAATTATGGAATTACCACTGTTTGGGGACACTAACATTCTTAAATAGTCATCAGTAGATGGTCTATTTTGTGATATATAAAACTGGAAGATGTCAGTCTTATTTTGTTGCAAAGGCAGTGAAAAAAATTTTATATGTAAATAATAAAGTAAATATGAATATGTTTGTAAGTCAACAACTTCACAATATTTTTCCAACAGTCAAAAGTTAAACGTAGCACATAGTAAAACCTTTTGCAATGTTTTTTTACATGCCAACATCTGATGTAGTTTTTGTTACAAAATGTGATATTATTGCAGTTTATAGTTGTAATGCGTGGTTTCATAGAATTTCATATAATTTTGGAATTTCTTAAAAATCTTGCATATTTACGATGAGCAGGTTAATTTTGCATCACAAAATGATAGGGTCTGTAGATGTTAGGTAATGTTTAAAGGCCCACAGTTATTTGCAAACTGGTCTATCTTTCTTCTTAGTCGGTTTTGATTGGACTAACTTCCTGTGTGCGTGTGCACATGCATATGTGTGTGAGCATGCGTGTGTGTGTGTGCGCACATGTGTGTGTGTGCACACATGCACAATTATGGTGCGCTGCCACAAGCTCTTTATTTATTGAATGCACCATCATGTTGCACTATGGCAAACTCTGGGGTTTGAAGGGCCAAAACCAGTGAAAAATGGTTAGTACTAGTCATCAGACATCTCTGTGAAAGTCACCTGTTATGTTTTGTCAGTAGATACACGTTGACTGTGGGAGACTTCATTTTCAGAATCCCACCTGTCACAACAATTTCAAGCTGGAAGCTTTTCAAATTTTTATTTGATGGTTATTGAGAGCAGTGTTGCAGCATACAGTCTTTACAACAAACTAAGTAACCAATGTGGTCATAGCATCTCTCTTGTGTGTGACCAGTATAAAGAAAAAGATAATATATTGATGTGCATTTGAACACACACATAATGAGTTGCAGAAGATATTGTTCGTACACACCGTTCTGCAGAATTTAAAGAAACCAGTTTTAATGCATGGAAAATGTGGCACACATTGCCAATGATATTTGGGTTTTCTCATAGTTCTTCCTCTTTCCTCACAACCATGTCATCACCAACTCTCCATCCACACTTCATCTGATTTCATTCAGTGAACAAGCTGGAATGGGAGTGTCCTTTACAGCTGACTATAGCCTCTTTTTAATATATTAATTTTGATCCTTCATTAAAGACAGGATCAGAGTGATTAATTTTGCTTATACTTCACGTACATCCTAACATAATTTGTTTTTCTCGTACTCTTTCATGTGTTTTGCATTACTATTTTGCTTGCAAATGAAGTTCATGCAGTATAAGATTTCCTCCTTTGACAGCTGCCTGCATTTTGCAATGTACTGTTTTTGCCAAGTTATGTGGAAAGCATGGAAAAAGGGTCTTTCAGGGAAGTGTTCTGTTGGCAGCAGTAGCAGTGCTTTGTGGGTGTGTGCAGGCAAGTCACAGCAGCTGTCGCGCACAGTACAGTCCATGCTAAATGGCAATGACACAGATGCAGTGCCTCTGGACAACGCAGCGCACGTTGGCAACCACTCGTATGGCAGCAGTCTCCTGGAGGACAGAATTGGTGAGCTTCATAAATCATTTTAATATTTCCTTGCCAGCTGGCATACAACCAACTGTCACTCACATATGTTATAGTTGTACAGAGATAGTGTGCTGACTCTATCTTCTTCATCGCCAAGGGTGATGGAGCATCTTGTACGACAGAGTAGCCAACTGTGGGAATACCTACTATCCTACTGGCAAACTATGTTATCTTACTTGAATGGAGATGGGGCCACAGTGGTGGAGCAGTTAGCTTGCTCACCTCCCACCAAAACGATCTGGGTTCAGTCCCCAGCCGAGTCACTCTGGATTTCACATGTGGGAATCGTGGCGGACGATGCATTTGGGCAGCCGGTTTTCTCTGGGATCTCCCATTTTCTCCGCCCTTTCATTCCGGCGCTGCTCCATACTCGCCTCAATCACCCTCATCGGCTCTCAAGACCTCAATGTTAAGAGCTGCCCAAATATCGTCACTCACTCACTCTTACTTGAATCCGCCCTCCCTTTGTGTATTATTTTGTTTCCATTATATGTTGACATGGGGACAGGATGATGTATGCCATTATAAAAAAGAAACGAGAAAATAATTTTGCATAAATAACCATAGTTTCTTTCATATATAAAAGTAACTATAATATACAGTATTTCTTATTATTTTATATGTGCATCTTTGATACTGTATTATAGATGTAGATGTTTCTGTGACTTTTACACCGTATGTAATTTAGGTTTTTATCATGCCAAAATGAAATTGGGAAGAAAAGCTAAGATTTATTAGGAGGGGCACCTACCTAAAAATCTTCTCCCCCCTCCCCACCCCCATCCCCTTCCAACCAATAGGTGATTGCCTAAAGGTTTACATTCTCCTTTGTTTGAGATGTTTTGCCACTGTCGATCATCACTGAACAGACTGCAGTACTTCTGCGCACTGCCGGATGGCACCACTGGTACAATCAGCACTTGCAGCCTTGACTCCAACGCCGGCCGGTAACTTCACATGCCCAGAGGACCATGTGCCACAACTGCCACAACTGCCACCCCCCATCCACAACCTACCAAGAGAGAGCCAAAGAGGAGTTTAAATACCAGGTCTCTTCCCTGATACGCCATTCTGTTCTGTTCCTTCACCGCATGCTCGTGCAGAAGGAACCATCGGCTACCTGGTCTTCACGGCAGTCCTTGTGCCAAATATCATCTCCAACCTACCTTGTCTTCACCCCATCATGTTGCCGAAGACGCCTATCTGCACCTTGCCTATCTTCACTGCACTCCGTTGCCAAAGACTGCTGCCGTCGTCTACATCATCAAGCACATAGACACTTCCGGCCCCTTTAGGGCAAACACAGAGTAACCAAATTCAATTAATTTTAATATTGCTTCATCTACCTACCCTGTTAGCCTAGAAACAGGTCGCCTTCATCTGTTAATGCTTAGCAGCCTCCATCATACTCCCATTGATGTTAGGAAATAGTGCGACACTATCCTGTTTATTTCCCTTATAGGAATAAACATGTCTTTAATAAACTCGAGGGTATCCTTCCCGTATTCTTTTTACCTCTCCCTGTAGACATCAGGCCCATTTGAGGGATAGCAAGTGACCGGGAGTTTCACTCAGAACTGCCACACACTAGTAGAGTACCCACACACATTCTGGACAGCGACCTTTTCTGTGCACCTTATTGTACGGAATGGTAGAGCCTCTACACTAGGTATTATGCCTCTTGAGGTCAGCTTGTCGGCTTGGTGCTTGCTCTCTTCACTGCACTGCTTGTGCCAGAAGGAGTATTCTCTGAGTTGTGAAGACTGGTCCTCCATAGGCGCTCACTCCTGTGCTGAGACTGTCCGCCAGTGAGACCTCACTTTCAGTATTCACCATGCTTCTTGCACCAAGTACTGGGATAGTTATACCGCACTCGGTTGACAGACACAATACGTGGTTGTACACCCATAGAGGACCACACATTTTCTACGTGACTTCTTCGGGTTTTGATAGTAGTGATTCTGTCCTCATGCCCTACTCCCGTCAGAGTGGTATCTGAGAGCAGGTTAAATGGTCAAGTGCTTCCTCTGAGCATCAGTAAGAAACTAACTTCTTACCCACTGCACTCGCGCATCTCCCACCAAGGGAGAGAGCTCAAGCGATCCGACACTTGGAGAGACCCACCACGCCGGAGACTCCCATGGACCTTTTCACGGCACCCGTCCGACTCAGCGAGGAAACTCACCCCATGCTTGTCGCGTACCTGAGTGGTCAGGACAAATCTCTCAGGATCACCAATCCACGCTTTTTAGAATACAGATTGCAGAGTTGACCCCAACGACCGTTAACTCTAACAAGCACCTGCCCATCAGCCAACCAAGTTGTAGCTCATGTACGTCGGAACCTCTGCAGGTCAGGCCACCTCCACATTGCCCAGGTATTCCTGCCAGAGTGAACCCACCAAAGTGTAAAGTGGTACTCACAGTACCAGACTTCATGCCCTGCCACAAAGCTACCAGGCCTGTATTATACAGTGCTACACAAGGACTAAGAGTCCAAGCCTTGCCCCCTTCCCCCCCCCCCCCCCCCTCAACGCCCCATCCTCCGGATGTATGTCCTAGCACCCACTAAAAAACTAGATGTGGTGACGTTCCTCTCTCTAGCATCAGGGCGTCACACGTCAGTACATATCAGTTGTTTTTTTCTCTGGTATATTTGCTATGATTTTTTTCTGTTTCACTTGTGTATACAGGCATAATTTGTTGCATATGTAAAAACGTAACAGTAAAATAATTTCTTGAAAGGGTCCAAAAATGTTTCATTCATGTAAAGAACTTAACAATAGAGTAGTTTGTTTATATCACATTTGTTCAATACAATTTTACTACTTTCATACTTTACCAAACACAGCAAAAGTTCCTTGGTTATGAATTTCACAAGAACAAAATCTGCATAGATCTGGAAAGTTTTTAACCTAAAGAGCAATTGAGGGTTTTCAGTGACAAGATTATGCCACTAGTTATCCAAACTTGAATTGCATTGTTGTTTTTCTTGAAACAAAGTAATAGCGAAAAAACAGTAAAACTAAGAAAAGCTCTATTTATGCATTTCACTAAAAAACTTTATTTGGGGTAATTTTTAGAAATTAGCAGTACTAAACTCTGTTGTACAATCATTCCAGCAATGAATAGTGATTCTTCTGGCATTGACATTGTTCTGTCATTTAGCTGTGAAATGTAAGCAGTTGGTAACAAAGAAAATTTATTTCAAACTTGTTAGAATAAATGTATTTTGCTTCACATGTAATATGCCTGAAACTGCTTCAACCTTAATTCAAATATTGACTAAAATATCTACAGTAATGCTGGAGAAAGCAGAAAATTATGGAAAATTAATGTTAACATCTCAATAATGCAATATTTAAATTGACAAATACCTAAATTGGTTTCTTTTTATCTCAGAATTAGAGTAGTAAATATTTCAGTGTCGCCTGTCGTATTCATGGATACTATAGGCTGTTCATCTACTTAGGATCTAGTTTTCTTCTCACTTTGTATCCTGCCACTATGTAGATGTAAGATGAACATTGATATTTGTATCTGTGAAACTAAAAGCTTTAATAATGTGCAAATTAATTTTCTTATGACTGTAAAAAACGATAGAACTGTTGTTTTAATTCATTGTCGCATTGACTGGGAGCCTGCATGCCAGTGTTATTGTAGCATATACGTATGTAGTTATCGAAAGTAATTTTTTTTTTTCTTTTCTTCAATAGTTGATCTTAAAAATGCTTACTTTGTAGTAATGTATAGAGCTGTGTCATTGTTACTTGTCCATGTGTGGCTGTGGGAGGTGGTCAGTTTTGCTGTTTATGGTAGGTACGTGTGTGCTGTGTTGCAGACGAATTGCTTGGAGACAGTGGGGGAGTGGCAGGATTCTCCTCCCTCTTCGAACAGCTGTGTGCCATGAAACAGCATGTCCAGGGGCTGCCAAGCGACCAGCGTAAAGCTTGCGCAGAGCAGGTCGTCCTCGCCTTTTGGCGCGCCATTGGTGGAGATGAGGATGAGGTGGCCAGCTAGGGACTGGACCCGACTTCTCCCCTCTAGTAGCTCCTGCCTCGTGCATCTACATCTACTAATTCATTACACTTTGTCACATATGTTCCGTATATTTGCAGCTGTTGTCATAGTGGTACTTCGTAGAGGTGGCAGCAGTCACAGCTACATTGCCGTTCTTTCTGCCAACATTTTTGATTTCAAGAAGTAAATTAAACCTGTTTCAAATGTATTTTATAATGGTGAAGTTTGCTTTTCCCGAAAAAATTGGAAGTGGTATGACCTTAGATATGTTCAACAACTGTGCTGGTGTATTTATTTAAATCCTGATGTGCTGCTGGAACAGATGCCGGGAGCTGTTCGGAGTCATGCTTCGTTTTCAAAGTCCTGACATCTTGAGTTAGCAGCCGCCATGTGTGTGTTGCCTATTCATAGAGTTGGGGGCGGGAAGAGTAATGTTTATTGAATGCTTGTTGTGATTTTGACTCACCCAGTTGTATGGCCTTTTTACCACGTTAACATGGGCTGTTATTTGCCCCACCAAAAACAGACTGCTGAATTGCTTTTAGCTACTTACTCTACTGATTATCTAGCTAGTCTGGCCAGAGGAAATTCACTTATCACCATTGTCCAGGAGAGACTACACCTTTTTTCCAGCAAGCAGTCTTTACACCTGGCTTTTTGTTGCAAGGATGTGCATGACCAGTTTGAAGTGACGAACACATCTCTGGAAGTGCGACAGAACTCTGATTGTTTTTTATTTGTTTCCAGTACCTTCTTGTAGTTTACCAAGTCCTGTTGTAGCACAGCACTGCATAACAGGCCTGATTCACAAACTCTGAGTCTTTGGTGCAGGCTTTCGAGAGAACTGAGCGTATTTCTATCATACTTGATCTGACGTACAGCCAGCCTTTCTTTGTTTACTGTAAAAGTGATGTCGGTGGTCGAGATAGCAGTAACTCAGTCCAGCGCTACATGTGCGGTGTTCACGCAAAGCTGGGCACTCTGTCTCATTCTGTCTTGTTCCAGCACCATAGTCTATGTGTGTGTATATTCCATCTCTAGTCACTCTTGTTTTTTATTTTCTCTATTACATTGTTAATTACAGTATACAGTGCATTTCTGTATCACAGTTACATCTATTGAACTAGTAGTACCAATAAATAAAGTTGTATTCTAGTAATTACCAAGTTGTATCTACTTTCAATGTAAATTTTGGAACTTGTTAATAATTACCTCACTACTCATTGTAACATTCTTCTCGACATGAAATTAAAGCATATACTGATTTCCAGAATGTGGTTGTTTCAATTTTTTACTTCTAACTATCTTGCTGTATATGATGCTACTTCATTAGTGCAGTCCGGTCTCCCGCATTGTATGTTACACAGTTCAGGAAAATACATTGCTGAAGAGGTATTCTTTGTTAAGCATTGAATAACTCATACTTGAATGAAAATATTTTAGTTTTTTAAATTACATTTTGAGAATATAGATTTAAGGTACTATTTGAATTTGATGCTAACCATAACATTTGGCATTCAAAACTATCTTGGGCAAAGATGACTACAAATGTGGTTCTGTTGATTGCAGTATCAGAATTGTGTAGTTTTTACACTGACGCAAGCCCTACCTTGTGAGGTAGAGGAAGACTGCTGCCTACCCGTTCAGAACACTAGATGAGTCTACTGCAGCGATTAATACTAACCTCATGGACACGGCAGGGCGTGCGGGTGTTAAGAACTGTAGTGCCGCTTGACTGTAGGATTACATCGAGTTCGAGGGGAATCAAACCCCAGAATGAGGCAAATGGACATAGCTTCTCGCCCAGGGGGATCTATTCTCCTCACTATTAGGGTCACCAATATACGGGATGCCAGCTGTCCCAGGAAATGGTATGGAGATGGAATTATTCGGTCATGGAGGTAGTGGTGTATGTTCTGGCCGGAGAAATCTTGACAGGTCGGGTGGGTCGTCCTGGGTTTGGTGTCTGCCTTGGACGAGAGTCCAACCCGTACAATCTTCCCAGATGCTAGCTTCAAAGTGAAAAAGCTCGGGAGATCCGTGTCTTGTGGGTGTTTAACCTGGATAAGTCTGCCTGAGTTGAGTTTGACAATACTGTACATCATGGGAGATTGACTAGTTACAGTGTCCATTGGGGTATTACAAGCTACCTGTCGTGACTACTCTACTTGACCAACGTAATCACCGGTTGGGTACCCGGGCCAACAGGTTCTCAAATTGTGGTCTAGTGGGGTGGCTTGTTCCAGGGGAACGAGGGGGGAGATGGGCCGAGGGATGACATTGTGGCTCTGCGGCCGAGGTTCAACCTCTATCATGGAATTTATCAAGGAGTCAACTCTCTCAGTTTGTGCTAAAGCGCGGCGTTCCTTGCGTTGCTGCGTACTCTGAATTCCCCCTTTCATGTTATACATTTAGGCTACTGGTAATCACATACTATTTTACTACACAAATCCAAACTTATATGGGGACACCAGGTGATTATATTCTAAAAAGGATGGAACGTGATCAACTAGTTTTGACATAATATTTAAAACGTGTAAAACCTTGGAGAGTCCCAGCTAGTATAATACAAAATGGAGTACGAATTAGCTACCTGGCTAAGCACTTTAATAATAATCAAAATTACGTGGACGTAATAAAATATAGGCGAAGGCGGGCTGGAGAATAAAATTAAATGTCCACAGAAATCCTCTGACAAAATCTACGGAACAGTTACACAATTCTACAGCGTGCTCAAATCTACTGGAAGTTAATCAGGGAGGTAAACTAAGATGCGCCGACTTGTTACCGCGGGGTCACAGGTTGTTGACTGGGGTAAATGGTACCGGGGTCGAGGAGTAGGTTTACCTGATGTATGGAGTTTCTCAAGCTCATAAAGGCTGCAGTTCTTTACAGTCTGCGGAGTAGAGGATGTGCCGTGGTGCAGGTCGCGGAAAGGAGAGAGAGTCCTCGCAGACTGGAGAGCTTTGTTCCAAGCAGAGGAAATCTTTAGCAGACTAGAGAGTCCTGGTTGAACTGAGTAAGGAAAAGTCTTTAGTGGACTGAGGAAGGCTCTCGGCCGGCGAGCCCGGCGTATCTACCGGTGCTGGACTTTTGTTTATATGAAATTTTCTTATGTCAGCAGTTCTTCAGGGTGCAGGGGGTAGCATAGCCTTCCAACATGGGGGTGCGTTATCAGGGGTGCAGGAACGCCACTCATTTCTTATCATCTGGTGTGGAGGCAACAACAAATACTCCTGTCTTCGAGGCGGACTGGTCATGACATTACAAGGCCACGGAGGTGTTGCCATCCCTGGTAGTTGCAGGAACTTCTTCCAGGGCTAAGCGACGAGTAGTAGAATTGCACAAATATTTATTTATTTCATGGTGGTGCCTTTTGCATGCATAAATTCGGACAAGCAAAGTAG
Source organism: Dryococelus australis (assembly GCA_029891345.1). Lineage (NCBI taxonomy): Eukaryota > Metazoa > Arthropoda > Insecta > Phasmatodea > Phasmatidae > Dryococelus > Dryococelus australis. Next base: position 292,988,261 of record CM056995.1, on the reverse strand, counting down.
ATTGTAACTATGCATGTAATTTACAATGACGTATTCGGCTACCCAGGCTTGTGGGCTTTCCTTGCACGATACGTTTTATTCAATTTGCTGCTTATACATTTTTCCCCTGAGCGCGGGTCGCTTGTAAATGGGGCGAAGTTGTCCGTAGAGTGCGCATCCACACAACGCAGCATGTTGGCTTGCGTCTACACAAAACTAAATTAATTAAACTAATTTGTTCTGCAGGAAATAGGAAGACTTGTACTGTGTGTTACATGACTTTTCAGTAAAAAAAACTTTGTGAGCATAATTTAAATGTTGGCAAATACGTAGCATCTCAGTATTTCTGTTTGTGCAAATAAAGCAGTGGGCTAGAAAACCACAAACTGATTGAAATTTAATTAATCATTGCTTTATTATGATTTCTATTATTATTATGCTCTGGATTCTTGCAGCAGGGCCCCCTCTCCCCCCACCCCCTCCATTTTTATGGCACACACTCCAGTTTGCACTAAGTGTGACCTGCAAACTGATTTAACCATTTTCAGGTCGCTGAAATTCGTACTACAGCAAACTGAGATGTGACCATGTAAGCATGGGCGAGCATCAGTTTCCCATATTTTTTTGTTCTGAATGTTGTTTGTTTGTGTGCATCTGTATGAAATTACTGAGAGCATCTTATTCTAAATAAGAAAATATGTTCAAAAATGTTATTTTGTAGTCTGGGAGCTGAGCTATAAATGTGAAGTTTTTTTTTTATTGATCTTATCACATTCCACCAGGATGTTGATTGTTAAAAGGAAAAGATAATTAATTACAGAGAAAATGTAAAAGACAGTTTAAAAAATTAAAAAGCAAAAAACTAATTTAACATCTAATTTGTGTAAAACTATTTGGTAGTATCCCTCCATTTTCCAAGTGCGCAGGTTTTACACTAATCAGTATAACCACTAATTATTTTCCTCCTTAAGTGTGATATTGCAATGCATATTGTGGAATTGTCAAAATAATTTAACAGTATTCTAAAACAGTGTGTTGCTGCTTTTGGAAAATACTTTGTGACAGTTGTGTTAATGTTGCATTTCTGGGAGTAGTCGCACTACACAAAGCTAACAGGGAACTATAACCGAAACCATACATTAAACACTTCATAACTCAAGCATAAATGAGGGACGAGATGAGTAGATAGAAATACTATGTTCTAGGACAAGAGCTAAGGTGCTGAGATGCTGTTGTCATCTTGGACGATGTTACAGCCACCATCTTGTTTACACTTGTCTTTTATTTACATCAGCTGTTGCTAGGGGGTGCACCAGTCGTTCGAGCACCATATTTGTTTATGGAGATGGCAGCTATAATGAGCTGGTGTCGCTCTTGCTCAGCCGCCAAGTTTGTTTTGGAGATGGCCACTAGGAGTGTTTTTTTTTTTTTTTTTTTTTTTAGGAGTGTTTTTTTTCCAATCAAGACATGTATAGACCAGCAATAAGATTTTTCTTTCTTTCTGTATTCATATGCCAGCAATAAGAATTATTTTTCCATGTAGTCATAGACATGAAATAAGAAATTTTTTAAGTATATTTTATCTTTTTCAATATTTTCTTTTTAAAAATAAAGGTGTACCTTAGAAATAAAACACATTTTTAAATTACGTTTTTTATTATTCAGTTTTTATTTACATTAGTGCTGGGCCGATGCCAGATTTTGCAGATGCCTTCGATACCCATACTTTTTTGCTGATACCAGATACAGATACCCATCACAATATGTACTGTGGAAGAATCCAAACTGAAGTCGTCATTTCTAAATGTACACGTACTGCTTTCCCATTTTTTTTACTAATCAACGATGACTCATCAGCTTCACATATTTCTACGTAACCAGAGGAAGGGTTAAACCCGGCAACATCTTTCACGAGTGTCCTTAGATCTCCAGTACCTTGGAGGGCGATTCTAAACATGTGAATATAAGGTTGCGAAAGCTGTCAAGAAGCATGTCCAGACTCCTGAGTTATTCCTTTCTCCAGTAGTTCGCCTCAACACTTTGTATGCTGGGTCTCTCTACTGTCTACCAGACTTCAGCAGCCACCAGAAACTGCCACCATCATCTACTAGAGGCTTCTGCAGCCTCTACTACTAGCTACCAGAATTTCCATTGACGTCTACCACAATGAGCATCTTCCAAACACTCTCCTTCAACAACTCCTGCAGATACCAAGACACGCTGCTGTTCCTCCTGGTTCAACAGCTGCCTCTACACATACTGCCTTTAGAAGTAGTGGTCCCCTTTTCTGAAAGTTTCTTCTATACTCCCCTTGGTTAGAGTAGCTGCGACAGAGTTATTTTAATAGCCATCAAAGTCATTCGCCATCTTGGTTAGTCTAGGAGCAGGTCGCCTACAGCTGTTTACCGTAGGTTACTTCCATATTCACACTGCCGGTTAGGAGGTAGCATGCGTCACTGTATTTATTATTCTTAATAAATACATCTTGTTCCTTTCACTGAGGATTTCTATTCTAGAAGTATTTCCTATGACCACTAGAAATTATATTACCATACAATATCAACCGAGATTGGGTGTTGCTGTACAACTATGAACCATAGAGTAGTACTGCAGATTCATTACAGAAATCTGTACATCAGACACACACACCATTTAACGGCCACCCGTTCTACACAATTCAGTGCTCGAATAGTAGAGCCCCAACCACTAGTAACTCATCCAAGAGGGGCGAGACAGTCACCTCAGGTTGTACTGCTACCGGAACGCTCACTGTGCTGGAAGGAGTATTTACCTGGGATTGAAGGCCTACGTGGCTCATCGATCTAAGTTTGCGCACCAGTGGCAGGGAACTGATTATAGTACCGAGCTCGCGCTATCAACCACTATTGGATGTACACTTAGCAAGGGATCTGTCTCGAATTCACGTTGATCGGGAAGTGTACTTATGTGTCAACTAGGCCTCTATGCCTTTTGGAAAAATGCATGGCTCACAGAGCGAGGAGCAAAGGGTGGCCTATACCGCAGCCAAGCAAGTGTGCTTATCAGAACCCCTCTGCACTTAGATAAGCCAAACAGGAGAGAGCTCAGACAGCCCGTCAACTGGAGAGGCCTTCCTCTCCAGTATTTACTTTAGTGTATTTCTCTGCACACATTCTCCGAGCCCAAGACTACCACCCTGTGGTACGTGCTCTGCTCACTGGCACAGAGGTGAGGTACAGGTCAGCCAACCTTGTGTTCTAGAGCCAAGAAGCAGCGGAGTGGAACAGATGGTACTGTGTTGGTCAGCGCTGTACCAGAGCACAACACCCTTCTCCAAGAGTCACTAGTTCTGGCCAGCCAGCTACAGCGGCAGTGACCGAAGCAGTCCTTGATAACCGGTACACCAAAGTGAGCCAGTGTCCCAACCAGACCTAACATAGTTCCAGCAGTGGTTAACTTTGTACCCAGTCACCAACTGACATGACCAGTAAGAGTAGCAAGTCATAAACCTAACTCAAAAGCATAATTTGACACATGACGGGCTCTAGCAGTTGGTCCCATCACTGATCCAACGTGATTTTGGTTGGACGCTAGGCTAGTTGCGCCCTGGTGGCGTGCGACTTGTTCTGTATGCGGGACGAGTGCTTTTCCTGTGTACAACTTTGGCCTCATTGGTTAACGACTGGGTACGAAATCTGGTTCCGTTAGGACTGCTTGGCTGGTAACTTTTGGCTCGTAAGGGTATACCTGGACAGCATTTCCTCTGAGGCTAAACTGACGCAGACGCATCGCAAGAAGTGCTATGGGTGGTTTCTGTGGTCCAGTGGCTTTTAGCTAAAGTGGTTTCTGATTCGTGGGTGTACGAGGTGCTGGACGTGTCAGGTGTTTCGCTGAATGACGGGTGTTTCTTCTGTGGGTGCCGTCGTTGCCGTACAGTATGGCATGAATTAATGGGTCGTACCCTTCAGTTATCTTAGTTGGTGGCTGGAAGATGGCTGGTACGGCGACGGGTAGAGCTGGAGTGGTGAGCCAGCGGAGAACTGCAGCTTGCTCTCATGGACTAAGTAGCTCAAACCCATCGGGAAGGGCTTTATAATTATACTCGTACACTTAACTGAAGACTTGTTTTTGACGTTTTAAGTACTCAGGTTTTCAGTTTTTTATAACTTTATTTATTTTCCCCACTGTTTTACAATGATTTGTTTTTTGACTGATGGATCAGTTAAACAGTGTGTATAAATGGCTTTTAAACAATGCATATCAAGTGAAATAACACTGCATAAACTAATAAAACAAATAAAAATACTTTCTAAAATGTGTTTCCTCTTTCAAAATACCATTTTATGAGGTAACATGAACATTCAGTCTTCCATTCCAATTTACAGATTTCATTTCGTTTTCTTGTAATCATCACACCGCACTGTTTGATGGTTTAAACTGCATATAATGTAGTGAAGAGAGTGCATTCATATGTACTAGGTATTCGTTTTAACTATCCTAACGGTGCTGATTCAACCAAAAATGAAAAGTAAGGGCATACAATTTAAAACTACACACTTTCGATGATGATGTGCAAAACATATATTTTCCTTTAACTTACCAACACAGTTTGGTAGCACAGATGGTAACGTAATGGTTTAATAGCGAATAGGAAAATGTGTGCGAGTTCAATCCCAGCCATCTATGTAGATTTTTTTACTTTTAAGTTACGGCAAATTGCACAATATAAATAGCAAACTGTTGTAAGTATGTTTATTTCCCGTAACTATTTGTCTAAATTCAATGAAAACAATATTTAATTCACCGCTGCAGTTGGCCGTCACTTATTCAATCAGTGAAATGGTTTTACGTCACATTAATTCAATCAGTAAAATTTTTTCACTGAACCAATCTGTGGTTTTCCACTGATTATAAGTGGAGCAATTTTCACTGATTAGAGTAGTTGAATTTCACTGTGAATTGGTGGTTTCCCACTGATTCAAATTTAGAGTGCATATTACTCTTTGGGCCCATGGCCACCAGGACAAACCACAATGGCCTCATAGAATAATGCAAATACAAATCTCATAATTATTCATTTAGCAGCAAACCAGATATAGGCTACATATCCACGAGGCATACTTTTATTTATACTGGGGCCACAGTAGCTGAGCGGTTAGCCTGCTCACCTCTCACCAAGGCAATCCGGGTTAAATCCCCGGCTGTATCACTCCGAATTTTCGCACGTGGGAATCATATTGGACGATGCCGTTGGTCGGTGGGTTTTCTCAGGTATCTCCCATTTCCCCCGTCCTTTCATTCTGGTGCTACTCCATACTCACCCCAATCACCCACATCGTCTCCCAAGACCTAGATGTTAAAAGCCGTCGAAATCTCTTCACTCACTCACTCTTCTATTTATACTCACACATTTTATCTGCATCCCGAGGCTATCTTCTCCAGAGCACAGCCACATATACCGCGAACTGCAGCAAAACGGCGTCACTGGCCAGCAGTAGGTATGTCGGAATGCTGTTTGCCAATCAATGCCTGTTACTTGCCAGCTGGCAGCCTAGCCAGCTCTCGACAGCACGGTAGGTGGCCAGTCAGACGACATAAGGCCTTAAACTGTCTTTCCCGCTCTCCATCCTATCTGGGAAACCAGAACTAGTGGTCCAGAAATGCTTACCAGTTACCACCCGTCATCGACACATTTCATCCCAACACATTTTAGCAAAAATGTTACTCGACATTCCATGTTTCGAAGAAACTATTCAAATGGAAGTGAATACTACTTTAACATTATGCATTTATTAATGTTGTTGCACTGGTAAGGTCTCCCCACCCCCCCACCCCCTTCATCCACACACACACACACAAACAGAACACAACACCAGTTTGTATGTAAAAGACATGTATAATTGCTGTGTTTATTTTTCAATGAGAATGAAAAAAACTTTCTGTGATGATAATAATACTAATAAATCATCTTCATCTTCATTTGATGAAGTTAAGTCATATTTACCTTTATTTAGACACACTACCATTTTTCATTATTTGCCCTTTCTTATTATAATTTATAAAAATAAATTATACTGCTTATAAATGAATAGTTCATTTATTCATCAAAATCTCTGTGTAAATTTTGTTTGTTGCTTTAATTTTCAACAAAATTTATTGCCATAGATGCAATGCTATAGTGGAATAACAGAAAATTTACATACATACATACATACATACATTGTGTTGAAATCATAACCCTTCCTTTACTTCACCCCAGTCAGGTAAAAAATGACTGATGAATCTGCGGAAAATGTCACTAAATCAATAAGTGAAGGAAAACTGTAACTTCCCCCCCCCCCCCCCCCCCCCGATACATAGGTTAAATTCACTCAAGTGGCTGCTGTTCAATCAGTCAGATACTGTTAACTGATTGAAACAGTGAAATTCTCGATGATTCAGATTTAGAGTGTGCATGCATGAATCCAGTGACAATGCGGAAAATTCATGCGCTGATACTACGTCTAAGCCCTAAGCTGTTTCACTTTAGACTATTCAGTATTAGGCCTAAGGGGGCTTGTCCACCTCTAGAGATATTTTTTTGGCTATGAGGCTCAGAAGCTCGGGAATGATAATGCAGACACTGCCACGAGCATCATAGCGCCATCGCCGCTACGAAAAAAGCTCCGAGCTGGCTTTCAGTTGGGTTTAACTATGGGACTTGAAAGAGGTGACCTTATGATTTAATTGGCGGAAAGTCTGTGACAAAATTCTATGCAGCGCCCAATACTAGTTTCGCAATAATTCACCCACTGTATTTAAAGCTAATGCGGTCTGAAAAGGGGTTTTTGGGCCATGTCGAAGAGCTTCAAATTAGCGTTTGAAATAAAATAGATTTGTTGAAAGTTGTTATTCCGCCCTACCCTGGAGTGTTACGTCTTTCCGTGTGCAAGCAGACCGTGTACACATTACGTAGATTATTATAAAAACCTATGAATACACTAAACCCCAATTTGCGCGGCAGGTAAACTGGCACCTTTAACTTTCCTTCAATCATGCACGGCACTGCTTCCCATTCATTGCTATAGACTGTTCATGGTAAAATGAGCATTTTTGAAAGCCCTGCTTAAGATATACTTGCATGCACGTTGTGTATTTTTCCGCCTTGTGTAAAATTAACATTGCAATGGGCATCATCACTTTATTCGTGCCTCGGTCAAGTGAAACCGTGAAATTATTGTAAAATAAGATATTTCACAAATCTGCTCATTTTTATACTTCGATGCATCAAAAAAACATAAAGCGAATGGAAAAAATTTAGTTTATCACAAATGGTTACCTAAAAATTTTTATTCACGGTTAAGATATGGAACTACTTTACATCCATCGTTATCAACTTTGCTAGGGGTATATCTCTCAGTGCGCCCGTTAAAATATATGAAGTTAAGGGCATTAACTTTCTGCTAAGGTTAGTTTCAAAAGTGCTCACTCTATCGTAAACAGCCTTTAACATTATAGTCAGTATTGCAATGGTGCTGTACGTTATAATGTGCATACGTATGAGCATCATTTCTTACACATGTTTACAATTAAAAGAGTATGCGTTAAGAATCATGTAGTGCCGTGGTACTCTTGCGCGCGGAACTGCGTCCTCTGGAATTACGACTCACAATTGACCTGATAACTCTCAAGTCCAGCCAATGGAAACTTGCGACGAGTCTGTCCTGTTTACTTTCGTTCCAAACCCAACATCGTGTAACACAGCCGTATCATAGCAGTTCATACTTCATAGCCAGCATTTTCTATCAGAGAAAGGTATTTTTGTGAACTAGTAGAATAGTAAAACGTGTGCACACGCCCACCTTTCTAATATTTTTCATGCTTACAATATTGTAAATAACAGTTTCCCGCCAAAAATACCGTCTGTTCTGATTTGATTGGTCGTGGCCTCACAAGTTTTACACGGGATATAAAATAAAACTATTTATTTTAACGCTCAAAGAATTCCCAACAGCACACACAACCAATGCACGTCTTACCGCATAATAACCATTTATTATTCTAATGTAAACCTAACTTAAAACTGGGTTTACAGTAAAATAATTATGCTTTAAAAATTATGCATTAAGAGCTGATCTGGTATTCGGAAACACTTCTTCAGTATTATTAAGTTTTCTATTATTGTTTTAATTATTAATTTCAGCTAATGTAAACAGGCGACCAGCCAGCCATGTTTACTTTTTTTTTCTAACTTAACCTCGTATATCACAACCATATTTAAGCAGATCATACTTCAAAGTCGACATCTTCTAACTGAGAAGCTTATTTTTGTGAACAAATATAATTGCAAGCACGTGCACACACAAGCCTTTTTAATATTTTTATACTTACAATACAATACTGTAAATAATAGTTTCCCGGCAACAACACCGGCTGCTGTGTTCTAATTGGTCGTCGCCTCAAGTTTCAATTAAGATTAAAATATAACTACTGTATTTCTTTTAACGCTCAAGGAAATCCCAACAGCGTACATGACCTGTAAAGTTCCCATTGGAAACCAATACATAATATGACTAGTTTTCAGTTCTTCCGTGCACGTCTTACCGCATAATTTAACGCTTTAATTTTTATATTGTAAACTAATCTTTAAGGCCCTTCTACAATCACGTTGACGCAAAACGTTAAACGCTGCTAAACGTCGCCTGTTTGGCTGCCGTAAAACGCCAAACGCAAAGACTTAAAAGTTCGCCAACTTCTACCGCGCTGCGTTTTACGTTTAGCGTCATGGTAACGTTTAACGTCGGTTGTAGCCAGAGTGTATACGATTCACGGATTCATGACTTATTGCAATGCGTTATTGTAGTGACAACGTGATTGTAGACTGGCCTTTACGAGTTGAGGAGTGGTAGGTGTAACGGGTGGTCGAGAGGCGTGCAGAGGGCAGAAGACAAGAGGTCGCGCTGGCCGGGGTTATGAATGGCGGAGGAGCAGCGGTGGGGTGAGATGCAGGTAGCAGTCGGCGCAGGAATGCCGCCTCTCTGGTTCTCTTTCCCGCCACGCGGCTACAGCACCCGCACAAACCTGCTGCAACACCCTCCTCTCAGGCTGTCCGCCCACCGACCCTACCTGATACACCGCTCCTGTATCCCTCTGCTTCAGTCCCCACCTACTAAAGTCTGTTCACGATTGAGTACTTTTCAAGACCCTCCCAACAGGCATTAACACCTAACAAATATGTTTCATTGCAGTCTCAAAACTTACATTTTGAGGGTGGTGAAAGTATACACCGTATTTATTAGTCACATGACAATTTTGATATTAAATGTGGCGGAAAGATAGAAACTGGCTTAAAAGAAAAATTTGGAAGGGCGTTACAAAGTGCTCATTTGACCGTGAATAGCCTATATCACTGCGGTCTTCGTTACAGCAGATGGTGGGTAATAGAGGCATGCGCCACCGCCAAAGGAAAAGGCCTTTGCCACATAATAGAATAGCCGGGAATAATAATCCATAAATAGAGGCAGGTGTTTTTCGCGAAAACATTGCATGACCAGTCGTATTCAAAAATACGTTAATTCATATGTACTTTCATGGTTAGATGATTTTCAATGTCACGTGCCTCAAGTGTCTGTCCGCGAATCATGGACGTTCAGTACCGGAGTACTTTATTCTGATTGGCCCAGTCAAATAATAACATGTCTTCTCACGTAGATACGCGGCCAATAACCGAAGGAAGTTGCGGTTGAGGACGTTAAGGCTATTGAAGTCTAGCTTGGCCATAAATATTTTCTCGGAAAACACCTGTCTCTATCAATAAGTAGAGCCCCGAGTATTTCCTGGATTAAGTTGGCAGCAAGCTAGGCTGGACAGCCCTCTATGCACTCCAGACATGATTGTTTGCTTATTGATTGCCGTGATCAAGTGAGGCCTCTGTACAGGACTGTTAAACACTCACTCACACTACTGCTTCCTGCTTATTACTGGTTCCCAGTTAAACGGGGCGTGTCAAACGAACTGTCGTCCAATCACGACAGTAGGAGAAAAGAACAAGTGTTTGGAGACTACCTCGCCTCCAAATGAATTCGCGAAATACTCGTGGATCTATCCATAAGTCGTTTACTTCAATCATGGCGTTTAAGGGCACTGCCTACCGGCTGGCAGGTGTAACAATCTTATAAGAAATCCAATGTTAAGGAAATTTCGCCCCAGTGCGTTAATTTCGAACAAAATGTATTCTTCGCGAGTTTTTAGGCGAAGATCCCTACGAGCGTATATTTTCAATATAGACAGGCAGTATGCAGACCTACTCTCTCTCTATTTTTTTTTTTTTTTTTTTAATTCCTTGCAAATGGGCTGTATATGTAGTGGAAACATCTCCGCTGTAGGGATCTTCTGAAAAATTCGTGAATACATTTTTTTAATGCCTATCTGTAAAGTTAACGCAATGAGGCGAAATTTCATTAAAATGGTATTTCCTATTCAAATTTCACCGCTACCAGCCGGTAGGTAGTCTTTGAAAATAACCCGACGAATACGGTACGACACACCGACACGACGTCAGAGCTCGAAGGAATTTCACACTATATCTTATTCAGTGTTCACAATACCACGGCGAAATCTGCCCGACAAGTGGGTTAGTTGGGTTGGCTGTTGGAAAATCCTAAAACGGCAAGTTATTATATTAATAACCAATAATTACTTTTTAAAACCCACGATAAAGCGAATGATTATTTTGCTTTTGACAGTATCTGAATCTATACAAGAGAAAAATGTATTAAAAAAATAAACCGGAATGTTATTTTGGTGGCATGTTAATTTAATATTTACTACAGTAGGGAAATATGCACGGAATTTTATTTTATAATGTTGTATTTACATTTTTTGCGCTCTTCGACAAACCCGACACGACGGAAAGTAGAACTATAGTTCATTCCCCACTGGAAGCAACTTCTCGGAGCCCTGCTAAATATCTACTTACAGGCCCGTTTCGTATCCTTCCGCCAAATGAAAACAAACATTGCCACGTGACTGCCATGTAGCATCTGTCAAAATCAATGTTTATGTTCCATTGATTGTGTACATGTGTTCGTATACTTTCGCTACACCTAAACATAAACATTGAAATGTAACTTCTACTTTTGTACCTGTCAAATGTGTTGTTTACTGTTTACAGCTTTTCTAAGAATTCTGTCTTAGGTCTATTTCAAAAACCATTTCGTACGAATATGCACATTTTAGGTCTATAACATTATTTAGGTCAGCTTTATGACGTTTTAAAAATGCCTGAATTAACTATAGTTCTTACGGTACGTTACATTAACATATTTGTTTCCCACGACATAGCACATTACACGTAATGCACACGTTAATATTTTGCCGCGACTGTGTTAAACACTGTCACAACTGCGGGGTAATAAACTGTAGTATTTAACTTTTTGTTATTGATATGTGTTGGGTTATTTCTTTAAAAGAACGGCCTCAGTTCGAATAATTAAGGAATAGACAGTCCAACGAAAAAGCTATGTTAAAATCAAGCACGCAACTCGTGTTGCTCATTTTTTGTTATAGAAACTTAAAATATAGCGGTGAACATGCACTCAAATAAGCCTACCGTAACTTTTATTCCACTCATATTTATATGTATGGCTACTTACTGTGTATTAGGTTTATTGGAATTTATTGGGGCTCGGCTTGGTTATTTTGTTGGGATTGGTGGTAAATCACGTTACACGACTGTGTTTCAAACACCCAGGGCAAAAGTACAACGTTGTGATAAATAAACATACGAGGATGTAAATAAATAACTTCGTGATAAAAACAGTTCACATTTACAACGTATAAATAGTTCACATCAAATATTTGAAATCACGCACACACAGATCCCGCATAACTATCACCAAACAGCCACGCCACGCAATTTCACACGCAGCGGTTAACGAAACACACCGTAACGGTGTATTTATTACTGCCAGGAAACACAGATTTATCACAACATCGTAACTTGCCTAGGTAGGTTTCAAAAACACAACGTCTACAAACGTGATGTAATTTGAAGTATTTTTCGGAGTAAGTATAATTTACGCTTCGTTTGGTAAAACAGCAACAAGCCATGACATCATGGCTCACCACGTCTGCCAACTTCACTTTGTTTCTGCCCCGCCATCATATCTAAATATATTAAAATCAGTATTTGAACATTAAAATCTCTTTTCAGTTGTAAATTACAAATTTAAAAAATCATTATTTTGCTGTAGTAAGTATGAAATATGCTACAATTGAAAAAGGTACAATTTTGTCGCATATTAGCGAAGTGAAACGTCCCTAGTGTGAAAGAAACAAAGGCAAAGAGAGAGAGCGACAAAGTTCGCTTAGCAGACAGTTGCTTCAAAAATCGTTCTCGCTCGATAGAACAACACCATACCATTCCGGCCTACTCACGATATTTTCCGCTGTTGTTTTAAATTGTGAAAATGAGATATGTTGACATCGGGGCTACCTAAATATTTCAATAGGCACCGTTTAATTTACAAATAGTATACTAAAAAACTAGGTTAAAATAATATTTTAACTGAACTATTTCTTACCGACCGTTGCCAACACGTCGCTGCTCTCGATGTTGTTAATTCATATTTACAAATAAAAAAATATTACAAGTTATAGAAGATATTAAGGTAAGGTTTCATTTATTCAATAATACAGTACCATAGTGTTATATATTTGTGGAATACAGGTTATTGAAAAATCAAGTGGACATGTTTTGCCTAGAGAGTTTTTTCAAAGGTTGATTTTCATAAGTCGCTTCCAATCCTACTATTTTCGGTCTGTCGGAGCCACAATTTTGTAGGGTTGACGTCACAGTTCCTTGCTTTTCATTGGCTGCTACTGAAATTGCGTTGCGTTGGGGACGTCGTGTCGGATTCGTCGGGGTATTGTGACTCCAGCTTTACAGCAAGCCAAGAGCCATGGGAATACTAATCACTTGCTGAGAGTGGCATACGTGTGCTTGCCACGTGGATGAAAGCTCGCGAGATAACATTAGGAGCAGTAAAAAAATAAATTTTTCAAAAATAAAAATTTATTATTAGTATTTATAGTTGGCAAACATAAATAACCAAACTTACTTACTGCTCACCCAGAATCCTGGGTGAGCAGCGCTACTTACCTAACTTTTCTAAAGCTGAGTTTACAATAGAAAAATTAAGCGTTAAATTATGCGTTATTTCGTCTACAGAAGAACTGAAAGTGTGTTATCTTAAGTGTTGGTTTTCACTTGTGAAGCTGCTACCAATCAGAACAGAGTAGTCTGTTTTGTGGGCGGGAAACCGTTACTTACAGTAATGTTAGGTATAATATTAAAAAGGCTCGTGTGCACATGTTTACGATTGTATTTGTCTCTAGCAGAAAATGTCCACTTTGAATTATGATCTGCTTTAATATGGTAGTTATATGGAAGTTTAGATTAGGAACAAAAGAAAACAAGATAGGCTTGTAGCGAATTTTCATTGGCTGGACTTAAAAATTATCAGGCGAATTGGGAATCGTAAACGCAGAAGGTGCAGTTCCGTGGTTACTGCATAATTCTTAATTCGTACATTTTTATTGTGAACCCAGTTAAACAGCAACGATGAACTAGACTGAAGCAGTACGGAGAAACATCCACCCTCGCTCCCCACCCAACAAAGACACACATTTACTTTTTTTATTTATTCATATAAATAGTTCACTCTTAATTGTATGGGGGCCACGATGACTGAGCGGCTAGCCTGCTCGCCTCCCACCAAGGCGATCCGGGTTCAATCCTCGGCCGGGCCACCCCGGATCTTCGAATGTGGGAATCGTGCCGGACGATGCCCTTGGTCGGCGGGTCATCTCGGGGATCTCCAGTTTCCCCCGCCCTCTCATCCCGGAGCCGCTCCGTACTCACCTCAATCATCCTCATCGACTCTCAAGATCTCGATGTTAAGAGCCGTCAAAATCTCTTCACTCACTCTCTAACAAAATAAAGAGAGTGAGTGAAAAGATTTTGACGGTGTGTGTGTGTGTGTGTGTGTCTATATATATAATTTTCACTCGTCAGCCAACAGCACACACACAAAGAAACTGGTTCTCCAGCAGCAATGGCTGTATAAGTGATCGTAATTACAGTGCGTTTCATTCTTGGATTGCAATAAATAGTATATGACGCACGCTATTTCCAGATGGTTAGCGATTATCAACAGCCAAGAAGTTTTGCTTTGTAGGCAGAATAAGTTCATATACACAAAATTATGCAACAACAAATGTCAAATTGTATAGTAGTGCATAAATATAAAATAGTTTAATTAGCTACCAACTGCAATCTAAGAGTGAGACGCTCTATAGCTGCAGAAATACCGTAGTAGTACTGAAAATGCATGCTCAATTACGTCGTTAACTACCGAGCCACGTCTCCAGATAACCAGACGCGCTCGCCTGAACTATTTAACCTGTTTAATAATAGAAACATGTTTTATTGAACTTTGCTGATGTCTTTGCTTCGATTTTTTGCAGCTTCTACGCTATTTGTCGATCCCGAATGAATGAGTGAAGAGAGTTGAGTGGATCCTAACATCGAAGCCTTGAGAACCAAGTTGATCCTGAAGTTCTGTCAAACAAAGTATATTGGGCAATAATGTGTAGTCGGCTAGCATTTTCTAATTTTCTTATGAAAGGACAATATTCATTGTTACAATATTTATAATAAATCCACGCACGCCTGTTAGTATGAATGTTATGGAGTCTCCAGGAACAAGGTGCTGGAGTTTCGAAGCCTCAGGGACAGTTCGCCATCTTGGGCTGCATCACATGGCTGCCATATTGGATGACATCACCTGTCTGGTAGCATCACCGATAACTCCCTCCCATCCGCCATTTTGTATACTGCTATTGTCCGCCATATTGTTTGCCAATTCTGCTCGTGCATCATCAAATTGCTGTGGTTCCTGTCGCCGCCACAGGTGCGATCTTGACGATTCTATCATTGTTTATGTCCGCCAAAATGTTGGTGTCAACTATCTTTGTTTCTTTCGCTAATGGCTAGGGATGCGTCATTTTGTAAGATGGCGCCACATGAAGAAACAAAGTATGTATACAATATCTAGGGAAACAATTTACCAATTCCGACCGAAGTTTGCCACTGCGGTGAGTCATACAAATATGCACGTTTATAGCGGGTCAGAAAATTATTTTTAAAACTGTGGCCGTATAAACTTTTTAGCCTAGTATACTCATTGTATGGAACCATGTATACGCTGTTCACGGTAAATTGAGCACTTTTTAAAGACCTGCTGAAGATCGACTTGTTTGCACGTTGTGTATTCTTCCGCCTTATGTAAAATTAGCATTTCCAAAGGCCTCATCACTTGATTCATGCGTCGGTCACGCGAAACTGTGAAATTATTAGATAAATAATATTCTACAAATCTGCTCACTTTTACACTTAAATGCATAAAAAAAAAAAAAACAGAAAGCGAAAGAAATAATTTATGTTATCACAAATGGGTAACTAACACTTTTAATTTGACCTTAATATACGGAACTATTTTCCCTCCATCGTTACCAACTTTACTGGGCGAATGTCACTCAGTGCGCCCGTTAAAATATATGCAGGTAGGGACAGTGGCATTATTGTAAGGTTGATTTCAAAAGTGCTCACTTTATCGTGATCAGTCTTTAACCAATTTCATCTTAACTGTGTATGAAGACACTGCCTATTACAGCCATGACATGTGTCTAAACAGAGCTTCTTTCGTCCGGTATTTGGTAAGAAAACACTAACATGAATAAATTAAGGTATTAAGTCATATCTAGAGAAACAGTCTATTCCTACCAAGTAGAACCTTAGTAAAAGCATTACTACTGTAGGCCAAATAAAATGATATATTTTAAGTTGGTCGGACACTTACAAAAAATGGCAGTTATAAAACAATTATGGTTTATTATGTCATATTATCTAGGGTAACTATGTAATCAATCTCAACTCAACTTTATACTGGCACTATATATGGAAGCACTAAATTAGTTAATATATGTATTATTTTATTCGCCATTTTGGAAGATGGCACCACATGCAAAATTAAGATTTTGTGTCCTATCTCAGGAAATAATTCTATAATTCCCACAAAAAATAATGCAGTAATGTGTGTGTGTATATGTGTGTATGTATATATATTATTTTCCAAATAAACACCATGTAAATATTTTTATTTTATATGCCATATGTCAGAAAAAAATTCCAACCGATTTTTTTGTTGGCAGTAATCTATGACATGCATCAAATGCAGAATAATCAGTTATGTGTACATATATATTATTTTGCCGGCCTTTTGTTAAGATAGTGCCAGGTGAGATAATGGAACATGTATGCCGTATTTTCGGAACCAATCAACTAATTTCCATCAAATTCCACACATCCGTAGTGCTACAGGACGCAATGAAAACTTACATGGTTTCACTGGATCATATTTGATTTTCAAAGTGGGGTAATACAAATAAATTAGGTAAGTTTGCCGTTTCTATTAAACAACTCAACTAAATTCAACCAAACTTTGTATGTTGTCAGTATTAGTAGAGTAGAAACATCGTATACAGAGTCTCTTTTTAGGCCTTTTGGTATGATATCGCTAAATTGGAAGAGAAAGTTTTATGCCGTATTTCGGGAACCTATCAACCGATTTCCATTTAATCCTTCTCACGAGCAGCACTACGATGGTAGGCCAAATAAACTTACATGATTTAAGTGGCTCAGTTAGTTTGAAAATGACAGCCACGTAAATATTTCATGATAAAGGCGGTTCACGATAAAGTGAGCACTTTTGAAATCAACCTTAGAAAAAGTCACTGTCCCTACTTGCGTATATTTTAACGGACTCATTGAGTGGCATGCGTCCAGTAAAGTTGATAACGATAGAAGAAAAAGTAGTTCCATATCATAACGTTGAAAAAAAATGTTAGGTAACCATTTGTGGTAACCTACATTTTTTATTTTGTTACCTGTTTTTTTTTTTTTAATGCATCGAAGTGTAAAATTGAGAATCTTAGTAAAGTATTTACTTTTCTAATAACTTCACAGTTTCACTTGTTCGACACACGAATAAAGTGACGAGGCCCATGGCAATGTTAATTTTACATAAGGCGGAAGAATACACAATGCGCACACAAGTAGATTTATGCAGGGCTTTCAAATGTGCTCATTTTACGGTGAACAGCGTATAGTAAACGCTAATCTACCAATACATTAGACCGATTACATCCGAAGTTGATGCTCCGAATCATTCCTCCGTAAAGCAGGCGGTTGCACGTTAGCTAACAGTGCGATGATTTCTGGGTTCGAGTCCCGGGGAGCCGTGGTGATGTAGTGGTTAGACTACTTACCTCCTACCTAGGTGAACCGGGCTCGATTCCCGGTATGGTCGCTCCCGGTTTTTCGCATGTGGGAATCGTGCCGGACGATGTATTGGTCGGCGGGTTATTTTTCTCGGGGATCTCCCCTCCCCCACTTTTTTTCATTGCAGCGCTGTTCCATACACACCTCGCTTTACCCCCATCGGTTCTCAAAGCCTCGATGTTAAGGGCCACCCAAATATCTTCACTCATTCGAGCCTCCGGGTAAGGCATCTGTGTATCTGTAATTCTTTCACTGCTGCTGCGTGTGTGTTTGTGGTTCCACCTCTTTGATACTGCTATCAACAAGACACCAAAACCTACGTGCCATCTACGATTTGAAGAACTTCGTTGAAAATTATTTGTGCCTATGCATAGGGAAGTACGCTAATTATGTCAATACCGTCTTGTTTACTTTTCCGGCCAAAAGTTATATTCGCAGAATATTTATTTAATGAGATACGCGTAACCGCACAAACAACGAATGGAAAAAAAAAAAAAAAAAAATACAGGACTGCTAACACCTAAGGTTTTTTGGGAAGGGGGGGGGGGGGTCGCATAGATGCCACCATGGGTTTACACTTTTCTTTTAATATAACATTCTGTTACAGCTCTAATTCTTAAAATGCAAATCTGTCTGAGGCATGAAATAATATTAAATTTATTATAATTTTTTTAGATCATTACAGTTAACTATCACACCTGTAGGTAGTCATTCATAGAATGTAACCAATAATTTATTCACATTGATGTCATATGATGAACTAACAGAATCGCTCCGTTTATATTACCGCAGTCTAACCAGAGGCTATGCTTTAACAACGACAAAGCAAAAATATGAACACCAAATGCATTACAATATTTTAAAATTGTCAACTTCAAAACACCCTGAACCTGATGCTGTGAATGTAAGTAGTAGGGAAGTGTATGTTTGGGCACAAGGGGATCGAAGCTGGAGCCGGGGGAGCAGCCATCTTCCGCCATCTTATTACGTCACCCGACCGCCAGCTTGGATGTCATTGATCTTTACCCCTGACCCGTAATACCTTGACCTTAACCCCGAGGACTTTTTTTATCGAAAAAAAACTTTAAAAATAAAAAAAAATCATCAGAAAATTCTTTAAAAATTCCGAAAAAAAAAATTACTAAAAACTATTAAAATATTATTTTAAAAATTATTAAAAATATCTTTAAAAATGACCTTTTTTTTTTTTTTTTTTTTTTTTTTTTTTTTTTTTTTTTTTTTCCAGAAATGCCGATAGGGATTAGCGACTCCAGTGACTGGGATCAGTATCTCCGTGTTTTCTTCCAAGATGAACGAATATGTGGGTTTCCTCAGAGTGCCGCCATGCCGAGAAGATGAATTGCGCAATATGAAGGGCTGCCTTTGACCTCGACGAACATGGAGCCGTGAACCTGCATCATCGCTAACTGGTTGCCACCAGTGACGATTCTGAGATCCGATTTTCACATCTGTTCAAAAAATGCAAGTCTTCATGAGAGGTCGTTCCATACGAAGAGTACTTTTCATGTGACTACGACCAATTGGGAAGCATGGTGATGGCTTGTAGGGGTGCAGCATTGTTCAGTATAAAGTCCATGTTGCGCATCGACCAATGGCAAAGCATGGCGGAAGCCTGCTGTAATTCTGGCCACTTTTATTGCAAAATATAAATACAGTTTACTCAGGAGGCGATTAAATATATCGAGGGACCTGGATATAAACTTTTTTAAAACGAGATTACTCAATAAAATGTTCGCATTTCAGCTTTTGGAGGTAGGATTTTTTTAATTTTATTTTTAAATACATGCATTATTTTTTTTACTTGAGACCTACTTACACACCACAATTATCACTGTAGCACCTCAATTAGCACCTCAATCATGGGCCATTGTGGGTCAATGGGGTCCATGAGTCTGGGGCTTATGGGGTCAATGGGGTCAATGGGGTGGGTCCAGCAACAGGAGTCAGTTACCTACTTTAAGTGTGACCATTATTTATAGGCGAACGAAGAACTTGTCTGGAAGAAACTGTTGAAGATATAACTACATGCTAATGTGAACAAGGAACTAGCATCTAAAGCCTGCCTACCTGCCTGTGAGTGATGTCTCAATGCTCGCATGTGATTGGTTAGCTGCAATCATGTGGTAACTTGGTGATTGGCTGGTCGGGGTTTGCACAATGTATTAATGGTGCTGTATGATTGGTTCAAAGTCAATATGATGCCATAAGGCTTGCACACTTGTATATTATAAGAAGTAGGGAGGTAAGCCGAGAGGTTTAGTTTGACAGCAGCTGAGTGGAAGGTGGATCCTCTCGACTAGCTTCTGCCTGTTCACATTGATTTTTTTCTCGAGTTTTTGTTTTCAGGTCATTCAAGGTCATGGTGTTAAGGTCAAGGCAGTCTGCATCTAATATGGTGGTTGTAGTCCATAATGTATTATGTTTGTTGACTTTTATGTATTTTTCTAAGGTTTTAATTTTCAAGGTCGTGGGGTCAAGGTCGAGGTAGTCAGCCTTTACTATGGTGGTGGTAGTCATTAATGTATTATGCTTATTGACTTTTATGTATTATTTCTCGAGTTTTTTATTTTAAAGGTCATTAGCGGTCATGGAGTCAAGGTCTAGGCAGCCTGTGTATAATATGGCGGCGGTAACCTGTAATGTATTGTGCTTGATTATGTTTATGTATTATTTCTCGAGTTTTGTTAATTTCAAGGTCATTCAAGGTTATGGGGTCAAGGTCGAGTTAGTCTGCATCTAATATTGTGGTGGTAATCTTTAATGTATTATGTTTGCTGACTTTCATGGATTTACTCTCAAGTTTTTGTTTTCAAGGTCATTCAAAGTTGTGGGGCCAAGGTAATGGTCGTTGGCTTCCAATATGGCGGATGGGAGATGGCTAACAAGATGGTGGTCGCCTTCCAAGTTTGCGGCCTCCAGTAATATATAAACAAATGACGAACGATAAAACAAATGTGACGGCCTCCAGTAGCATGTATACAAATATGGCTGCCTCCAGTAGCATGTAAAAAAATGAACGAAAAAATCAAGATTGCGGAATGAAGGGGAGTGTGTGCGAGGGAATCAGTCCTCTGTTGGATTCGAACAGAGGTGAGTAATTGATAATGTGGGAAGAGACCTCAGGAAATGCAAGTTTTTAATTTAATTTTTTATAGATTTTTTTAAGGGAAAAGGGAAATTTTTAGGGAAAAAGGGAAATTCCGAGAGAAAAAGGGGAAAATGGTCGCTGGGTTTAAAGACTTTTTAATTAAGAAATTTTTCAATAAAAATAGTTTTTTGATGGATATTTTAATTAGAATTTTAAATAATAAATTCTTCATTAATTTCTTAATAGATTTTGTAATTTTTTGTGAATTCATTGTGATGTTAAAAGATTTTATTTAATTTTTGTATTTTCAAGGTCAAGGTCAAAGGTCATAAGTCCCGATCCCGGCCACCTGGCTCGGAGACACTGATCCCAGTCACCGGAGTCGCTGATCCCTGTCAGCACTCTGAAAAAAAGTCATTTCTGAGGATATTTTTTATATTCTTTAAAATAATTTTCTTATGATTATTATGGTAAATTTTTTCGGATTTTTTTGTTGCCATTTTTGGGGATTCTTTTGTGTTTTTGAGGTCAAAAGTCCTCGGGGTTAAGGTCAAATGTCACACGGGTCAGGGGTGAAAGGTCAATAACATCCAAGATGGCGACCGGGTGACGTAACAAGCTGGTGGCTCCCCTGGTTCCGGCTCCGATCCCCGATCCCCTCGTGCCCAAATATTCATTTCCCTACTACTAATGTATTTTAAACCAGAAAACAATAGTGCAACTTGTTTAAGTAGAGCCTTCAAGCAGGTTGTTGCTACTACTACGTAGAGATAACGAGCGTCCGATAGCAGGCAGCGTAGAAGAGGCACGTGTGGCGCTCTCTTGCGGCCGGCGGCGAAAACAGGCTTGTTGTCGCCATTGTGCCAGGGCTGCTGCGCTTCGCGATAAGCCTGCCACAAAGGCGCGCCTGGTGTCCGCTGGCGTAACTGACGATGGCGGCTCGCGACAAAGACCGGCTTTGTGGGTCGCGCGAACAACAAAGTGCACGCAGCGCAGCGCACATTTCCAGCTCGTCTGCTACCGAGCCGGTCTGCTGCACGGCTGCAGGCTGAGTGGTCGGCAGCAAAGTCATGTTGTAGCTAACTGCGGTGGATGCATCACCCGTCGCGTCGTGCGCATTGACTAAAAATGAGGTAGACCGCTTTTTCGTCTTCTGCGCATGTACTCAACATTGACCTGCCCAAAAAAAAACACAACTGTCAAAGTCACATGGTCAAGTATGATGAACGTGTTTGTTCATATATCTTAAATTTTAAATTACAAGTACTATTATATCAATAAAATACTGTTACGCACTCGCTGCTTTGTCCCTCGCGTGTGAGTGGAATTTAAGGACAGAGTAGTTGGATGGTTGATGGATGCGCGCTATATCAGTTACAGCCGGAGACGTGGCGGCTTTTCACAAAGGAATGTTAACAAAGCGTGCCTGTTATGTCTATCAGGACGTGTGCTGCCGCTCCTGACCTTGGGTATCTGGTGTTTTTGAGACATCTGAAGGATGCACTGGATTAATGACCTCGTGTCTCTCAGCTATACTCGGGGTGCGGTGAACCTTCCAGGTCAAGGCCAACGGAGTATAAATAGCACGATGGGCCTCCGGTTCGGTAGCCGTTGAATGGATGGTTGGCTGGAGTTTCAGCGATAGACGACGAGCAAAACGAGCGGCGATATAAGTGACCAGAGGGAGGAAAATCTGCGACTGCATGCATCAGAGAAGTAAAGAGTGCGACTGGCAGGCTGGACTGTTGAACCGGACATGTCAGTGAAAGGCATTACATATAATGGCAACAGACATATAATGTGTGTTAATCATGAGTATGAGTTGACTATAACCAAATAGAGACATTCTTAAGGATGTTAATTACAGTTGAAATATACATAAAATATTGCGCTCACTGAGAAATAAAAAGAGTAACAGTAGACATAAATAGATTAATGCTGTAAATAATAGCAGTGCGGATAAATTAATAATGAAATTTAGTTCCTTTATTTATATTAAGACCCCCATCCCTCACGAAATCAGATACGCCCCTCAAGCGTCATGTAACAGTACTTCATCGACTTTAAATTTAATCAAACTGCAATACAAGAGGATGTATAAAAACATCTCATAGCTCTTGTTTACTAAGCACTGTTTTGACCCCAAATCGAATCCACGCCGTTTTTGCTCCCTGTATTGGCAGAAAGCAGTTCAGTGTTGGGACACGGAGATTGGTTGGGCACAGGGTCGGCCTACCTCATCTATAATCTATGGCCATGCGCCTGGACACGAGTGCTTGTGTCGAGGGTAGACCACGGGTGGAATGTTGGAAATTACACCGAAGCCCTCACAGCTAGAGGCTTCTTAGACCTGCGTGAAAGAAAGAGGCAATTAATAGGAAATGTAAAGACTCTGGCGTAATAATATTAAGAGGCCTGTGATAAGAGAGATGCAAATAAGAAAAGAAAATAGATAGGCAAGCAGTTTTAAATTCTGCTAAATTTTAAACTATCTTGTTGTTTCATTTTCTTAAAATAAGTGAGCTTAGCCATGTTCTTTAAAGGATAGAGGTCTTAATTAAAGAAAATAATTAATTATTAGTACCTTATTTATTCACAAACACTATAGAGAAAATTTTCTCGAGCCAATATTTGATAATCAGTTGCTTTCACAAACTATTTACAACTACATAATCGTCCGTCGCCTAACAGAAATGGATGTGATCACATAACAAGAATTTGTCCCAATACTTCAAATAAACAGTCTATCGAAACCTATTCAACAATTTTACCAATTATGCGTCTATATTAACACAGTACCCGTATTTACAATAAATCATGTATCATCTGTTCATACATACATACATACAGTAGGACCTCCCGGTCATTGCACTTTTCTATTTTGTCGCAGCGTTCTTAGTCATAAGGCCTTACCGCGCTTCGGCCTTCCAATAGGCTGGGAAGAGGAATCATGTCCTCTCACCGCAAGGAGACCAGGATTAATGCGACCTTTGGCCAGATCCTAAGCCAAACCTGGCACGTACGCATATCCCTGGCCCCTCTACCACAGACCCAACCTAATTTAGTCCGAATTGCTCCGGTCCGGAATGTTCTAATGTGATCCGCGCGCCCCATCGACTAGTACACCCTCTCGCCCGTCCACACCACACAAAAACACACATCTGCCGTCGTCTCACACCCTCTGCTGCCGTAGTCCGTCCTCTCCACTGATGTCTCTCGATTAAACAGATTCCCTCCGATGACCGCACTTCAGCCAAATGTCCAACACAAAACTGACTGCTCTCCGGCTGCAGGGGGTATTTCCATTGTCGTCGGCTCTGATCCAGAATCTTCTCTATAGTCCATTCACAGTTACTTCAGCCTTTTATGAAGCCCTGCTAAAGTTCTACTTCCAGGAAATTCCTCCGCCTCGTGCAAACTAAGCTTAACTAAACCTGGAGAATTACACCAGAGGGACAACGGACCACATTCGTGCACACTCAGTATAACAGTATTTTATTCAAGGACTATTTCTCACTATGTGCTACCAACATACCTATTTTCTCCCTGATATTTATTCAGGTTATTTATAAATGAAACAATATAATTTATATATAAAATATAAATAACATTTCAATTGAACAGAAAAAAAAAGTAACTTTTATGAACTCAGTATAAAATTCTTGTGATACAGGACGTATTTAGGCAATAACTCAACACGCCATACATGGGGAGATTTTTCAAAGGTTTCATTTAAAAAGGCCGAATAAACCGAGAATTGACTGTACATATCGGTTTGAGACGAAGACGGAGATTACTAGAAGATTCTTGCTCATCCTCTCAAGTCGTGGACTCCTCAAGCCGTGGAGAGGAAGGCCTGTGACGCCAGCCAGGTTGGCTGCCACTCATTACCCCGGCCACTGGGCGACGGAGCAGTGAGCGAGCCTGCCTGGGGGGGGGGGGTGACGGGAGGATCGAGGTTGGTCTCTCCCCCCTCCCCCATTTAGCGACAGGACCACGCATAACCAGATAACACATCGCCCGCGTGTCCAGTGCGGTAGTCTGTGTGTAACTTAAGGCACTGTTGAGGTTTAAATTCGAACATTTTCCTGGAAGTATTTAGACCTGGCAGCTCTCCTCCGCTCCTCGTCTCACAAAAATTAATTATTTTTAATCTCTCACCGTTTCGAATGAAGGTCCATACCCATCCAGTCCACCCTTGCTTGCATGTCTGTCGGCCGTACCTGCACCGCACTGAACAAGCCACTATAAATAAAGGCAGTGGAGGAACAGTGCAAGTGTATATGGGTAGGGCAAGAGGCATTCGCGCAATGTGAACTGAGTACATGCCAGTGCAATCATTGCAGTTCGCCAGAAAGCTTCTTTCTGTTGGGGAGCTTCAGTTTATTACGTAAACTGAAAGTATAATCGGACAAGTAATACCAACTTGCGAACCGCAACTTGTTCGATAATGCTGAAATTGTAATAAATTGTTTAAGTAAATATTTTTTCTTTGTAAATTTTTATTAATTTCCCTACGTAGTTGATGAAAAATCAAATGTAAACGGAGCTAGTAACTGATGTGAATTACTTTCTTTACTATAATTGTATCTACTGAAAAAAGATAATAATATGTACTTAATCCCATAATCCGTGTTAATTTTTATTCTGCAGTTTTTATAATTTACTGCTGTATTAATTTTTATCTCAATGGTTTATTATTCATTGTGAATCACACATTTAATTGTGTGTGTTGGGTTGTAGCAGTGTGAAGTCTTGTTCATGCCCTTTAGGGTGTTGTTTTCAGAAATAAAGGTCATATATTTAATGGTACTGTATGTAAATATGTAATCATACAATTTAAAAAACATAATTTAATATGGATTATGCTTCCAAGAAAAATAAGAAAAACAGTGCAAAAATTAATTCAACTTATTTTTCATGGGAACCTCTGGCGTCAAGGCAGAGCAGAGATAGTAGAACTTCAGTAACGGTAGGAGACCATAATAGGGCGTAGTCTCGGGAAAAACCTCCTACATGTAAAACACTGGCCAATGGGAAGGAGACGGATTGAGAGAACTGTCCCCACCAAGTGTGGTCGGCAGGTAGGCGATGAAACATGTGTCGTGGTGTACTCATTGGATGCTGCCACCTCTGCATCCATGACCCAAAACCTCTTTAATACATGACTCCTACAGACTGGCCCATGATCGCGATTGTGGAGCTGATTGCGATTGTGGAGCTGATTGCGAAAGATTGCGGAGCTGATTGTGATTGCGGAGCTGATTGTGAAAGATTGATGGAAAGACTGACTCCAACCGACTGACTCCAGCAGACTGACTCCTGCATGTGAGGCAGTGGCGATGCGTGCTATAATTTCATGAGCAAACTACAGTGTGCAGGGGGCAGTAGTGGCGTTGATCTCCCCGATAAAGAGGGAGGGGTGTCCGCCCCCCCCCCCCATCCCGGGAAAATTTGGATTTCAAGGTGCAAAATGGTGTCATTTAAACATTTTTTTCGTACCTGAATATAAAATACAGCGCTTGTAAAAATTTGCCCGAGTGAGAATTATTACAAAGATACCTTCATCAAACCCGGAACCTTGTCCACTCAAAATCAATATTATTTTAATACCCGTCGACAGTGAGGTATTTACATACGAAGCAATTTTGTTTGTACAAAAGTATAGACAGGAAAAATGATTATTCGTTTGTGTAAAGATGGAAAGCAGTCAACGCGAACGAGTAGGAAGCAGGAAAAAACGAAGCAGGCAGAGTGCGCATCGAAAGAGAAGATTCTTCTCGCACAGCGTGAGGGGAGGAAGCACAGAAGGGGAGGAGTCCAGTGATAGCCTACAGGAGGGAGGGAACACGAGAGGGAAGGTAGCCGAAGTCATAACAGCCGAGCTGAAAACATTTACCATTATCCTTGCGCCCGTGTAAGTTACCGTTTATATCGTGCAGCTGTCTTTCACCAAAAATAAACCGATGATTACATTTTAACCAGCTGCAGCACAGTTGCGAAGATATAGGGACATATGAGCAGATCATACGCTGTGTGTGCGAAGACCGACCACGGGTGTAACAAGTGTTTACGATACCCTAATGTCCTTGAATTTCTAATCAGTATAATTCGACGCACCGACACTGAACATTGTCACCCAGAGCGATAGTTCGCGACACAAAGGTTGTCTCGCAACCCGATACAGACGTAATACGCCTAGATTAGACAACACACATCCCACAGGCCACATCACCAAATAGCTACAAGAAAATATGTCACGAAAAGTCGTCTGAACATGTTGTATTGATACATTCAAACATGTAAAGGCTGTTCATGATAAAGTGAAGATAACATATTAAAGCATTGCATTAACATTTCTGATAAATGAGCACATATTATACTTATAATTATATCTGCAAACATTCACGTCACAATTAATATACAGTAAATTAATGTTTTAACGTAAAAGTATATTACACAAACAGTAAATGACAAATTTGAATGAATATTTTTACAGAAATTTTTACAAACTTACCTACGATGCGTAACATCCCGGCTGTTTGAATCACTGCCAAGTCGCTCAAAGCAGTATACACTCTTCACAAGTATTTACGTTGTTGGTATCCTGTAGAGGGCGGAGGGGATTTGGAAAAAACGAACAACCCTAATTTTTGAACGCAAAGTCAATCTCTTTTTTTTTTTTTTTTTTTTTTTTTCAGTGGAAAGAAGTGAAAGACCAGAGAGTCTATTTTGCCCAATTGTGTTCCGTGAGTATGTCTTTATTCGTTTTAGTGTTGAAAAAGAACGCTCCACAGATGACGTTGTGCATGATATTGTTGCCACTAACGTACAGAATTTATGGAACTGTGGGAGATCATCTTGTAAATCATTTTCATGAATGTATTTAAGAAAATTTTGAACACTTCTGGTTTTCATGGCATCTCGACTATAAACAACTTTTGGTTCAGACCGAAGCTTATCAAGGTCAAAGTAACTGCCATAGTATTCGATTAGGGATTTCAACTGGACATCAGGAAAACTATGAGGAAACTCCTGGAATTTTGTAGCATTTACAAGTTCTAAAAATCATCATTTGTTCATGTTTTCGAAACGTGTTTGGATTTGTGTTACGATGTTGTCTAATATTTCGGCGTGTTGCCTGGAATACTCTCGCTTTGGGTCTACTACGTCTTTGCACTTCCAACATTTTTTTTTTTTCTGGTTCCAGACCAAATTTAAGCGTATCAGAGAAAACATTTTCAAAATCGTGTCTGAGTTTACATAGAAATACTTTCGTTTCCTGTATCTCCTGAATACTGAAACTGATGTCCAGTTGTTTGGTCTGCATTACGTTGTATAGGTGTCCAGTGCTATCAAAAATCTTAGAAAACAAAACTAGAAAAACACATTCTCAAAAGTTTCTAGAAAACTGATGAAACCTTTTGCTGAAGAAATAGTGTCACTATCCCATTCCTGTGGATTTTCCATTATTGTGGAAAACATTTCTAAGTGGGAATCGCGATTGTTGAATGCACTTTGAACAAGTCTGTCATTATAATTCCATCTTGTTGGCGCAACACCTGGAAGCGGTTTCCTAACTATCTTATCTAGCAATGCTACCCGCTTAGAAGAGTGTGAAAGAAAAAAATAAGCAGACAGGCCAGAAAGGGTACTGAAAAAACACTCTACAATTGCTAATGTTATTTACGGACTGGGTTAAGACAAGGTTCAAAACATGTGTTGCGCAATGTACAAACAATGCACTGAAAGATTTGTCACTTGCCAGTTTCTGTACACCATTCAAATCTCCCGCCATTACTGCAGCTCTATAATAAGACTGCGCGACAAGTCTACTGCCAGAGTTAGTTGTCGTAATACATTCAATTGCTTGACTTGCTATGAATCCCGCAGACCTATCACAGCTCACATTCGTGGAAGCCTTAAAACCGTTCATTGATTTCTCCATCACTCGTTACAAATCTAAAAACAGTGGACAACTGAGAAAATTTGGCACAGTCCGACATCTCGTCAAATAAAATTGAAACGAAAACTGATTTTTCAATTTCATTTTTAATTTCAGCTAACACAATATTTTGAATGGATTCTACTATGTCGTTCTGGATATTGTATGAGAGACCAGAAAATACTGTGGACGTCTCAAGGTGCTGCGACAATACTGGATCATAAGTTGCAATTAAAGAAGGTAACTTAACATAATTGCCACGGTTTTCTGGTTCTTTTGTCTCATCATGACCACGGAAAGACAGTTCCTGTACACCCAAGAAACAAACAACATCTATTAAACACTTCAAAATTTCTCTGTTTCTTTTAACTTTTTCGTTATGTCGTGTGCTTAATTGTTTGCATCTATCTAGGCCAAAATAAACTATATTTTTTTACCAAATTCTTTAAGAGAGAAAAACGAATTTATGTGAACTTCAGAACGCTCGTGTTTTTGAACAGCATTGCACAGATTATCAAGGTCACAATACCCAGTTGCAGTACAAGCCTTTGAAAACAATAAACATGGCCAGCAAAACAGTTTGTTTAGGCTGTTACATCCAGCTAACCACGAGTGTTTCTGATAAACATTTTTTTTTTTTTTTAAATGACGAAGGTCTCAATGCCTTCGTGCGATTGGTAATTTGCTTTCACTTGGCAACTCGGTGATTGGCTAGTCAGTGTCCAAACAATGTATTAATGGTGTAATACGATTGGGTCAAAGTCAATATGCCGTCAAAGGGCTTGCATACGTATATATTATAAACACTAGGGAGGTCAGCTGAGAGGCTTTGTTTGACAATGGCTAACATGAAAGTTGGATCGTCTCTGCTAGATTCTACATCTTCGCATCTCTTATTATGCATCTGCGATGTCTTTGGGCACTCCAGAACTAATGGTAGCTACGGCAGTGCCATCGACTTCTTAGGGAATTGAACCAGCAGTACCATCGACTTCTTTGAGTCGCAAGCCTATAGTAGCATCATAATCAATCTCATCGGATGGGCTGCCTACAGTAGCTCCGCTGGCATCTGCTATGGGCATGGGACCATTGCCACCATCGACTTCTTGGCTCATACTACCGACTTCTTGGGTCTTATATTCTTCCTCTTCAGTTTTATAATCTACCTCTTCGGCTAAGTTAGCTATGTGTCTTCCGTAATTTCTAGGGTCTTCCGGCATGTTTTGGCACAGTGCCTGCAGAAGTGCAGTCCAGTTCTTCAGCTGTGACAACTACATCACCAACTGAACCATAGACCTCTGTTCCAGCGACATGTGAATGCTCAATAATTTCTGCTGAACCAATCCAACATTATAAGTGTCTCTTCTGTGAAAAGACCTTCATGAGCTGCAACCATGCTCAGTGACAATGAACGTTTTAATTGTGCCAAAAATCCCTGTTGCATGGCATATTTGTGTGACAGGTGCGGTAAGCAGATCAGCCGTAGCGACCATTAACTTAGTCATGCAAAGACCTGTAAAGATGAATTGCATTTCTCATCAATATATCGGTACCAGGTTTACTGCAAGCAGGTCTCTTGTGACTTCGGTACATGTCCTCAAAGTGTTATTACCTACAGTACCTGCACTGCACAGTGTGTCGGTGTAATAAATGTCACGATATTTTCGCACAAGGACAACTCGAGTGTGAATAGCGAGTTGCATAAAAGGCTATAACCTACAACAAAGTTGCATATATTGAGATGCATATATATTTAAGAATATTGAAAATTTTTTGAGGGCATGAGTGTCTGTAATAAATTAATCGAATAAAAAAATGCCTGTGAATAAAATTGTTTTATTTCATGTTTACCTAATTTGCCAGAATATAATTAAAATTTAAAAAGTCACAGAAATAAAATTAATTTAATTATATGTATTGTGTAAATTACCATAATACTGTATGCGCATTTATATAATTAAATAAAGCATACTTTTTAAATTGAACACTTTAAAATTTTAATTTAAAAAATATATATCTAGTAAATTATGCAGGTAGTCAAAGTCCGCATCATGCATGTAGGTGTACTGTTGATTGTAAAAAATATTTTTTTGTAATACAATGAAAAATTACAGATTTTTCCTACATCTAAAAATATGACAGCTCATCTGGTGACGAAATCGAGAAATGAACGCCACATATGTGTTGAAAATAGAAGCCAACATGGGGGGGGGGGGAGGGATGTGCCCACATCGCAACCTGTACTTTAAAAACATAAACAAATATGTCTGCCACCAGATGGCAATATCGATTTAGGCCTATTAATACACTAGCGCCACCTAAGTGATGAAAACATATGAAATCCAATATATCAGCCGAATGAAGGTGAGAGACAAACTCCAGCAATGTACAAACAAATGACAGAGGAAAAAATCCAAAATGGTATCATCCACCAATGTATAAACAAATAACAAACAAAAAAAAAGATGGTGGTCTCCAGCAATTTATAAACAAATGACAAACGAAAAACCAAGATGATTTCCTCCAGCAATGCATTAACAAATGATAAACGATAAACCAAGATGGCGGCCTCTAGCAATGTATAAACAAATGACAAACGAGAAGCCAAGATAGCAGCCTCTAGCACTGTATAAACAAATGACAACCGAATAAAACAAGATGGTGGCCTCCAGCAATGTATAAACACATGACAAGTGTAAAAACCAAGATGGCTGCACATAATATAATGAGTATAGCTGAGAGGTGAGGGGGGACCTCCAAAAATTTAATTTTTTCAGATCTATTTTTTAATAAATTTTTATTAGTAAATATTTTAGAATTTATATATATATATATATATATATATATATATATATATATATATATATATATATATATATATATGTATGTGGTAGGGAGGGGGAGAGGAGGGAAGAGGTGTGAAGTTGTCTGTAGCACCGGGGAGAGGGAGAAAATAGCCAGCGAACTACACCAGTTGATAATGAGCAGGGGGAAGGGGGAAGGGGATAAAGAGGGAAATGAAAATGGGCTGGGGTAAACGGGGGAAATGAGGGAAAGGGGATGGAATAAGGGGGAGGAGAAGACGGCGAGGAGAGGGAGGAGGGTAAACTGGAGAAGGAGGTAGAAGAAATAAGAAGAAGGCGACAGTAAACTCAACATGAATGGCAGTAACTCCAATTAAAAGTTCCAAATGGTAGAGACTTCACCAAACGCCACCTTCAAGTTTAAAATCGATGGCTCGCCTTAAAATAGGGGTCTTCAGGGTGCCCACAAATACCCTATGCACACTTATGATAGTACTGAGTGAAGTCCCAGTCAACAAATCACGATTCAACCACCTGAACTCGGTGGAAACCTGGGAGTAAGTTAACTTGCACAGGCTGCTAAGAGGTAGGTAAAGAAAGGATGGGGGAGGATTTGGTAGTATATCGGGATTGTTTACTGACTCGGTATGTTGGTTCTACTAAATTCTCTACCTAGAATGCACCATGTGTATTTTTCAATACTATTTCTCAATTATTATTTGACTTAAAAAAAAAAACTTAAATAAATTGTAAAAAATGGTCTTCTCTTAAGCTTCAAACTCTAGAAATAAAAGGTTATCCAATAATAAATCAAATAAATTAGGCTACCTGGTTAGGGCGTGAAAACAATGAATGAAACTCACCAGTTTTAAAACAAAAATTTACAATGTTTATTTATAATTAACCATCTGGTAAACAATAACAATAAATGGAAAATAATATTCTTTCAGTTTAAATGAGTATTTTTAGGATTTATAAAGAAAAGATACAGGTTACTGAGTGCTACTTGAACTCTATCAAGAGTATAAATTCGTAAATAAAGAAATATCAATTACTACAAGTCCTTACAAAAGCTCAAAACATAAAAAAGTAAATAAAACTGTGGGTTTTGTTTCTGATATATTTGACTTCAATCTAAATTGTTCCTCCAGAAATAAGAAAACATTTCATTTGCGCAAAGGATCATGAACGAACTCTCAGTGGTAAAAAAAAAAATTTAAAAATAAAAAAATAATAATTGTCTCCAACTTGACTACCTTACAATGTTTATACTAGTACCAACGACCAATCATATTTGCACTACAGTCTGTAAAATGTCTATAACCTCAAGGGATTGACAAGAGAATAAAATGTTATTCTTAAATAAAATTATTCTATACTTAGATTAGCTTAGACCTTAGAAATAAATAAAAGCTTCCACTTAAAACAAATAATGGCCACAACTTTACCTTGCGACTACAGACAAAACACTCCCACAACTTACATTAGTACCAATTGCTAGTTTCTAATAAACAAAACAAAAGACGAGTCCCACCAACAACGACTCGTTACACACAAATCACCTAATACTACAAGAAAATTATATCACCTTAGCCAATGCATTAGCACTAACGATAACAGTACACTACCCTAAGACTTAAATTTATAAGATTAATCGGGGCCATTCTTCCAGACCTTTCGGAAGGAATGTCCCGATCAATCACTAACCTAAGCCAAAATATTAACTCATTCTGCAGAGTTCTGGGCGGTTCCTCCGACAGCTGGGGACCAGCACACACATCTGTGACTCACACCATCACTCACTGTATTGCTCCCTCCCTTCGCGCCTTGACCTTGCTGTCTATCCTGTTGCCACGCCTCGGCCTTCAGCCAATCAGGGGGCGGCATCCCCCTCTGGCCTCAGCCAAACCACAAAGAAGGCGTGCGACTATCTTCCCCTTTCCCCATAACAACCTTGACTTACCAGGCTGGCCTCAGCAGGAAGCATTCCCCTTGTCCCTGACGAAGCCATCACTCAAGCCAGCCACCGCTGCAGAAACATGGCGCCGTAGCTCAACTCAAATATTCTACAAACACTAACATGCGATCACATAAATGTGCGAGGCTCGACTGACATCTGATGAAGTCCCCATTCCTCACATACCAAGGTCCTAAAAGTCGTCACAGAAACGATCAGAAGGGAACGAAAACTTCAGCTTCTCTTCGTCCGAGAAGGTTCGATACTGAGAACAGCAAATTCTTAGCCAGCACAGCAACAAGAAAATTCCTAACATGATCAAGAGAGAAAAATCCAGATGTCCCTAATGGTGAAGTGAAGACAAAATTGAGTTAAACCACAAAAAAAAAAAAAAAAATTTATTCCCTCTGAAGAAAAAAATATTAATTTAACCCACTAAAACAATTCCTATCCTGAAAACTGATAAATGTAACCTCCAAACCTAACATATGTCCGAACAAAAAAATAGATGTTTACACAAAAAATTTACTCATGAAATTTATGGGCGTTACAATATTTTGGCGTTTTTTTATTTTGGGTTCAAAAGTCCAAGGTCAATGTCAAAGGTTACTGGCTTCCAAGATGGCCGCCGGTCGGTCGGAATGGCAGAGTATGTAATCTCCGAGCTACGGTCCCCTATCCTCTAGGCCGAAAGTTATTTGTTTTATACTACTCTTCATACACCAGGAAGGGGTAGTTGCCATGAGGATGTTTAAAGTGGAATGTACAGAAATGGCCGATATCAAGCATGAAAATGTTTGACCATATTTTGTGCATACTAGAGATGTAAGGCATACACTAACTCTCGTCTTCTTTGCACGTCTCCAGTGCTGGCTCCCTGGGTCACTATCTCATACAGTTTAAAAAAGACTTTGGAATTACGGAAAATACGTGCAAATAATCCCCAGAGAACTGGGCAAACTTGCACTTCTTTTACCATGGTAGTAGTGATTCCATTATAACACTTAAATAATAGCACAAATTTATGGAAAGGAAACTCAACCAATATCAATAACACAGCTTCCGCACACCCTGTACTTAGCTAAAGCTTTCTCTTACTAAAAGTTGTAAGAAAACTATAGTGGTAAGTAACTAACGCAAACAATAATTTTTCCAGTTTTTTTGCTTACTGCTTTTGGATTTCTACTGCTTCTTAAAAGTAGCTTTTACTAACTTTTAATGTTTAACTTACATGCAAAATTGGCGTTAGTGATTTACTTAAGCAGGAACCATCGTAATGGCTGATTATAGCGACGATCAACACTCGTCTTACCTCGGCAGCATTCTCGGTCAGACTCAGTTTCTATTGCACGATTCTGTAAAAGACTCCATTAATTTATGGAACTCTTCAACAGTTTAACATGGATGCCAACATCACGCGAGTCAAACAGTGGCGAGTATGGTACAGAAGACACCGTAAATAAAGTTGGGCGCGGAGACATAGCACATATATAAGTGAGTGCGGAGCATATTTTATGGCAGAACTCTTTATTTTTTTCCCAGGATATTCTTAAATATACTTATGTGTTTCTGAAATTGGGACTCTAGTAAAACATGACATCACCAAAATTAAACAGTGCACCTTCTTTGTACACAAAGAGCTGTCGTATAGTTTCTATGAATTCGGTTGAACTTATGGTGTGAGATTGAGGGGTTGGTAGGATTGGAGTAATGAATTGGTTGAGAAAGCTGATCGCTATATGCGAATTTATGTATGGATGTATGTATGTATGTATGTGTGTGTTATATATATATATATATATATATATATATATATATATATATATATATATGTATATATATATATATATATATATATATATATATATATTATATATATATATATATATATATATATATATATATATATATATATATATATATATAAAATATGTAGTTATTTATTTATTTATTTATTTATCTATATTGTATACACACTAACTGTTACCTGCGGTTATACTGACGTGAAAAAATCAAACGTTAATTATAATTACCAAGTGCTCTATCTTACAAAACTTTTCGTTTTTCCGTGATGAAAAGTACCGTCTTACCCTCTGTATTAATCGAGAATATATTCTACCCCAGTACCAAATTTGATCCAAATCCGTCGAGCGGTTACGTGATTGAGTAACAAACAAACATAAACTTTCGAATTTATAATATTATATATATATATATGCGTGTGTAGTGTGTGCGTGTGTGTGTAATTCAGGTCATTTCGCATTTCGCATTTGTATGAGTTTATTCGTCAACCAACTGCCTAGGTCTAGGTGTAACTATAATAATGTTCCAAGTGCTTGGTGACATAGATTTAGGTAAGTTCCAATATAGAGACCACGGTTCGATGCTCTTTTAAATCAAATTATTAAAATCCTATGTGGCTGAAGGGATGTTTCACGAAATATAAGTCTTGAAGTGCAATAAGTAGTATAAAATGCTAGGTTCTCACTGTCTCTGGTCGAATCTCGTCAGTTACTGCTACTGGAAGATGAAGGATGGTCGCCTCGACGCCACAATGTCTTCTAGGTACTGTCTTTTGTGTTACAGCAAAGAATTTCTTACTTATTTGTCCGAGAATTCGGAAAGGAAGTTACCATTCGCACGACAAATACTACTTCTCATCGGTAGTAAACTATGGTGCCTGAGGGTATTATGGCCTGGCTGGCAATATGGCCCACTTGTTATTGCGAGCGTAGTTTGCTTAGCAGGCGCGAGATGGCAGTCACATGTTGTTCGGGAGGTACCCGAGGGAGCGCCGAGGCGGTAGATGGCACCAGCAGTTGCGCCTCGTCGTGTTGAGCCGCCATTGTTCGACAGTTCTCCGTCGCATAAATAAAGCTTCTCATATTTCGCTCGGTAAGTTACATTATAATAATGCACCTAACCAACATATTAGTTTTAATTATTTTCGTTAATGGTTTACTATTTAAAGCAGAATCGAATGGATGTATAGTTATTTATGTATATGTTACATGTAAATTACTGTAAAGAATGTTTGACGAAATCACCAATGTGGTAAATATAGCCCACGTGGTCCATATGAATTATGCAAGGGCCATATTACCTACACTGTATAACAAGTTTGTACGTTTACAAAAGGAATCCTTGGAAACCCAATTGCCATAAGAATCTTTTATAAAACTAAGTTACTAACATTTTATTTCTAAAATTTGCGATAGTACAATTTAAAATTTTGTAGTTTTATAAAGGATTATTTTGGTAAGTGGGTTTTTAGGGATTTTCCTCGTAAAATCTACAAAAAATTTTACAGTGTACGTATACTGCAGTGATAACGGCATTCCCAACAAGTTCGTTAAAGGGAAGTGGTTGGAGGTTTTTTTTAAAGGGACCCTTACGTTGAAAAAAGGAAGGCGCATTGACTGAACCCTGCACGTGCTGCGAAATTGAATAGGTTCATTGTAACATATCACTTTGATAAACTTGGGGGGGGGGGGGGGGAAGAAAAAACATCACTTCTTGACAATAATTTAATGGATTTTCCTGAGAATATTTATAATGTTGATAAAAAGGGTGCAGATTGCAACTTCATAAGGAACATACTGTGTTTGTTAAAAAGGGGGTCAAGCATGTCCATGTTGTCGCTACATAGAATGGTGTGAGCATCTCAGTTGTAGCATGTGGTAATGCCACAGAGTCTGTCATTCCCCCAGTGCTCCTATTCAAAGGATTCAGAAGACACCCCGCTTGGGAAGAAATATGCCCACTGGAGCAGATATTCGGACGACTCATAAAGGTAGCATGATAGCTGAAACATTTGTCGAGTTTTTGAAACATTTCAACCTATTCAAGCCTGATGGAAAATGTCTGTTAATATATGATGGTGCCAAGTCTCACTTGTATTATAAAATTTGTGAGGTTGCTGAGGAGAACGATATTCTTTTGTATTGTTTGCCTTCGAACACAATGCACGAATTGCAACTATTAGATAAGGTCTGCTGCCAAAGCTTTGGGCTTTACCGGACCAGCATGCACTACTCTATTTCGATGTTCATAAAGATGAAAACGATATTTCAAAGTTGAATATCGGGGACGTTTTCACACCTACTTGGGAAAAGTTCATGTCTCAGGGAAACATGAAAAGTGGTTTCAACCCTCTTATAACCCCTGATGGGCCTTTGCTCCAAGCGCAACAACTCAGCTGCTTCCACCCGAACCAGTCACCGATGAACAAGACATAACTGAACAAATGCCTCCCGAGTCAACCTTCGCTAAAACAACACCAGGCACCTAGGCTCGCCTCAACTACTGCTCTCCCGATGTACGCCAGTGACCGTGACATCCATACTCCGTAAACGTCCTCGCACTCCGCCAGTGACAGTGACATCCATATTCCGTAAACGTCCTCGCACTCCAGCGACATCATCAACTGACTCTGATGCTATATCTCCTTCAGCAGGTGCTTCAGATTCTTTCGACAATGGAGAGCATGAAATCTCACAAACTCCAGATTCGTTATCAAAATCGTCTACTCGTAGCTCCTTTACTGAACTGTTTCCAACGCCATTGAGAAAGAAGTAAACAGCCTGTAACACGAAACCTGCTATCAACTCACGTGGGCTGCTGTTTAGCAAACGACTCTTCCAGGATATCGAAACCAGCAAAGAGGAGAAAGAGACCAAGAAGAATACCAATAGGTGCAAACCACAAGCCACCAAGGAAAACATTGATGACTTCAATCACGGCAGGGGGAAAACAAAGAAGAAACTGACACCTACACCTGCCGAGAGCTGGTATTGTACTGTGTGCGGTAAGGACGAAGTGAAAGACATAAGATGTTGTGCAGTCTGTGGTGAATACATCCATGAAGAGTGTGTAGGCTTGTGTAAGGAGGACAAAGAACTGTTTGTATGCCCTACATGTCATTTGTGATTTAATTTTCATAAAGATAGTTTGTATTCTTGTAGTAAAATGATGACTTAGTCTTAAACTTGTGTTATTTTTTTTTGCAGTTTGAAATTTTACACAATTTTTTTTTTCATTGAGTAGCCTTTTTAAAAATACAAAGTTGTGCTTTATACTTTGTTACATTAATACCTGAGTAATTTCCCCTGCACTATGCTTCATGTTACTTTCAATGTGAACACCTTCACTTTCTACAAAATCACAAATAGGTGCCCAGCAAACATAACCTGTCGCCAAAGTGTCAGCAAATTGTAGGCCCATTACCTGTACTGTCGGCAGCTGTCGTTTCAATGCCAGAAGATATCCATCTGACAACGGCGTGATACCTTTTTGAGACAGCATGTTTGCCGTTAGAACAAAGACAACAGCCCACTGTACTTTTTTGGATAACAGATGGATATCACCTAAATTATGTTGGCGTGATCTCTCATAGGCAACATGTCGCCAATATCAAAAATAATATTCTGGCCCGATTCCGATATAGTATCTTTATTTTTTTCGGTAAGCTGACCGTCATCGTATTTATTCCGGCCCGCTGATGTTTTCGAGACATGGCTCTTTATCACAATAAAGATACAAATATGATGTGTTTTTGCCGACAAACTTTTTGAAAGTGTTTTTTGAGTAGGCAAGATGTTAGCTAGCTGTTAATTGCATGGTGTCTTTTTGAAGACCATGTGTTAACCGTTAGAATGTTTTTTTCGTGATGATATATGTGTCACGTGATAGCCCATGGCGTTTTTTACTTTGAAATTTTTTCATTTGTACAGCCATACAACAGATATTTTAAAAACTAACAAAACTATTTTGTTTGCAAGCCTTTCAAGAAACGAAGAAACAGTTTTTAAATAATCAGTGTTTTAGAATCATTTGTTATATTGCAATAGAATTTATACATTCACTTATAATAATTTTTATCCTGATAAATTCGAAATTACTGGAAAGTATCGGGAACTTACCCCGCGGTGTATAGGTTAACATGCTGGACTGTCAACTCATGGGTTATAAGTTCGAATCCCACACTCGGCAACCAAACATTTTCATATCATGTGTTGAGAGGTAAATGAAGTGAATATGCATAAAGAGGAAATAACAATTACTAAAATTTTAAATCGACAAATTAAGGTTTTTTTTAATGGTTATACTGCTTATTTCTGAACATCATTCCGCTGCAGGCCCGGCATCTTGCCGCCATCCAGCCGCCTCAGGCCGGCATCTTGCCACCATCAGCCGCCGTAGGCCGGCGTCTTGCCGCCACCCAGTCCGCGCAGGCCCGGCATCTTGCCGCCATCCAGCCGCCTCAGGCCCAACGTCCTTGCCGCCATCCAGCCGTCGTAGGTCCGGCGTCTTACTGCCATCCAGCCGCCACAGGCCCGGCATAAGACAGCAGGCCGACATCATCAGGCCGAAGTTTGTCGGCTATCTGTTACCGGCCCGATTCCGACCCATACTTTTTGTGTATGTCGGGCCGGAAACCATTTGTATCTTGCCGTTAGCGGTACGGTGTATTTTCGACACTGTCGGCAAACAATCAGCCGCCAGTCCATATTTCCATCGGGCCGCTTCCGGTATAAGACAGCGGGCCATCATCTGCCGGAGTTTGTCGGCTATCTTTTGCTGGCCCGATTTCGGCCCGTACTTTTCGTGTTTGTTGGGTGGGCCATACTATATACATGTGTTGGGAATATGGTCCGAAGGTAAACTTTTGGAAAATTCTTTTTTATAAATTATTAATGCAGAGAAGATAATTGTTAAAAAATTTTTCCTGATAGTCAAGAAAGTGTATTACAATATTGCCCAGGTGTTTGTTGCTTCCTATAACAAATAGCGGCTGTTAACATTTCCACACCTTAAGTGGGCTATAATACACGCCTTACAAAATTTTAGCTTCTGCAACAGTGCTAAACTTCCTTGCGTTCTATATGCTCTAGTTGGCACCATTTCTTCCTGCTGCCTAAGTGAAAAGTCATTTTCTATTTGAGTGGCCTGGACGTGATTCGGTTCCATCACTGTGAAGTGTTTGTTACTAGCCCTGACAATCAGGGCGTACTTCAGTAACTGAAGAAATGGAAACATGTATTCCCCAATAATAATGAAAACGTTGCACGTCTGTATTGAAGAGTGAGTGTCGTGTGCCCTTGAATTAATGGCAATGCAACGCAAAGGGGCCATAAAAATGTAAATATGTAATGATAGAAAAAAATATGCGTGTTCTGCAGACCAGACTCCAGACTTCCTTATACTGCTATCCGTCTGGGTCGCCAGTTTCATCACCCCAGAACATGAAAGCTGTAACACTTCGCCCTTGTTTCCTTGCTGGCTTGTTCTTTATCATAATCGCCCTGGGAATATCCAAGTATCTGTGAGCCAAGGGCGAAAAGAACGGACTTGCCTACTAAGCCGGCAGCCGCGAACTTCAAATGGGGAATCAATGTTAAACGCAATTCCTTCACATTGCGCCAATTTTAAAGATAACTATTTCAAACAAAACATATTCTACGTCAAATTTCTTAAGGAATGATTCTTAGATAAAATATTTTTTCCAATTCGTTTGTTTAATATGTTTTTTTTTATAAAGTGTATATATTGAAATTTCCAGAAATAAGAAAAAAGTGGATAAATCATTTTTTTCAAAAACAATTTTATGTAGCAATATTCTCTGAGAAAATTGCACCAACGTGTTTTTTTATTGAAATAGTTACCATTAAAACTGAAGCAATGATTCCCCATTTGAAGTTCGCGACTGCCAGCTTGGTAGGCAGTCCCGTTAAGTAACCTAGCGCGCATATAAAACATATAAGGTGAAGTAAATAGCAAACGTGGCGAGAGATCATGTTCTACATTCTTCCTCCGGCTAGGTATAAACGAAAAAAAAAAAAAAAAAAAAAAAAAAAAAAAAATTGTGAACTTGTTGGGCGCACTCTTTGACCTGACCTACAATTCAGTAGCTAAAGTAAGGGCTTTGATTGACGGCGTTGTGAACTTCGTTCCTCGCACTTGAAGGCTGAAAGAACGTGCAGAGCTAGTGTTGAGCGGCTCAGATAAGACGAGTGTGCATTGTCCCAGCGCGAAAAGCTAGCTACCTAATGCCGCATTGATTATCTGCGAGTTGTGGTTCGGCACGGGCCGTCCATCTCTGGGAGTGTTTCCCCTTTATTTCGCGGCCGTAGTTCACGTAATCCTCCGTACTTTATGACGCAGTGCAAACATGAAGTTCGGCGTAGTGTGCAACAGTGCGCTATGTTGCCTGTTCACTCGCAGCGGGCGAAGATTCGGCACTCACTATTGAGCTGCTTTTGTCACCCACAAGAAAAATGTGTCAGCTTTTTATTAAACAAGAGCTTTGAATCCTGCTGCAAAACATGTTTCCAAAACATTTCTCTGAAATGTTTGTAAATTTATGTAACATAAATTTTTATAAGTTCGAGAATATGACAAATTAAAAATAAATTATCAAGAGAGTATATCACATTACACTCGGTTCGACGCATTTATTTTATGCTAAAAGATACTTTTTATTTCATCGGTGGTACGTCGCCAAAAATCTATAATGCCATCGTGAACTCTTTGTAGTTGTGGGACCTCTGACATGCATGTTTGTAGCTTTACGTTCTGCGTCTCAGGAATAGTCCTATACGTATTAACGTCTGGTTTATTTATATAAAAATTATTCATGCACCGTTACTGTAGCAGTGTTGTCTGGTGCTAAGGCTGCAATCAAGGTCATGGATACTCTCGTATTAAAGACGTCAGATGGAAAGGCACAGCAAACCAGAGGAGAGGTGAAGGCACCGACAAAATCTGAGCGATACATCAAGGAATACTAATGTATTACGGAATCAAAGGTGCGAGAAAGCAGGACTATTAGTTAGAAAAGATTACTTTTGCGAGATGGCTGCAGAATTGTATGAACATTTCACTACTGGGAAAATATACGGGTCGCATCCTAGTCACATGGACCTAAATGCGGGCGACAGAACTGAGTCCCAGGCCTCTGATGCTAGTATCCCCGGAAATAAGAAACATTACGGTTAACATTGCAGATAAAAAAATAGAAAATTAAAAATGAGGAAGAAATATTTGCGTATGACGTTGCAATTTCTTAGTAATGTAGGAATGTTGTAGGCCTACAGAATAGTCCGAATGTCTCGTTACCCTCTGTTACTGTATATAAAACACTAACAAACTACCGGGAAACTCCGCCCTCGGTGTACATTGGGAACCAATAGGTAGACATTTCGAAAACGAGCACGTGGCGTGGAGGTGAGAAGTGTGAAGGGAGCCATGGGGCCAGCCAAGGGAGCAGTCGGCGACATGTCACCGGAGCAGCCAGCTGGGGTTCCAACCAGAAGGTCGGAGCGGCGAGTCCCGGGCGAGGCAATGGTGAGTGCTATTCCTTCTATGCTTCTATCTGTTTCCTAAACTTACCCTACACCCTCCCCCTTCTATCTCTTGTTAGCCAGTCAGTTAATTACAATGATATTGTAATTCTATCTTTTTATACGGTAAAATAACTTAGTACAATTTAGCTTCACTATTCTTCTTATTCACTATAATCCCTCCTATCTTCCTCCTTTCTAAAAGCTTATAAGATAATGTTAAGGTTAAAGTATAACACCTCACATCGTTAGCAGCATGTCCTCATGGCATATGTACATGTTTTGCTTGATTTCAGATGGCTGACACAAACTTCTACAGTGTGAAACTGCAAGGAATTTAAACAAAATAAAACCAAATATTATATTGACAATCGTTTTTAGTCTTCATTCACATAGTAAAGTAGCCGGTTCGGCTAAATGGCCATCAGCTGCTACCCTGCTGGAGCGGCTGCAGTCTCGTATCGAGGATTTGAAACAGATAAGAGGGACGCCATTAGTGTTCTGAAAGCTTCTGAGCTGGCTGTCTTGCAAGTTACTGGTTTTATTATAGTTTTAGCGGTTTTGTTCATATGGTGAAAACAGTTAATTTTTTCTCAGTATGTGGTAGGTTTATAATTATTAACCATTATCCCGCTAAAATATTATGTATCATACGACATAAATAAATATCTTAGTTCTGACCCTAGAAAAGCTTTTGTGTAGTGGCGTCCAAGACGGCAAAATTGCCAGCCACCTAAGTTTAAACTAACGGGTTGAAATATTCGCCACTTGAGAGTACAATTATTGCAGTTAGCAAAAAGAAGTTACTAATATAACTAATGCGCCTACGTTGCTCAACATGGCAAACCGCACCGCACTGCTCTAGTTTATCAACTATCCACATAACTGATCACCGAAAACAAAACCCACAGATCATTAGATAATTAGCTGTAGTCAACGAAACGAGTATCCTACTGTCAGCTGAAGTACAGCGTAATAAAAATATTCCGCATTTTCAACATCTAGTGTGTAGTGATAAGTAGTATCTGAAAGCATGACGCAGGTAAAGGCTGTTCACGATAAAGTGAGCACTTCTGAAGCCAACCTTTGAAAAATGCCTTATCCCTACTTGCATATATTTTAATGGACATGATGACCGGCACGCGTCCAGCAAAGTTGGTAACGATGGAGGGAAAGTAGTTCCATATCTTAACGTCGAATAAAAGCTGTTAGGTAACAATTTATAATGACTTAAATTATTTCTTTCGCTGTCAATTTTTTCTAGTGCATCGAAGTGTAAAAATGATCTGATTTATGAAATTTTTCTTTTCTAATAATTTCACAATTTCACGTGACCGACGCATGAATAAAATGACGAGGCCCATGGCAACGTTAATTTTACATAATGCGGAAGAATAAACAACGTGCATACAAGTAGATCTTAAGCAGGGCTTTCAAAAGTGCTCATTTTACCTTGAACAGCCTATATTATTGACTGATGCATGAATTAAATCGATAGGTACATGGCAATGTCAATTATATATACGGTGGACGAGTACACAAT
The DNA here is from genome assembly GCA_029891345.1 of Dryococelus australis. Lineage (NCBI taxonomy): Eukaryota > Metazoa > Arthropoda > Insecta > Phasmatodea > Phasmatidae > Dryococelus > Dryococelus australis. Next base: position 292,944,221 of record CM056995.1, on the reverse strand, counting down.
ATGTATACAAGGAGATCTTAAGTAGGGGTCTCAAAAGTGCTCAGTTTACCGTGAACAGCAGTTAGTTAAGTATTGCGTAAGAGTGTGGAATCTGGGCTCAGGGTATCGCCAGACCAGTGGGCGCTGCACGGTACCGGATGGATGCTGAGGGCGAGGAATGTGCCCTTCAGGTGCGGGTTGTTCTTGGAAGAGCCACCCCCTGCAGTTACCCCCTCCCCCCTCTACCAGTCCGCCGCAGCATTCCTGTTTTTCGGGCAGCCCTTTGTCCGCTGGGACCACACATACATTAGAAAAACACAGTCTAAAACTGTCAGATAACAGAATAAACAAACGATACCACATAATTTAGAAATTTCACTTCTTACAGAACAGCCATTCAACAGAAACACACAACCAAGAACCAATATTGTCTATAAACACAGAAAAACCGAACTGTAATACAAGAGAAACACAGGTGTTAGAACCATCGTTCGGCGGAAACACACAATCTGAACCACATATTGCAGAACAACATATGTTAGAAACATCGTACAACCGAAATTCATACTTTAGAACTATCGTACAACAGAACCACAGATGTTAGAACAGAACGATCGTATAAAATAAACACACAATTTAGAACCACATACATGTTACAAAAGTCGTACAACCGAAATTCAGAATCTAGAACGATCATACAGCATATCCACCGCTAAGAATTACAATGGCGACAACCATTCCAGTGGGTCAAAACCCGGGCTCTGTCCGACAGGAATCTATGTTTTGTCAGAACCAGGGGAATCGGTTAAATATAATAACAATAAGTGTTTGTGCTGGGGTTCCATTGCATCCCTAGAACATTGACATATCAATCTTTATTAGAAGTGTAGGATGTAGGTACTCGAGAGTTGAATGTCATCGGGAGACAAGTCTTGCAAAGTTGGAACCCGCCTTACGAAAGCAGGTATTGCAGGTCCTGCCTCAACTTCACATCAGATGTGATGTATCTGGTTCCAGTGATCACATCATCGATGTAGGTGTCGGACAACAAAACACTTGCAGCACTCACATGACTTCCTTATTTTATGATATAATATTATTAATTTCAAAATTAATTTTAAAATAAAAAATGACTTAGAATATACAGCATTATTTAATTTATTCGAATTAGAACCATTTTCAAGATTTTGTGTTCCAAACTGATAAGTTGTTAAATATCTTTGAAATAAAAATAATAATAACAAGAGTTTAATTTTATATGTTTATAAATTTAACTCAACAATGCAATTTTTATATATTAATTTATTTTCAGAATTATAACATCCTTGTCACTTACCATAAACATAATTATTTTTGGTCCTCAGCTCTTATTCAGCCAGATATGTATATCTAGATATTAAATATCGACAATGTTTGATGTTCGTAAAAATTACCTTTACTTTTTTCAATACTCAGATATTTTTAAAAAGTAACGATAATAAATAAATATGTTGACAAAAAATCTGTGTAATATTTTACTTTTTTTTTTTTTTTTTCATTATGCACATTCCGACATTGCAAATTTTATACTTAGGTTCATGTACAAATAATTTATTAAACTCTTATACAATTTTTATTAGTATTATTTATTTCTATAGGTTTAATATTTAAAGTTCTGTGTAGAGTATCATTATACTCGTTTACAAAATGTTCCAAATTTTATTTTCTTGATTTCTGTTAATTATGTTAACAACACTTGCTTTCAGTACAATGATTAATATATATTTCTTACCATTAATATATTAAAATTATTTTATTGAATTCTTCATCATTATCACTTTGCATATTAACGGGATTTCTTTTCATTAGTATACTTTCTAATGCATTTGCTATGTTCCAACTCGTTTCACTCTGTAACAAGTTTAGTAGATGCAGAGTAAGAAACAATAAGTAATATAATTAATACATGTATATATCCTTTATTGCTAAATGGCATCCTTTTTTCATTTCTGGTGTCCATTTTCACAAGGTAATTCACCATGAATCGTATATTCTTATTATTTTTCTTGTAGGAAAATTATTTTTAACAGGTTTATACAAATGCATTAATAAAATCATATCATGTAGGTAAATTGATTTCTTTATTATCTGTTTATGAAAATGTAGACTTTTAAATTTACAAATTGAAAAAACAAACCCTTTTCGAACAGCTTTTCCATTTTTATTTTTTCAATTTTTGTTATTATTTTTAGTAACACTCTTGCACTTCAAATACCATGTTCCCCACTTAATAAATATGTATATATGTGTATATATATAAGGTTTTTATATGAAAAGAAAGCAATCATAGCTCTATGTGTTTCACATATAATACTTAGTTTTTTATGTTTTACAAATAATACTATAGTATAATTCAAAACATCATCATAACCATAATTTTATTTATTTTTATTAGAAAAGTTGATACAACCACGTTTTAAACACATTGTCTTAGATAAATATAATTTTTGTACTATCATGTTAAACATTTAAAATATAAATTTGTACATTTATATTTACATATATTCCTTTATACGTGGTAAAAATAATAATAAACCTAAAAAAGGGCGAATATTTGAAATAAAAGTAATATACATTCACGACCAGTTCGCAAATGCAGTATATAGAATATTTGTGTTTTTCTTCTATTGAATTATTATTTTATGAATGTTTAATTTTATCGAAATAAATTGCAAGAGATTGTTGAAATTGCTCATTTGAGACTTTTGTACATATCTTAAAAATTCTGAAGATTTTTTCATGTATTTAATTTCACTGTCTAAAATTTGTTTAATTAATAGTATTCTTACCATGTACTGAATCAGACATATTATCGATTATTTTATATTGAGAAGGGACCTAGTATATACAAAAACTTCTTCAACATTAATTTTGTAAAAGAAACTTCGGTATTGTATTTCTTTTCATACATGTTTTTGAAATCATAATAAAATTTAATACTTTTCGGTCAACACTTAGCATATTTAAATTATTCATATTAATATTCTTAAAAAATGCACTTTAATATTCAATCAATTATTTCCCGAGTATATTAATTATTTAAGAATATAAAATCTATATCAGAAAATGTTTAAGCTTTAGAAAATAAATCTATCACTATTATAAATAATTGTCTGAATGTAACAGAATCAAAATGTTTTACTCTGTCACCATTATAACATAATAGTTGTATTTTTGGAATAATGTACTAATTCTTAAGAAATTCTTACACCAGGAAAAATAACCTATGCACTGTTATTTATTTCCAATAGGAAACATAGTGAGTTGCAGGATTTGTTCACAAATGGAGGTTAAGCATGTAACATCCATTTTAAAATATATTATAATGTATTTAGTTCAGCCACCACATAACATTTATAGAAAATTTAATGTTCAATTTTGTAACATATTTCGTAATATCAATATTAGATAAGCACTTTAATTCATGATTTGTTTTAGGTCTGCCTGTTTCCTTTTTAATACTGATTTATTTTTCACAGCTATGTTATATCATTATTCTTCTATTTTAGGTGTATTTTTTGTTCTACTGAATTATATACAAATATTGCAACTCCTACAGTACATGTGCCAATCGCCGGTATTTCGGTTGCTGGAGCGATTTTGAATTTAGGCAAACGTTCTCGAACCGAATGCCATTCTCTTCTTCCAGCAAGCTCAGTAGGGCGCATGTTTTACCGCAATGTGGTGGTCCCGTAATGATGCACCTCACTGTATTCGGAAATAGGATTCCATGTCACGATTCATGGGAGATATCTTCATCTTCAGCATGAACACATATAGGTGGAGTAACACAATGCTTGACTATCTATAAACTGTTTTCTTCTGCTTGGTTTAAATTATACATTAGAGGAGGAGGGGGTGGTGGAGGAGGAGAAGTAGTTAGTATAAACAAGCCTCTTGATGACATTAAGCACATTTTTTGGGTAATGTAATGTCACTTCAATTTATCACTCGTAGTAAACAGCCTCTGGCAGAATTCGCACTGAAATGGCATATATGAATATGCGATACATCCGTACTGTTCCAAGTATAGAATGATACTGAAAAAAAAAGTATAAAAGGGCCGTATTTATACTTTTCTCACTCAGTTCACCACGACGATTCCAAGTGGTAACCCCCCATAGCTGGAAGCGGAATCGTCGATATGCTGATCAACAATCTACGATTCGAGCTGTACATCCCAGGATACAGGTTCTGGTGGCTGGGAACCAAGCTATCTAAAAGGCTGACATGCAACGAGACAGGCATAAACGCCCTGGAAGAGACGTGCAAGCAACACGACACCGTCTATTCCCAGCGCAAGGATCTGCAAGCCAGACACCGGGCATTCTAGATACTTGCACAGAAGGCCGAAGAAATAAGAAAATCATCAGATACCAGACTAGGAGAGAAAATAGCAGCCTGGGGTGTATCCAACATCATGAAGGCCAAAGTGAAGATGGGTATGGGTGATAAGAGCAAGAGAAAGTCACAGGTTAGAATGGGAACAGATACAGATAGCAAGCTGAAATCGAAAGTGAAACGAAAAGTGGTGACAAAAATAAGAAAAGCATGAAAGGCTAAGAAAGCATCTACCGGCGGATTTTTTCCAAGGCTTTTGCCTACACTCTGGACCCTCGGGGGCCTAATCTGAGACACCAGTGGTATCGTCCAAGCCATCAACACAGCATCGAACGAACGGAAGCTGTTGTCCGAAGCACAAAGACACAATGCAAATATGGAATATATTGCCATGGGTAACAAAAATGGCCAAGGCCTCGACCTAAGGCCATACCCAATAGGAGACGGAAGTGTGCAAAAGCGATGCAGGAGGAATAGGTAATAATGAAATATCTACTGAAATGAGTGCTCTCGAATGTGGATTTGGAACTGTATGCGTACAAATTGAAAATACGTAATTTTAGAGGATTGTTTATGAGAGATGATTTGCGCGCTAAACCCAAGATACACGAATATGCTATGCTGTGATTAATCTGGACATGACAGCCGGGCCCGGAACGCACTGGGTAGCGTACGTAAAGAAGGATAAACATGCAGACTATTACGATAGTTTTGGTAATTTGCATCCTCCGCCCAAAATACGCCGCGATTATTTTTAATATACCAAACTAATGTACAACTACGAAACGGAGCAGCTGCTTAACACGTGGAACTGTAGACATTTGTGACTTCGCTTCCTGGTTCGCTCGTGCAAGTAATTGTAATGGCTATACACGTGGAGGAAACCACAAGTTATGTCGATAATGCTTACCTTGCAGGGTAGTAACTCCGAGCTGCGTGCGGTACATTTTCTGGCACTTGAACTGGAAGGGAAATCGAAGAGACAGGCCTTGTCGATTTTCAAACCTACAATGCGATACCGAACATCGATGAAAAAAAAAAAAAAAAAAAACTGCAAGCTGTACCTCGTAAAAAGTGGCAATGTTTCCATGAAGTGTCGCTGCCCATACGCTCTTACGAAATTGACGACATTGCAAGGAACATTGAAAAGTCGCTGTCCCCCGACACAGAATATGAACTACGAGGGAGTAGTAGGGGCGGACGGGTTTCACTCCACCTGGGATTAATTGATGTATTATCGAGTTGATTAAAGGGTTAATCCTTAATCCGATTTTAATTCGATAAAAAACTGAAAGGGTTCACTGAATTGTACGGGTTAAATTTAATGAAAGGGTTGATCAAAAAAGGGTTAGTTTGTATCGGATCATTTTTTTTCTTGATTTTGTTGTTGTATATTGTTCTTCCTTTCTTTTTGTGGGGAGGAGCTCTGAACGATATTTACGCTGTGGTATCCTGGAGACGACTGACCAGAGTTGAGTGCAAAAGTGTCGTAAGTGTAATTTTTCTTATTTTTTAAAATAATTTTGATGTGTTTATAGGGATGTTGGTGGTATATACGCGATTTTTACGAATATATCTAACACACGAGAGAATTTCAGAGTCTTTAAATGAGTTCTACAAACAAATAAATTACATCCATCGAATCGTAAATTTCAAACAACTACTTGAATAACAAGTGCAATTACTCCAGTATGGAATTAAACATAATGTGAGTATCTAGCTTACAAATATAATTTACACGAGAGACGTATAACACAATTAAATGAGTGCAGAATTAACAATCTGCAATGAAATGTCCATATAAATTAAATTAAAAAGATATATATGATGCCTCCCACACATACCTTACACACCCGTCTACCTGTGAGACTGATAAGGAGGAATTTTAGAAATGTAATCCATTTGTAAAAAGAAATTACGTGACTCTCCTAAATGAATTACTTAACATAGCAAAAACATCCCTATAAATTACTTTAATTAAACAACAGTCTTCTTAAACACAGTAACAAGTTTACACATACAAATTACAGTACCTTACACAATTCAGCCTGGTGAATGATATCTTATGACAAAAAAATCTGAATACAATTTAAACCAGACACAATCATGTACCTGAAGTGATATTAAAATAATTCCATTTGATGTATGCATGAGTAGCACTTATGTCGAGCTGTGAGTAGATATGTCTAATGCATCCAATAGGCAATTGTGTTTAAACTATGGTAAAAACTCGTAAATAAAGGAAAAAATGTAAAATGTTTATGAAATTCACTGCACTTGTTGACACAAACTGAATTTTAAACCACTAGGAATTTTCATGGACCAAGCTCAGAAACGTGAATTGAAAATCTTACTGCAAATGATTTGTTTCAAAATAATCAACCTGCGTCGAAGTACAAAGCTTAATCCCACATCACCTTATATATAATGGAAAAAATACACAAATATCCTCGAAGTGAAAATTATTAAAAAAAAATGGATGTACTATAGATTTCCATAAAGTGTGGTAAATAGAATGCACTTGTTAACACAAACTGTATTTTTAAACTGCTACAAAGTTTCCTCTAGTAAGCACATAAATAGGGTTTACACGATAAACACACTGTCACACAAAAATCTTTTACATTTTTTCCCCCTATAAATTAAAAAAAAAAATTCACACTATAGTTTATGAATACTGTGAACGAGATCTGAACCCTGGAGCAAATAATATCGCTTAGCGAAAACTGTGGCTAGCACTAGAGATGAAGGTAGGTGCGATGGTCGTTGGTCCATAGTTGCGGTAACTTGCGATTGTGGCATCATCAACCACCAGCATCTACCTGGCCTGTGAAGATGAGAGAGAGCTGGTGAAGTATACATCCATCTAGTTCAAGTTTTGATGACCAATTGAATATGGTGCCAAGTGTCCAGAGAGCTTCAGATCAGGGGTATACGTGCTTGTAGCCAGCCCCTCCTACCTTCACCCCTCGGCAGAGCGATGAGTCCTTTGGTTACTCACACCTCTGCCCTGGATTGTCAATTTTTTGGCATTGTAGCAATATGGCATCAACTGCCTAGTTGTGTACAGATTGTAGGGATGTCTGCTTATAGCCACCCCCTCCCACCTCCTCCCCTCAGAAACAACCTGAGTCCAGAATGCCTGAAACCCCTATATCCCCTCCCCAAGCCATGTCTGTGATCCATTAAGGGTAATTCGCAACTCTGCTCATGATTGTCATTTCTTGCCACTGACTCAAGATGGCAACTGGGTAGATGCATCCAAATCGCCCCCGCTCGCCTGTAGACATCCCCTACCATCCACCCCTTGTCCAGAGGGCCGTGGCCTGAGGTCAAGAACCAGGACTAGTCCTCCCACCCCTACTCCAAAACCTGTCTTTGTGTGAATAGCCAGTTCTTCTCCAACGCCACTCATCCCCAGCCTGGAATACATTTTTTTCGAATATTTCGAGAGCTGGCCTGTGTACACAGGCCACCCTCGCTGCCAACCCAAGGACATGCACCTATGGGCTTCTCCCTTCACCATCAGACCAGAAAACTACTTTTGTCTGACAACAACTTCAGGGAGTCTCCAACTGCCAGACACCCCTCAAGACAACAAATTGGACACTTCCAAAACTTTTATTTGTTTGCCAAAACTACACTTTACCCATGAAAAGTGGACTCTCCTGAAAATCTCTCCAGTCCAATTCTACGACTTATCCCCCCAACAGCCCCTTCCCCATAGTCGCCATACCTGGAGCTGGTCAACAACCTTCAAACCTTTGTGTGCAGGACATGTTAAAAAATTCTCGCATTTACACTCTCAAGTGTTTGAATGTTTATGTCCATCGAATAAATTTTAACAACTCTCAGTATAATTAGTGAAAAAATTTGAAAATACTACCTAATCAAGATCTAGGCGAACGATTCGTAGGAATATTCCGTACAAATTTGTCACAAAATGAATTTATCTAGGAAAGATTTGAGTCCCTGCAACTGCATGGAAGAAAAAAGTTGAAATCAATACTAAGTTACTTAACACAAACACAGTTTATTTATCCGAAATAATTTTAACAAAAACTCTGTCGAAAATGTGCTGCATAGAAAGTTTAAAAAAATTCTCGTAGCGAACACATGTAAACTAGCTTTGGAAAACCATATTTTCGAATCCTAGCCGAATAAGATATGGATTATTTAAAAGAAATAATAGACAAGCCCAAACTTAAAAATAACAGAAAGGATTTCTACACTATAAGCTATCGAAATAAAATCATAGCAACTCCTGTAATTAACACTAGTAGAGAAACTGAATTCAAACATTAATCAACAATTATTAAAAAAGAAATAAATTTACTAACACTTGTAAAAATATTCTAACTCCTATCGTATTTATGTTATGAAGTTTAAATATGCGAAAAATGAAAATGTTTCGAAAAATACTGCTATAATGACTGTGACTGAGGTGTGAACCCCGAGTAGATAGATTACATCAAATAGCAAGCATTTAGGGTTGTCGTCGTAGTCAGGCGAGTCATGGGATTGGTGCCAGTTAGTAAACAGGGTGGGTCACCACTATAGGCTGACACAACTTTGTCCATCTTTTTTATATCCTGTAACAGACCACTAGCCGATGAGGGTCGATTTCCTTCCTTTGTCAATGGGGAATGCAACACCCTAGCCAACTGTCTTCAAACGACCAGATGAACTCTCGCTCAGGACAAGGACTGGTAGCAATGCTTCAGTGTATACATGTCCCAGCTATAGGAATCCCACAAGCTTCATGGGAAGTGTCATACACATTTGCTATCTGAATAAACACTACATTAACTGATTTTCACTATAAAAGCAGATATTTAGTAAATAACATTTCTAAGTGTTTTAAATATCCCGTGAAATCTGTCAATGTTTGTTAAAACCTAATAACTGCATTTTACATTTGTCTTTAAAACTAGTATACTATAAGTAAATTATTTATTTTGTCTTCTCATTGAGAATCTCCATAGTCTTTTCTGTGTTAAATATAAACGATTTTGTCATTTTTAGGTGATATTCATGCAAACTGATTTCACAGCAAGACAGTATTGGTTGCTGTTATGGAAAGTACTCCAACAAAGTGAATCACCAGCTGTTGCGAACACACTTGTTAAACCGACTGAAGGAAAAAGTAGGTATTTAGTTCAGATCCAAATATTTCTGCTCACTTAAAACATATCAATTAACGAAGTAATTTTGATTTTATGTTGAAATACCATTTTCTAGAAATATATGTAGAAAAAGGTCACACCGACGAATAAATAAATGTTCTTCACACAAACCAAGCTACAACCCTGCTGTATAAAGTAATAAAATATATTTTTGCAAAAACATTGACTCACTCATTTATCTAAGATATATGATTATAAACTTCCAGATCTACAATTTGGAGATAAATGAAACACACATTCACTTTGAAATACACTTTTAACATATCACATTTTTCCAACAAACACAAAATTTATTTACATATAAAAATCACATTCTTCTTAAAAATATTTATTTTCATATGCAATAACACAATTTTCTTAAAAATATTTATTTATATACAGAAAAAACACCCAATCTTTTTTGGGAATGAGGTTGGTAACATTTGGTCGATGTAGTAGGAAGAGAAACTCGTTGTTCTTAAACCTGTGAGAAGCTGTTATTCACAGCGGATTTTAAATGAGGTGTTGGTTGTTAGAATTTCAGATTAGTTATTTTAAGACACTGTCTGTCAGTCGATTGGATCACTCTTGATACAGCTGGTAGTTAAATTGACTTGTAGATGCTAGTATATCAATTAAATGCCCCATTGTCAGTATTGCAAATACCTAACAGAGCTGAATTTATTATGATATGCAGTGTAGTGTTGCAGAAAAAATGAAGACATGAATTCTATGATATCAAACAGGGATACACCAGGCAAGTGAATGAAGCACTGAAATACAAGAAGTGTAAAGTTTGCAGAAGAAATTTGACATACATATTGTACTTATATGAGGCACGGCTTGCAGTTCAGAGGTTCTACACATACTCTGGGTTTCGTGGAAGAGGAAAAATTTACGGATTTCCAATTGTATTAAAACCTAGTAACAAAAATAATTATCTGTGAATCGGAGCGAGTGAAGAGATTTTAACGGTTCTAGAAAACACAGTCTTAAGAGCCGATGAGGGTGAAGCAAGGCGAGTAATGAAGCAGTGTCAGACTTCAAACAAGCATTCTTAATGCTAATAAATTTGGATTATTTACCACCAGCAGTGAGCAGCTGGTATTGGCTCACATGTACATCCATTTTTTTTAGTTGCAAAGTCCACCTGCTTCCAAGAGCACTAAATTCTTCAAGTCTGATTATTAAGTATGGGACTATGTTATTGTCATGAATTTCACCAACATCGGATGAGTGTAGGATAGGGAAGGAATTACTTTGAAAATAAAAGGTTTGTGTAACGACTTCCTCTGCCATGAGGGATTTCAAATACTTACATGTTACTCTTACACAAATTCTAACTGGTCAGGGTGATGCCATTATTAAACTTAATAATATAATCTTACACCTCTAGAAAAAACAAGAAAAGTCAGCATCACTGTCAAGCCTATCATTAACTATCTCTGCCTCAGTTAGCCTACCGGAGAATGTGCTAGCCAGTATCTCGTATCTGAGATTGGATGATGAACTTTTCACTGAAGCTGGAGACTTGGAAATCAAATTACTTTTCATCCCTGAGTTAACATATCGAATTTGTGGAGGTAATTCAGTGGGTGGAGCTGGAAATGTTAACTGTGGAGGTAACTGTGGAGTTGGAAATGATAACTGCGGAGATAACTGTGGTGTTGGTTTAGGAGGTGGTGCAGATTGTGGTGGAGAACCAGTGTTGCAAGTTTTACAGTGTCTATTAAAAGCATCACTCCGAGAAAATTGTTTCTGGCTCAATTCACACTGAAACTGATTTTTTCTTTCATGTCATTGTAAGTTACACAGTACTGTAAATTCTTTACCGCAGAAGAGACACAGCAAAGACATCATTTCTTCTGTACTATTCAAAGATTATAATGAAACTGCAAAGCATACATCTTTTATAGGTAATTATAGGCAAATCAAGGAAACAATTCGATTAAACACAATACATCTGAATTATAGTAGGTGTTAAACATGCATTTCAAAACATAAGACATTTGAATACTAGAACTTACATTTAAATAGTTTTATATATTAAATCGCTTTTAAATTACTAAAGGTTTATTTAATGAATATCCTGCACACAAACCTTTATGTGCAAACACATTTAGATTTGAATGTCAAATTCACACAAAGTTTATGTAACATTTGGTTGTCAGAATATGGGAACATTACAATTCATGCATTTGTAAAGTCAGTAAAACAGAAAAAAATAGTTTCAAACCATTCATTTCGATACATTTGTTTATATAAAATATATTTTCTCATTACTGTGTGTTAACAAAAACATTTTTTACATAATATCTCCTCCTGGCAATAGTTATAGTATTTTTATCGGTTTGATTGTTATAATTTTTAGTGTATTCAGGTGCGTGTAATATTATTCATTCTAGTAAATCAGGAAAAGTTCCACAAAAGTGCGAATGCACTTCTTCGATGCCCCTGGTAGACTTGTATTCGGACACATATGGTATACAGGACATTTTTTTTCAGTCCTGGACAAGATATTAAATTATTACATCTAAGGGACATTGGATACTTTTGAAATGAAACAGCCCATCAAATATCTCTCCAAAATTATGTATTATTCCATTAAACAAACAAGAGTAATTCACACTTGAGTTTCCAGGGGTGACAGAGATATAAATACCAGTTGGGTGGAAGAAACACTTGTTTACAGTAGGAACGTCACAAAGACACTAAAACTATTTCTTTCCAAAACAAAGTCGAAATGGTTTGCTCAAATGTGCTAACAACTTGCTTATATTCAATTTACATTTGGATTTCTGTATTCACAAGCATGAAACTTCAATAAATAATGCCATATGACTCCAATGACATACACAGGTGATTCGGGAGGAGAATCATCATCCTCTGTTTCACCACAGTCAGTCATCATTGCCCAAGTTAGCATTAATTTTGAGTAATCCTCTGCAGAGAAAAACATTGAATTTGATCCATATGTTTTACATACTTGTTTGAATGAGGGGCAATTTTAATATCTATTACTTTCCTGTTATACACACTTTCGAAAATGTATTCCTGCTCAACTCCACCTACATATATTTCACAATTATTTAGCCAATCTTTGCAAATATCTTAAATATTCTCATACTCTATACATCCTCTTTCCCATTTTAAACTGTGGTGATGGTTAGTAATCCATCTATTAGTTTTCTTGTATTTGGGAGATAGATATTTCCAGTCAAATTGTGATTTGAAGCTGAATACTGTTGTATGTACTTCCATATCAGTGATAGCTAATTCTTTTATGACAAATGTTTTTTTTCAGCAGACTGAAATCCTTGCACATTGTAAAACATCTTACCATAGCTATGGTTCGTCGTCTATTGACTCAATTAATTATTTTCACCAGCTTATCTCTTACATTGTAACTCGCTAATCTATTGTGAATTATAGGATTGTAAGCTTGCATTTTTGCTGGAATTTATGTATTTGCAATCATTTCAATTCGTGAATCAAATTCGTCATTGGTAACTCTGTCATCCTGTTTGCTTACATCAAATACATATAATGTTCCTCTGGTTTAAAATTATTCTGGTTCCAGGATCGGTGAACTGATTTTGTTATAATATGTTTCCTGAAACTTTCTATACATGTAATATGAAGCAAGGAATTCCCCATTTTCAAATTTCATATTTAAAACCACATAGGGTTAAGCTTGACTGTTTAGACACAGTTAAATATTTTTCATATCACAATGATCGAATATTAACCTATCTGTTTAAATTGTTTTGTCGATTTGTTTGAAAGTAAATAGCTAAATATTTAGGTTTTTCCAACGAAAAACTTTATTTCACATTCCAAATGACTTTTTGTGATGTCAGCAGTCTTGGAAATGCCTCTAAAGCCCACAATCTGAATGCGATGTCTAGATTCTTCCTTTTTTCGATAAATTTTAAAAACTTAACACATTCACAAATGTTATATTCAATATGTGGCATCAACTATTCCAAGCTGCTTAGTTCAAATGTTACACCTTCATTGTTATTAGCAGAATCGTACATAGCTTTCAAATGTGTATTGCATAATAGAATAACTAATTCTTGTTTAGCATTTAATATGAAATGTTTGTAGTCTTCAGCAAATCCCAAACCATACTTAACGATATAACAACTTCGTTTTTCCACCTGGGTTTCTTTGTAGTGAGTAATCACTAGCTTTGCTCCACCCAGCCATAAGCCCTGTATAAATATAGTTTACAGTTCCTGAGAGATAGTTTTTTATCGTGGAAGTAATTTCAACATCTTGTGTTTGATCGATTTCCACTCCATTTAGCAGATATCCAATTCTGTCGATTAAATGAAGTATTAAATTTCTTCCTATTTTTGTAGTTCCTGGATCACTTGCATCAGCTGTCTTTTTAATTATTCTCTAAACCTTAAACTTGATTTTAACGGTAATGTGTAAATATCATGATTTGGTATTCAAATCCTTATTTCCAATGGAAACATGTATGGACATGCTCAGAATGGTTCATACACATGCATTTCCATATTGGTGATTGCATGTTCATAGCTGATAGGTTCTTCAATATTAAATATGTCTTCCATTTCTATTAACAGTATATCCGAATTCTTTTAAATATAATTCGTTGCTTCGTGTTAACTTCACTTGAAACTTATTTGAAATGAGTGTTTTATGCTTTACGTACAAATTCACTATTGTCACAATACCCATTATGACTGTAAGGCACAATGGAATGCAACTGTTTATATAGCTTTTTTAAATGTAAACTAATGGTAATTTCTTCATTTCAAAAATTAACCAGTTTACCTTCTTGATCGACAGTTGTAAGAACTATTTGTTCAACATGATTCACTATTACTGGAAGATATTTCAATGTATTGGGTTTTTAAATAATTTTATATCCTGGAGCTACTGCACGCATGAATTCATGTATTGTATTTGTCACCTACAGTATTAACATTTATACGACATACATTTACCGACAATTTATTAACCTGTTTTGATTATTCGTGTAATTGATTAGCTGGATATACTCTGTGCTGATAACCTAACATATTTGCAATGGAATTGTCTTCCAAGAAACCGATATCGACATTACTATACATTGCACTAGTTAACATATTTGGATTTCCACATAATCAGAAATAGATATCTTCAGGTTATGCTGCTTTAATGAATGTTTAAAGATCATCCAATTCATAAGATCCTACCGGTATCACAATTTTGTATGTTTTTTTCGCCAATATTATCCATTAATGATTGGTTATGCATATCAATGTTTGGTATGCTGTTGTAAGTAACGAATTCGTTAGACTTATTTGCCATTCTCCATCTAACTCCAAAGCTGGGAAATATATCGCACACAATTGCGATGAATTTACACTTAATACCAATGCAATTGATATTTTAGTAATATGTTTTAATATGAAAATTACTCATATAACCTATTTATAGCCAAAAAAACATAAACATAAATGTCCGCAATTGAGTGTATTTGTTAATTGTTTTGTATTGTAATTGTGCCCAAATTACATGTTTTTAAAATAATTAGGTATTTTAATTGGAGGACGTAAATCGCCAAAACTCTCATAATACAATGATTGATTTATGTTTTTAATTAATACAACCCAATGCGTTCCTTCATTTTGTTTCGAATCTAAATTAGCTATCATACATTCATGAAGATTTGGTTTCTTTGGTAAATCGTCTCATATACACACCTCGGAAATAGGGAATATCCAGTTTCTTTACAAATACAATTATATCTTTGTTTGTTAATGCACATTTTGGAAGACTATTTAAAACTTTCTGCATTTTTTTCCACATTTGGAGTTTTTTCATCCTTGTCCTACTTTATAAGGTTTCAAATACATTCCTTTACCTTTTGATTTAACTGCTCTACTAATTGCCAAAACCCCTCCGAGGATTGATCCAAAGCTGTTAATGCTGGAGATAGGAACAAAATGATTCCTCCTTTCTTTGTTTTTCGTTTGGATTTGCATTTTAGGCCCATGCCTCTCTTCAACTTCGCACGCAAAACTTTATCAACAACACAACCTCCATGCTTTTCACCTCTATATGTAGATGGATTCTTCCTTATATTTACTGCTTTATCAGCTGGTTGTATCTGCTATATGTCGTTCTTTCAAATTGTGTGTTCGATCGTAAGCTCTATTGTGTTATTTAGATGCATTAACCAAAGACTTTATTTCGTGATCGTTCCATGCCAAAAATTTTGCAAATTTATTACCTGGTCCGCAATAATTGTATTTCGGTAAATGCTATTCAAATGATAATGTATTAATCAATGTATTCAATACACTGCATTATTTTTGGTACATTTAGTAAGAGCCATTGTTTTCAACTGAACGCGAACCTATATATAGACTTGCATTTATAGTTTCATGTTAGTATGATACGTTAATTTTACATTACTATGATATGTCAATACATTACACTATGTTACATTACTTTACATTACTATGTAGCAATATGTTATGTTACATTGGTATCTTTTATATGTTTCTAATGTTATGCTAGTATGTTATGTTATGTTACTACATTACAATACATTACATTGGTATGTTACAATATGTTATGATATGTTACAAACATTTTGTTAGTATGTTTTGCTATGCTGTGTTATATTACAATACATTACATTACAATACATTACATTAATATGGTACAATATGTTACATTAGTATCTTACAATATGTTACATTAGTATGTCATAATATGTTACATTAGTATGTTACATTAGGTTAGTACATTACATTACGTTATAGTGTATATTTTATAGAAATAAATGTTCTAAAAGAAAATGCACATCTGCAGGTAATTGTAAACACAAAAGAAAACATTATTGAACAGAAACATGGAATTCTTTTACCATCAAATATATGTTGTATAATAATCTGTCCTTCATGTGGAAAAACTTGTGTTATTATGTCGCTTTTGGAGCTTCTGACTGGACCTAAATTTGAAAATGTATGTGTGTTTTCTAAAACAATACAAGAGAAATATCAATGATTAGCGACCATTTTGTTTTTAATTGAAGGGATGTGATATTTCCTTTTACAAATGAAGATATAGTACCTTTTGACGATGTTTGGTGTGAACCACAGGGTGAATTACAGCAATATTTCAGTTTTAGTTGACATTCAAATGTTGATTGTTTTTATATATCGCAAAGTTATGCACATATACCGAAACATAATTTACGCGATAATGCAAATATGGTAACTGTGTTTAAATTGGATAATATGAATTTGCAACATGTTTACAATGATAATGTTTTAGGATATATGACATTTACAAAGTTTAAAGATATATGTTTTTACTGTTGGAAAGAAAAATATGGTTGTTTGGTGATTATACCAACACTTCTCCTATATAAAGGCAGATATAGGTCTGGTTTCGACAGTTTTTAACTTCCAGGTGAAGAACAATGAGTATTTGAACATAATGGTATAAAATACAATCATTAAAATAGTTGTTTAAGCGATGGGAATCGTGATTTGATTGGACATACATTGCGTAATATGGGTATAACTGTGAGAGATAGAAAATGCGATAAATAAACATTATGCGGAAGAGTTAAACACTATTATGCTAAAAGTGTTTGAATCGCAATCAAATGATATTCAAGAGGAAAGAGTAAAGTTAGTTGATTTGAATGATAGTGTTTATAAAAACACGAGTGTAATTTCAAACATTTTAAGCGAATTTAGCAATGATTTGCAGGGTAATGAATTTAGAATAGAACAACTTTTAAATATATATAGTAAGTATTTTAACGACATGACAAACATAGTTTTTACAACACAACTTACAGATATACAAGAAAATTTAAGAACTGTAATTAATGAAGCAGTAAGTACTACTTTTACAAAACCACTTTAAACACGAATGGAACAAATAATGCAATATATACGAGATGAACTGATTAATAAAATATTTGGTTTAGTTACACAAACACATTTGAGGAAACAAAATAATGATTTGGAAACACAAATGAATTATTTTATAAATAATTTGAAATCTAAAACTATAGCAAAATGAGGTATTTTTAGTAAAGTCGATATGATTGAAAAAGCAGAAACTAATCGACCTATTGATCAGTTAGAAAAGCAATAACTTAATTCGTATATAAATAGATTGAATTTAATGTAATTTAATCAAAGCATGTCTGCCTCTGCTTCAGAATTACGTATTGTTATATCTGTGGTGAAAGAGAAATATTTACATGTCAAACGAGCCCATGTGGAACAGGATGTTTTAAATGAAGAAATATTTAAACCTGTTACAAGCAGAACGGGTTCATTGTATTCTGTGTTAAATAAGCTTAAAGAAACTCCTTTGGAAATTAAATCAGAAGACGAACCTTTAACAAAGAAAAAGCAATTCCTTTCTCAATTAACACATAGTTATTTATCTTTACATCATTCTTCACCTCTGCGCGATACATTTGGTGTTTATCGACATGAAAACATCTGGTTCCTGGGAGACTCTGTAATTAAATTTTTGCCTGTCAATTAAATTAAAATAAGTGCTTACGTAACTGATGTGAGTCAAGGATTATTTGAATTATTGTTTAAAATTTTCAAAATTGATATTCCAAAACCTATTTATAGAAATATAAAAAACTTGTTCGTCGAACGAATGCTAATATTCGTTCAGGAGATGAAAATCACCCGAAAATTCATTTAAAAGGAGATATAGTCGGAAGTGGAATATATAACGATGAAATTGGCGACCGCTTTTCACCTGTATATTGGAATAATCCTAATCAATTGGTTGATAGATTGAAACTTCTGATTGCTTCGAGAGAGTCTGGGAATAATTCACATACAAACGAAATTGTTTGTATTATTGAAGAGTTGAAAGAATGTGGTTACATTACAAATGAAGTTTAGTAAGGTTGCTCAAGAGCTTCATTCTCCTGCAAGGATAAGATATCCTAGAAGAAAGGTTATAACTCATGGTTTAAATGATCTTTTTCAAGCCGATTTGTGTGAAATGACATTGCTTTCCACATACAATAAGGGATACAAATATATTTTAACCGTAATAGATGTTTATTAAAATATGGTTATATACCTTTAAAAACAAAACTGGGAAACAGGTTAGTGATGCAATGAAGACCATTTAAAAGAGAGAACACCCAATTCGCTGCAAATCGACAGGGAACCAAATTTTTTTGCTGTATTCTTCCGGAAACTAATAACTGAATATGGTATTAATCGCTACACATTGTATTCGGAGCTTAAAGCTAGTGTTGTGGAATGTTACAACAAATCATTTGAAGTTTTGTCTGAATAGTTAAATTTTATAATTCCAGATATCATAGAACTATAAAAATGGCTCCTAAAGAAGTTATGGATAATAGTTTAATGAAAACTATTTATAATAATGTTGAAGTCATCGACAAAAGGAAACCAAAGTTCAAAATTGTGTATTTATACGTATCTCGAAGCAGAAAGTATTTTTTAAAAAAATTACAGTGAATTGGTATTTTGAAATATTTAAAATTATTTCAATTTGACAAATACATCCCAGTATGTATTACCCAGAAACATATGATGTAGAACCAATAAAAGGAGGATTTTACGAACATGAATAGCAAAACGTTTCTTCTCCAAATGAATATTTTGTTGATAAAATCATTAAAAGGAAAAAATATATGTCCTTGGTTCGATTGAGGGATTTCTCAAAAGCAGACAATTCGTGGGTTAAGAATCAAGACCTTATAAGTTTGTAATACAATGTTTGTATAATTATAATACTAAATAAAATATTTTTAAATAATATTTGATGTTTTTTTCATTTAATAAACCTCTGGATGGGGATTGGTTGTACAATTTATTGTGTAATCGATCATCTTGTTGATTGGATTAGCATTTGAGCGATAATTCAGTTTGATTAAATCCTTTTAATTGTGATGTCATTCACATTTATGTGATAATCCATTACTTTTGATATAATTCAATTGGTATCTGTGATAGAATCGTTTAATTGGAAATTCACATTTAGTGTTAATTCGGTGTATTTGGTACATATTGTAATTCATTGTGTTTGGGTGGTATTCTGTTGCATTTGATTCCTTTTAAATGAGATGTAATTGATTGTTTTTGATGTTACATTTCTTGGAATTCAAATTAAAATAATTTGAGATGCGATTCTGTTTTAATGTTATTTAGAATGTATTTGTAATGTGATATATTTATTAGAATTTGGATAATGTTTCCCGAAATTCATTTCTCGGATTAGATTTCTATGCTATTTCGTGTTTTCTGTTTAATTGTGATGTAATCGATGCTTTTTTTTAAATTCATTAATGTTGGAGTGATGGTTAGTTTATCGGAATACATTTCTGGGTTTCATAATTGTTTGTGCTAGGTTATATTTATTTGCTTGTAATGATACAGTTCTTGGAGATTGATTAGTTTTAAGAGAGCAAAATAGAATTTCCTAAGCTAAAAATTTTTATACGAAAATCATTATTAAATTTTTCTAGTTTAAATATTCCAAAAAAAAATTTCATTGTAAAATTCATAAATGTTTTTGATGGTGTAAGATTCAAAAATTTTAAAAAGTGCATTTAATATGTAATTTTTTTTTTTTGCTATTTAACAAATGGTTTACAAAACTTGCCTTAGAATTCAATGGAATTCTGTAAGCACAGTCTGCTTGCTTTAAACTTGTGAAATACAGGCGAAGATGGTCAAGTCCTGGGATGCGTTGAATTGTATAGTATATGTGAGCTACAGGGAGGGCGATGTGCATGGATGAGTGAACTTGTTGGTGAGGTGGGGTAGGAGGGGAAGTGTCCAGTCTCCCTCCCGCTGTTGCACATGCCTGCAGCTAACCATCAGGGATGTGAAGGGAAAGTTATCAGGCAGATGAAAGATGCCGGGTATCAATAGTGGCACACAATGCGGACTGCGACACCTTTCTGAAGCATTCTCTCCTTCTCTTGTCCGCTTCATGCTGTGCACATCTCCTGCCCACACATGGCCCAGCCCGACGCTGTTTAAACTCCACACACGGGTTACCCTCACAGGCTCTCGAGACCTAAGTTTTGCTCATCCCCCACTCACTCAATTCCCTATTGTCTGCTTACTGGCTTTGTACATGAGACTGTAGAATTACTCATTACCATATATTTTGTAACAACACATTGTGCTGTTGAGAACTATGCGATGTGTTTTAAACACAGAAGTTATTTGTTTACAATAAACTTAGAAGTAATTATTACTTAACATAAAATAATAAACTTTAGCAAGATTATATTAAATTTTCCTATATGATAGTACTGTCTAAAAATTCTGGGCTAGGAAAAACAATAAGTGAAATACATATTTTTGTCTTCTAGATGAATAAATATTTTTATATAAACCAATTGAAACTAACACAGCTTTTCGAACTAGTTTGTTTCACATAAGTTTTTAATGTTTGGATAAAAAAGTTTAACTTGAGTATTGCTTACATCATAATAGTTAAATTTTGAATAAAGATGCGTGTTTGTCATTAACTTAAAATAAATAAGTCTTATAGTATTTTGTATGAAAATGAATCATTTATTAGTTTAAAGTTATTGCAAAATGGGTTATAAAGTTGCAAATATCATGCGAGATTTTTGGAAAATGGGGAAAAAAATGTTTGGTACAAAACAGTTTTTTATTTTTAAATCTAATTTACAGTATATCAAAAACATTTGGAATGTATTGTTTACTGATGAGGAAAATAAAGTTTTATCGATGGGACATGTACATTTTTTCTTTTTGCTGCTCATATAGTTAACCTGTTGCATAAGATTGAAACAACAGCGAGTCAGGCGAAATCTCTCGGGGTACACATACAGAGGGCAATGCTCCAGAGAGCCGAAACAAAGATGCCAACACTAGAAAAACGTGTTCTTAATTCTGTAGCTGGAGAGCGGTGCATTGCCATGAAACAGATACTGCAGGGGCACCAACTCACGAAAAATACGAAAACACTTTCTCAGGGATGAAGTTCCAGTGTGTAAAACAGGTTTTTGAGAACACCAGGCTTGATCGATAGTGGATCTCTTCAGAAAATTAAAATTTCAAGGCAAGTCACCTTCGAAACTAGGGGTGGGAGGGGTTCTTGACCTCCAGGGCCGCACAGACACTGCTTGATGAGAAGGGGGTATTTTGAAGGGCCTATTCTGAGAGGTGGAGGTGGGAGGGGTTGGCTATAAGCAGGCAGGGCCCTCGATCTGAATGCATCTACTCAGTTGATGCCATCTTGCTACATTGCCGAGAAATTGACAATTGCAGGCAGACCGGCATAGCATTCTGACAAGGGGTGAAGGTGGGAGGGGATGGCTACAAGCGCAGTCCCCCCGATCTGAAACTCTCTGGACACTCGGTGCCACCTTCAGTTGGTCATCAAAACTTGCAATAGATGGATGTATACCTCACCAACTCTCTCTTGTCTTCACCGGGCGGGTAGACAATTGGCGGTCGACGATGACACAATTGCGGGTTACTGCAACTACGGACCGGTGACTATCGCACCTACCTTCATCTCTAGTGCTAGATGTGATTTTCGTTAAGCGATATAATTTGCTCTGGGGTTCAGATCTCGTTCACAGTATTTGTAAACTATAGAGTAAATTATTTTTTTAATTTATAGGGATATAATATAAATATTTGTGTGATAGTGCATTTATAGTGTAAACGCCATTTCTATTTTTTGGTAGACGAAACTTTGTAGCAGTTTAAAAATACAGTTTGTATTAATAAGTGCACTCTATTTATCACACTTTATGGAAATCTGTAGTACGTCCATTATTTTAAAAATAATTTTCTCTCCGAGGATGTTTGTCTATTTTTTCCGTTATATATAAAGTGATGTGGAATTAATCTCTATGCTTTGACACAAGTGGATTATTTTGAAACAAATAATTTGGGGTAAGATTTTAAAATCACGTGTCTGAGCTCAGTCTACGAAAATTCCTAGCAGTTTAAAAATACAGTTTGTATTAACAGGTGTAGGAATTTCATATACTTGAAAAATGTTTCCTTCTTTTACAAGTTTTTACAGTAATTTAAACACAGTTGCCTATCAGAAGCCCTACATGTATCTATTCACAGCTCGACATAAGTGCTACTCATTCATACATCGAATGGACTTTTCAAATATCAATTCAGGTACATGATTGTGTCTGGTTTAAATTGTATTCAGATTTTTTTTGCCGTAAGATACCATTCACCAGTCTGAATCGTGTAAGGTATATGTAATTTGTACGTGTAAACTTTTTAATGTGTTTAGGAAGACTGTTGTTTAATTAAACTAATTTATAGGGACATTTTTGCTTCGTTAATTAATTAATTAAGGAGAGTCACGTAATTTCTTTTTACATATTGATTACGTTTCTAAAATTCCTCCTCGCCAGTCTCATAGGTAAGGTGTTTATGATATATACGAGAGATATATATTATATATATTGTTCATTTAATTTATAGGGACATTTTGTTGCAGATTGTTAATTCCACACTCACATGATTGTGTTATACTTCTTGCACTTATTATTCACGTAGTCGTTTTAAATTTGCGATTCGATGTGTGTAATTTCCTTTTCAATCAAATCTATAATCCATCAATTAATCCCAGGTGGGGTGAAATCTACCCGCCCCTACTACTCGTGGTAATCTCAATATTCCAAAGAGTGTTATAAGATGCAGTGAATATATCGACTTTACAAAACCGGTTACTATCCGTCCGATGTTGGAATTCGATCCACTCATCTACGAAGTAGGAAAAACACATGTGTCGTCGCAGCCTGTAAACATCTTACCGGTCAACGTGATACGAATAACCTGCAATTTGACGAGCGACACGTACATCAGTGGCAGGCCGAATTAACGCTGCACGAATTGTCGCCTATGATCCCCTCAGGTTTTAAACTGGTTGTGGCACAGCAAAGCCTCATTTACGTTCCGGTCGTCGCAAAGAGAGCACATGAGGTGGTCGTGACAGTCGTCGACCACCGCAGAGAGTTGGTGAACTTTCTAAACAAAGAAATCACACTACACCTACATTTGAGAAAATGGGAATAAGATTTACGCCGACCAGATGCAATAAAATAAATTGTCGTGCAAAACCTGCAATCAGTAGGGCCTATATCACAGGTCTGCAGGGCATTAACACGTTCTAGTGAGATTTTCCTCTGCAATCTTGGTTATGATGAGGTCGATCGCTATGGAAGATTCCCTAAACATCGAAGAGACAGCCATTTGCGAAGACAGCATAACGAAGGTGGAATTTCATGTGTATCAGCCTTTCCAGATCGGGCTATACACATTACCATCGGAAGTTCGGATAGCGGTCCAACACCAAGATATCTGCACTCTTCCTTGCAAGTCTTTCCGGCGAATTAGGGGGACTCTGACGAAAGAAGATAGGTCCAACAAGGTATCGACGAAAATAACGAGTAATGGAATTCTTCACCTGATCGATCGTATCGCCTACTTTCTCAACGGTGTCAAGGTGCACCAGTCGCGAAATGTGGGCATAAACTCAACGATCAAAAATTACCTATCGCTCACGCTGAATGAGCTTTCTGCAGCCAAGATGGCAGGCTGGGGAATCGAAGCTGAGTACAATGTTCCCATTTATGCAGAAGGCAGTTTCGAAGTATGTATTCCGCTCTCCATGCTATTAGGATTTGCCGAAGACTATAAACGAATTCTCTTCAACTCGAAGCAGGAGTTGGTGTTTGTAGATGGGATTGGTTCCTTCAAGCACACAGGCTTCAGGCTGTGGCTCGGTGGGTAGCCGGTCGTTATACTGGATTCTGTATGGCTGCTCTGTAATTCCGGCCATGCGACCACCATGTTGGTAGCCATATGCCACCATATTTTTAGCCCGTATGCTGCCATATTAAACTGCCATTTTGGTAACCAGTATGTCATTTTTTCATTCTCTATAATTCCGAGGGTTTTCTCCGAGTGCTCCCACTTTTCTCTTTTCCATGCTTTCTTTCCTTTCCTTCTCTCTCCTTTCCTTTCCCTCTTCCTCTCTCTTGCATTCTCTCTCTCCTTCTCTCATTTCCCTCTTCCTCTGTATTATTTTGGCTCTCTTTCCCTCCCATTCGTTTGTAATTTGTTTACATAGGCTGTTGCTGGAGGCTACCATCTTGTTTTCTTCGTTTGTCATTTATATCTCACACTCGTTCGACTCGCCATCTTGGTTTTTATTTGTCATTTGTTTCCGACCACCATCTTTGTTCGATGCCATCTTTGTATGCAGGTGCTTACTTTTACAACGAATTTACTTCATGCCTGCGAGTGTCATCAGTGGGGAGGTTAACTTGCTTCTCATCAACTCTTATTTTCTGTACCATGTTTCAAGATTTATGCATAAAACCTAACTAATTATTATTAAATATAATTATAAATAATTTATATTTCTATGTATGTTTTATATATGGCATATGCGTATGAGCATACCATCGATGGAGTGGGGAGAATGGTTTAATTGTGTGATTAGTTTGTAAGAGCAGAATGGTTTGATGGAATGTTTAGTTAGTATGAGAAGGGCAAAATGC
The DNA here is from genome assembly GCA_029891345.1 of Dryococelus australis. NCBI lineage: Eukaryota > Metazoa > Arthropoda > Insecta > Phasmatodea > Phasmatidae > Dryococelus > Dryococelus australis. The sequence continues at coordinate 292,919,114 of CM056995.1, read as the reverse complement.
TTAGCTGGTATGGTTGGTTAGTATGATTGGATGGCATGATGAGGTATATGGGAATTAAGATGGCATGGGTTTCATTGATGGTTAAATTAATAGTATTGATCTTATGATAACATGGTTGGGGCTTATGATTGGAATATTTAATTGGTTCAGGGCTGCTTGTATGGCTTGTTTATATGTGTAACTGGTAAAGTTAGATGGGCTGAAATGATAGTCATAATAGTCGACTGTTATGACTGATCACTAAGTCTGAGGTATGGTGGTTAGGTTAAGAGGATGTCGAGAGAAATTAATTACTAAATAAAATTTTAAAAATCAAAGACCTGAAATGATGTGGAATGGATGACTAAATGAGTTCTTACAAGACAGTTAGGTTAAGGGAATGGTGTAAGCCAATAGGCATTTGCGGGAAAAATTACAAGTTCTAGCATAGGAGTAGGAAATATTCTACGTTCGACATAGGGGTGATATATAAATATTTTTCTAAGTTCAGAGTGAGTAACAAAGCCTCTACATATAAAAAACCTAATAAATAATTATGACTATTTGAAAAAATACTTAAGTCGGGGATAGTAAAAAAACTGAATAAATAACTATGCCTATATGAAAAAATATATGTAAGTTAAAGAATACTATGCTTATAAGGAAAATCGTAAGTCTGGGATAGTAGAAAAACTTAATAAATAATTTTGCCTGCATGAAAAAAATATACGCAAATTAAAAAATTCTTAAGTTTACAATAGGCAAATTATTATTATATGAAAAATAAAAAATTTAATAATACAAGTCTGGGACAGTAAAAAAAATTATATGTAAATAAAAAATCGCTCCTTTGCCTACTTAATTCATTATGGGGACGAATATAGCTTTAGCATTCGATTTGAAAACACAAGTCCGGAAATATATATATAACACTTGGTATACATTTACTAATACATTTTATATATGATTATAAAATCCAATATGGCTATGGTTATAGTTAGGTAATCATATTTTTTTCATACGACATATTCTTACCTGTCTAGAAAATACGAATCTGTAAATACACCACTCGATACACTTGTTTGTGAAAGTTAAATTAATAATATATAATGAAATACAAAACTTTTTTGTGTATATAAAAATTATGTGGCGGTTGTGATCCCATAATAGAATTCTTCTTGAAAATACGAGTTCATAGACATGTCGTTTGATACATTTTATATCTAAATTTTTACAAATTAAATAAATAAAATACTTACAATATAAAGCTTAATAGCAAAAAAATTTGGGCTAGTAAAAAAAATAATATACATAAAAACTATATAGATTCAAAAATATGAACAATAAAAAATATTATATATTAAATACTTAGAAATTATATAAGTTAAACCTGAATAATGAAAAAATACTTTTGAAATGTAATGTCTTTAGTGAGAAACAAGATAATTTATTCATTAACAAGCTATATACTACTTATAATCTCTTGTCACAGCGTATGTCACGATAAATGAGTGGTCTAAGGTGTTATTCTGATGATTCAAGATCTGGTAGTTCGATCCCGCACCATTCCAGACTGTATTTTGAGTTCTAAAAAAAAGCAGCGCCCCTAGCAGCTAACTCCAGAACTAATATGGTGGTCGACCAATCGAACAAGAGTGACAGCAACACTCCTAGAACGCAACTCTAGAACTAATCGAACAAAGGTGAGTAATAGACGACGAATGAAAAACAAATATGGTGGCCTCCAGCAACATATAAACAAATGACAAATGAAAAAACCCAGATGGCGGTCTCCAGCAACAGCCAATGTAAATAAAGATGGTGTCAAACAAAGATGGTGGTCAGAAACAAATGACAAATGAAAAACCAAGATGGCAGCCTCCAGTAACAGTCGACAAATACAAACGAATAGGAGAGAAAAAAGAGAAAAAGAGAGAGGAATAGGGAAAGGAGAGAAAGAAAGAGAGAAAGAAAAAGAGAGAAGGAAAGATAAGAAAAAATAATGGAAGAGAGAAAAATGGGAGTACTCGGAGAAAACCCTCAGAATGAGAGAGCGTGGAAGAATTACATACTGGTTACCCAAATGGTGGTCCAAGATGGCGGCACATTTGTTAATAAGGTGATGGCATACTGGCAACCAAAATGACAGAGCGGGTAGTCCGGAATGTATATGGTGGCCTGCTCCTCCTCGAGCTACCGAGCCACAGCCTGAAGCCTGTGTGCCCGAAGGAACCACTCCCATCTACTGTTGCTGCCCCTAGCCAACACGCACGAGGACACCATTGTCGCTACGGGAGAAAACCTGAAGGCAGTGGAACTGAAACGACAGTCTATCGAATGGATGCTGCCTCATTTGCAGTTGAGCATTGCAAAATGCATAAAAATATTGCAGAATGTGGAAGATGGTTAAAACATCGATTTGGCTTTCAGGTCGTGGAGTCTAGAGACATACGCCAGACTGTAAGCAAGCCAGTGCATCAACTGTATGGTGAAGTCCATCTTTGCTTCTGAGAAACTGAGGTACATCATCATTGGACTACAGACCGGAAGGCAGCACAATTCAAGAGTGAGCCGTTCGCAGTTCGACGCATGTCAAACAAAAAATGCGTACATTTTTTTGAACAGTGAAAGATACCTGTAAATTGACGTGAGCACGAACTTTGAAAATGGGCAGTACCTGCTGGCATATCAGATGTACGCTCAATTCGAAAATGCATATTATGGGCGCACCCAATCCCCGATATTGAGCCCTGATACATTCAAGTGTTTGGCCCCGCTCATGGTATTCAACGTGAGTAAACAGGACCAGTGTATTACTTCCAATGTGATCGACTGCAGAATCGAATTCACCGCACATAGAAATATACCTGTCAACACATACGTATTCTGCCTGATACTTCACGACGGGCTTGTATCGTATAATTGCCGAGACAACGCTGTCAAAATACTGTCGTGAGTGCAGCTGAGAATATATGTGTTCGCCCACTATAACTGTTTATTCGTCTTCGAGTATCGCCAGCTTCAAGGTTCGAGAAGGTGCTGAAACGATGTAGTGTAAGGGTGTTCGTCAAGTGGCGGGGTTTCCCTCCCTGCTTCAATTCCTGGGTCACGGAGCCGGACATCAAGCGGCGAACATAATAAACCTGTGTACTTTATTATGTGTGCAATAAATTGTTTGAAAATATTTTGGTGTGTTTTATTTATTTTAAATACCTCCTTGCTTTATATAAAATGATTTTAAATAAAATTACTTATTTTGACAAATAAAACGAAATATCTTAAATATGACCATTTAAGTACTTTGCAGAAAAGGCAATGTCACCATTAGGTACAGGCCGATAGCAGCCAGCATAATCGATATATTAATGCCTCCTATGTGTAAAAATTATAAACCAATATGGAGGGCACCGACAGAGCCACCTATACTCAAAAATTAAACAAGTATGGCTGCTTCCTGGTGGGTGAATTAATACACTAGCACCACCTAGGTGATGAAAACAGAATAAATTCAATATGGTAGTCGAACAAAGGTGAGAGACAAACTCTAAAACAAATGACGAAAGAAAAACATGGCGGATTACACCTACTAATATGGTGGATGCCTAATAAGATGGTGATCGCCTAGCAAAATGGTGGTCGCCTACCAAGATGGCAGCCAGTTGCACCTACTAAGATGGCATAATGGGTAATGGTGAGGGGTAACCTACGGAAATTTAAGTTTTTATAAAAAACATTTTTACGAGTTTTTATAAATTTTTCGGAATTTTCTCGATTTTTTTTTTTGGAAAAGGGGAAATTTGAGGGGGAAAGGTGAATTGTAAGGAAAAATTACCCCAAGAGACGAAAATTTTTTAAATAATTTTAAATAATTATTTTTACATACATTTTTTTGGAATAATAATAATAATAATTATTATTATTATTATTGGATTTTTGAGGCCAAAGGACACTGCGGTCAAGTTCAAAGTCAAAGGTCAGGGATCAAAGTCAATGGCGTCCAAGATGGCGGACGGCAACATCACAACATGGCGGCCGGCTCCTAACTCCTATCCCAAATCCTGTTGGCCGCGAAGGAACATTTTCCTACTGCTACTCCCAGCTCGTTACAAAAATTCATTTACAAGTATCTCACTTATCTTTTTAAAGCATTTAAAGCAGCAGATCTTCCCATCCCCCTTTTGCAGTTATGGAACAGCGTTCCGACCTGTCTCAGTCCCTGACCCTATCTCTCCGCCCGGAGAGAAAAATCGAACAAAATATTTGTTTGTATAGGGCCAAATATATATTTTGTTGCACTAACAAAATATATTGTTGAGCAAACATAATTACTTTTGTTCGTCTAGTAAAATAAAAGTTTGAATAAACGAAATCTCTGTGTTGAGCAAAAAAATTTAAGACTGTCAATGAAATATTTTGTCGAATTAGCAGTATATATTTGTTTGGCCACGTATTTGACTACCCATTGCTGGAAAATAAAGATCCAGAGTTTGAATATTTTGTGACAATCAGGATAGTAACCGTGTTTGTTAGGGCATATATTGATTCTTAACAATCGTCTAAACACATTAATAAAACAATGCAACAAGAAACTGACAAGTAAAGGTGTAAAACTTGAAATATTTGTTTGCACATATTGCCCAATATTTACTGTATATCTGTTGCAAAGCTTTTCGCAGTCGTCAGTTGTCACTTTAGCTGAGACTGCTAAGGAGGTGCGCTCGAATGCAGGTGATCTAGGTTCGAAACACGATCGAACTTGTAACATTTTTTATATCGGCCCAAACTGTTTACTGTACGTGTAGTCAAACAAATCTTTAGTTGCACCAACGAAATCTTACAGTTTTGAGGCAAAGAAATGAGAACAACAAAATAATTTGGTTTCAGAAACAGAATATTTCATTGTCCCAATACAAACAAATAATTTGGTTGCATCAAACAAATCTTGTTTCATTCAACTAAACATTTTTTTCGGTGAGCAAAGGGGAGAACACGAACCTTATATTCAATTTGCACCCCCTTCTATAAGGATTTCTGATGTTCAAGTAGCATAGAGCGCCCCTGGAGACGTCACAAACTGGCCCGCGTCGTCCGTTGTCCTGGAGACGCGCAGAGGAAGGGGCGAGGCACGAAGAGCTGTCGAGAAGGCAGACTAGCGACCCGCGCGCTAGTATATCGCCAGCTCTCAAGCTGGCACTGTGCAGTAGCAGCAGCTCGCGCCCAGGAAGCCAAGTCCACATAGGCACATCCCACGTAGCTCACGTAGAAACCAACAGCAAATATGGTGAGGAATTCTAGGTACTTACACATGGTGGTATAGGTTGTTCACGATAAAATGAGCACCTTAGAAATCCCTGCTTAAGATCTACTTGTATACACGTTGTGTGTTCTTCCGCCTTATGTAAAATTAACATAGCCATAGGTATCATCACTTTATTTATGCATTGGTCAATTGAAACTGTAAAATTATTAGAAAAGTACGTATTGTACAAATCTACTCATTTTTACAATTCGGTGCATAAAAAAAAAGCAGAAAGCGAGAGAAGTAAATTATGTTATCACAAATGGCAACCTGGCACACTTTATTCGACGTTAATGTATGGAACTACTTTCCTCTCCGTCGTTACCAACTTTACTGGTCACAAGTCTCTCAGTGCACCCGTTAAAATATATGAAGGCAGGGGCAGTGACTTTTTTCTAAGGTTGATTTCAATAGTGCTCACTTTAGCGTGAACAGCCTTTATGTGTGACACTGTCCTACCCTTGATCAACTTTTTCTAATTCTTAGTTTAATTAATATACGATCCACGATACATAGATATAGGCAGGAATGTGCATCTGGCAGACTTAAATTGTTTGCAGCAGAATTTACAATTTTTTTACTATGTTCGGAGTTCTAAAAATAACGGAGGAATGGCATTCAAAACAAGAGTTAACTAAAGAATTACTTGTTGATTATCAATAACATAACAATTAAATTCTTTAATACATTCAATATGCTGTTTCATTGTTATAAGCTATTACTACCTCATTTTTTCATCATGTAGAACTAATAATTAATCAAAAAGTTTCCACACATCATCTATCCAAACATTAAAAAAAATGATATTTAATACATACCCTGCAATTTATTGGGATGATAAATCTTTTGTGTGATTTTTGTAACAGAATATTGTCTTCTATAAATTTATCATAAGTTTGATGATATTCATATGCTGCCAGGTTCTATTTGAATTTACTTTCATATTAGCGTAATCACCTTGGTTAAAAGCGTTAGTGGTTAGTAATTTTTTTGGAATTTATCACAATCAGGATGTGTATATTCACTTTAAATAACTTTTTCTTTACTTTTAGTTAATCAAGTAGTAAGTCCTTCAGTTAACTTGTATTTATTATCTGAAACTATTTACTCAATGTTGCTTATTTTTGCTGGTATGTCGCCAAATTGAAAATTAGTTCCATCACCAGTGAGGCTATATTTTTCATTAATTACAAATTTTTTTCTTTACTTTGTTTAGCTATATTGATTTTTTAAGGCTTTTGCTGTATTTTATAACAATTTAATTCCACTTATTCATAAATTTCGTCTAATAGATTTTGTCGTCCATCACAAAAAATTATATTAACTTAAAATTTCTTCTCTTCCTTGTTCTATTTTTTTTTTTACTAACATTTGGTATTTCATGAATTAAAGTAAAGTATTTCATCTTGTTTCTTCCAAAATCAGCTTCATGAGTTCTCTTATAAATGTGATACACATCAATAAATAATTCAACCTTTGATATTTAGTTACCTGAGTTGTTTATTTTATCCAGTTGCGGATTTAAATACTATAAATTTTGTATTACTGTACATATTATTTATTATCATATCTGTTATTTTATATACAGTAAAGTGGAACAAATTATTTACAGATTAGTGGTGTGTGTATCAAGTTAAATGAGCTTATTCTGATAGACCTTATAAAATTCTTTACCTTTTGGTTTTTTTTTTTGTGTTTTAGTTAGAAATAATAATGGAGTGTTTTAAAATAGTATTTACGAAATTCTTTTTATTGTAATTCGTTGTCGAATTCATTAGATACGATTTATTTATTTGTAAACCAAATAAGGAGAGCAGAATGTCTTATTAAAAACGACTATACTGATCAAAGTAAAACTGTTCTGCAGGCATAGGAAATCATGTGACCTATTGTAGAAAATATTAAGCTAATACTGCTATGGCAATAAAATACGAATTACATAACCACCCAAAAATTCACGTAACTTTAAATGTTGTCAGTTTGTGGAAAAATAAGTACTTGCTGCTTCCAAGGTTTTCAATGTCAGTACAAAGTATCACTATAGAAATATTTAATATGATATACCCGACTATTTTATTGTGGGGTTTAGACAAATATAAAATGTAATGTTAATCAATATGTTCATGCTATGAAGGTTTACCATTGCAATGTAATAAATATTTGTGATATAAATGTTTAAATTAGATATTTGCTAAAGCAAGCTGGTAAATAAATTTTGATAATGTATTATATTATAAATTAATCTAGCTTGTAACAAGTTTAGACAGCCTAAATTTAAATATATTCTACTTATAGGATCTGCACTACACTTCAAACCTACAGAAAACTGTGACGCTTAAACTAATTATGGTGCATTATTTGTCAGGTCATTATACATATAACATTGTTCATATAGAAATACAACAGGAATACAAGGTAAAACTATAACAAAATATTATTTCTTGAAAAAAGTATCGTGGAAGAAGTAGTATTTTATAAATTTTGTTAAGTAGCAAAAGTTGAAGCTTATGGTACAAATAATTATTTATGTGCATTGGAAATTTTTTCTTTGGAGTTACTGTATATTTTTTTTAATTTTTGGTATTAAATTCGATAGATATGCTATTCTTATTAAAAATGGGGTATTGTACTATTACATATTTTTCTTCACATTTATTTATTTAAATGACTCAAATTTGAATATTCAATATGTTTCATGTTAATAAATTTTAACATTTTCATAGTGTCTTTAAATTTTTTATAAATTTAACATAGTAATTAATCAAATGTAAATAATTTAAATACGTTTAACAAAAATATCTGAGTTAGAAAAAATCGAAATATATTGAATTTAGGAATTTTTCTAAATTTACGATAAAAATACATTATATGTTTTGAATGATACTATAAGAAATTTATTACCAGATAGATGGACAGAAGGAATTAAAAATCAACCAATTACATAGAATTTCAATAAATTTAATATATAATTTTATTATTATAGAGTAACATCATTATATAAACTTCAATAATCTTTAAGGCAGAAGAAGTGGTGCATATACTGTACGTTTTAGATAATAAGGCATTTATACTTAACCATGTTATGTAAAAAGTAACTGATTTGAAACAATATACATAGAAAGGAGGGGAAAATACATAAAATTTTAACGACTGACAAGGAAATTTTGTTTCTTTTTGTTACTGTATTTGTGGGTATATTGCAATTTTATAATTAACTTATATATTTTGAATGCAATTTAAATCACATATGTTTATATGTGAATAAGATTCAATACAATTGAATGACAAAATAAATTACTGAATTTAGATGTGGAGGCTATTGTGTTAATTATACGGAATGAATTGTCTTCTTCTAATAAGAAAACGAAAGGCCTAATTAATATTTTTCATGCAACATATGTTAGTGTGTTCATGCATAAGATAGGGAGTATGATGGCATGTGTTCAACATCGTACCAATTACATTAATATTGTTGAATGATGTTTTAGATTTTCGTAACACAGTGTAACGCCTGATTTCGGAACTTTATTTATGCGCACAGAAATATCTAATTTACATTTTATTTGCCAGCAGATATGATTATTGATGTGTTTATGTATGTTTACTAATAATTGTGTCACGTAATTATTTCCAGAGTTAATATTTTTTTTTCCGCTGTAATGTTTACAGTTTCATTTATTTTTGTCACAAAAGAGACGCTAAATATTTGATTCGAATTTAACACTTTCTCCAATATTTTTATTGTTTGATTGCTTTATGTTTGTTATAGGCTATGTAAAGAGCTTTTGGTAGAGGTTGCCAGGGGCAACCATGGTTGATTTGTGCTTGGTTGCCAGGGGCAATGACTGAACTTTGTTTATCAGAAGCGAAGTAGCCGGCTAGCTATTGGCTATGATTTTGCGTCATGTATTTTTTTTTTTTTTTTTTTTGTTTTGTTTTTGAGAAGGAAGAAAACCACGTCTGGACTGGAAAGGCGATGCGCTTTTCGCAGTAGGATTAAGTAATTATTTTATAAGTCCGCATTATCTTAATAAGCTCCAGTCACCATGAAGTAGCGGTTCGCGTTAGAGAACAGAAGAGGGCTGGGGCACAGCCTTAACAAATTATTTAGCATTTAGTTCGATGCCCGCGAGTTTCGATGTGGTACCATAAAGAACTGTAGTATCGTGTATCAGGGGTTCGTTGACCCAGAATCAAGGAAGACTGCGAGACGACCACCTGATGACCAGCCGGAGCAGCTGATTCTTGGTGAGTTTCTATTTTCTTCAGGTCGTGAGTTGGCACTACAAGACAATTGGTTATCATTTTATTCTTCGAAGATCGACGTTGCTAATGATCGGCGTCACCCATACGCCATATTAGTATTGTAGTAGGATATCAAAACGGCTATTTCTTTAAACTCGCATTCCCCACTACAGAGTCAGCTCCCCGATATGGGTGTTAGCAAAGCCTATATGCATAATTTTGAGTAAAAAAAAACCTTTTGTTATGTTCCTACAGTAATTAGACGTGGTCCTGGAAGATATGTTTCATTTTGCAGAGACAATCTTTAAAGAATGATGCTATCTAAATTCTTCATCTCTGATAACATGACATAGGCAAGGTTGAATATTGTGTGAAACATCACAGCCAAGAACATTTCTTTTAAGTTATTTTTCCAGTCTCTCTTGGTAAAGATTATAACTAAAGTAATTTTCTCTGAAATATATATTGTGTCGATTAGTTTCTAAATAAAATCACTCCTATCTTTTGCAAGTAATTTAAGAGTATCATTCCTTATTCGGAGAAAGTCGAGTAGTACGTAGCTTGCATGGGTAGCATATATTTCAGGTGTAGTAATAGTTGTTCGCCTAGAACTTCCAGAGTCATCTACGGGATGGTGAGCATAACTGCATGCACGTTGGATTGGTTCAACTATGTTTGTGTTCGCATTTATACGTGTGTTACACCTTGGTGTTGGTCTGACACTTAAACTCATCACACACTAGCTAAGCAATATTATTACAATACAAATGCTGTTACCCCGAGCAGTAAAACAGATACAAGAGAGATGGAACTACTGTTACAAACTGGGAAAATATAAACTTGTACATTTATGGTTTTATCATAAACTAATGTTTGAGGACGTTATCTAAATCATGTCAAGATTAGTTTGAGAAAGATTTTGCTAAGTTGCCACGGAGAAGTTGAAAATATTATCATCGGCGATATAGTTCCAACCACGTAGGCAACACCAACGCTGGTTAGCAGTATGTATTTGCAGGTTCTGGCTCATTTGTTAAATTTAGCCAATAATAGAGAAAATAAATTTACTGGTAAAACCATTAATAAGTCAAACATTTAAAGTGTTAAAATTATACTAACATCTTTTAATATCTATCAGCAAATACCGATCAAAAACCATTAAATATCAGTACGTATCAATAAAAAATTTCACCATTTCATCTTTTATACAATTATATAAGTTATTAACAAAAATTATATTTTTTAACAACAGGTTCTGGCTTACATCAACAAAATTAATTAACTATAAGCACATATCAATAAAAAGTTATTAAGTAGCACCAAGTATAATATAAATATTTTACAACTTCATAATTCACAAACTTACACCATTCGGTAACACCAAAAAAAAAATTAATATTTTCATATTAAAATGTTCTGTATATAAATAAAAAAGTAAAAATTCATTCAGAAATGGAAACTAAAAATAAAAAAGTTAGCGAAGGAAACTGTATCAATTGTTTCCATTCATATAAGAAAACAAAATATAAACACATTAATACATGTAAAACATGTGTCAAACAATATTGTTAAAGTTATTAAACCATCATGAAAAACAGATTAAGTACTTTGTTATGAAAGTGGTGAATACATTGGTATGGCATATCTAGAAAACAAAAACGTGACAAAATACAAAACGAATATTGACATAAAAATTTTAGTGGAGAAATAAAATATTTCAATTTATTTCACATCATCCTCATTATACATGAGATGTATTTGTAGTGACAATATTGTTACATAATATTTTATTTAATTATTTCTAACAATACTCAAAATTAAAAGTTTGATTATTTCCCACAAACTGTCACAATTCTTAAAGAAGTAATATATAATATTATTATCACCTCAAAATTGAAATTTACATTTTGCATAAAGAACAAATAAAATTATAAATACATACTCTATTTTAAAAATTAAAAAATATATATATTCATAAAGAGAAAAACAATGCCTCAAATGTTTAATAAGTTAAAAAAAATTCTGATAAGAAAAGTGAGAAAAAACCACTTGGTGAGAATAAGATGCCGACTCGAATGTTTTATAACTAATATATTTAGTAAAGCTAAGACTAAAAATAAAAAAGAATGCTGACTCGAATGTTTTATTAGATTAAAAATATATTTTAAAAGATGGCAATGAAAATGTTTTATTAGTTGAAAACATATTTAATAAAGGTGGCAAATACTAAACAAAAATGGTTGAAATAAAACTTAATAATTAGTAAATGAGGTTAATTTCATGATAATATTTTTTTTACATTCAGAACCTAGATATAAAACTAGAAATATAATATAAAATGAATTTAATTTTGATGATAATACTTTTATGACCAATTAGCAGAAATTCTTTTAGAATCCAAAATAGAATAATTTATTGATCAAAAAATTTAGACGATATCTTAAATATTCTTATCATAAATATTTTTAATGAATTTGAAGCACATGATTAAGGTTGTCATTGAATTCTATAAATAATGGGGAAGTATTTGTAACAGATACACTAGAGTAAATTATTCATTATGAATAATCAAACCAAAAATTTAAATGCTTTCATAAAAATAAAATTAATGATTTAAATTATTTCATTTATTTTATAAGATAAGCTTTAAATCCCTAATGTCAAGAGACTTTTACAATATAAAAATGTTATTTTATAAATAAATAAAATTTCAAAAATTGAAATGCCAATGAAAATGGATAATATTTCGAAAAATGCAAAAAGTTAATTTTTTCCATAAAAATAATAAACGATATATTAAAATTAATGTTTTTATATTTTACAAATGCAAGTAAGTCATAATAGCTGGATTTAATAATTAATGTAAATTAAGTTCAAAATAATCATAAAAGTAAAATTCCACTATTTATGAATGTTTAAGTATATTTAATTATAGAGGTGAAGTAAGTTAACAGGAACAATATTGTTTTAAAGATGAAGCTGTAAGAGTTGAAATGACAAACATTAAATAAACAACACCGGCCGCGGGAAATGAAAACTTTGAAATGGAAACCAACTTCCAGATAGTAAAACGAAAAGGGGACAGAACAACAACGCAGGAGAACAAGCGTCTCCATTCTGTGTCGTCTGAGGCACATACAAACACCATTCCTACACAAAATAGGTTTTCCCCGCTTAAGAAGATAACAGAAAAAACCTCAGCAGTTAACCATCCCGGCTCTTCAAGCATCTCCACCCACAAAACACAAACGGCTGCACCACAAACACGACAGAAAAACAAAACCCGTACAGATTAGTGGTTCCTGACCCCACTAAATACAACTCGCTTGTTCAGAAACTGCGAGCTATTAGTAGGGACGGGTTCTCCCTTCTCCCCACAGCTCGCGGAACGCAAATCCTCACTAAAAACTTTGATTTTTTCACAGCTGCTCGCACAATGCTAGAAACGAACTACATCCATTACTTTACTTTCTGTCAAGCTTCCGAGCTCCCACAGAAAGTCGTTTTTGACCTCCACCCCACAACCGACATTGCGGACATCAAGGCAGACCTGGAATGTGCCGGATATTCAATCCAGCACATTTATCAATTTAAAAAACGTATCACAGACCAAACAGACCCAAACAAATTCACGTTGGAGCCGCAACGTTTTTTCTGTGTCACGGCGGCGCAGAACACTTCTCTCCCTCCTCTGCTCTCTGTCACGAGGATAAATATGACAATAGTTCATCCCCGACAATACCAGAAACGGCCGACAGACATGGCACAATGCCGCAACTGTCTCGCTTTAGGACACACCAAAAATCACTGCTCCATGCCGACAAAATGCCCTCACTGCGCCGGCCCTCACCCCGAGAGTGCTTGCAAAACAAACGAAACCAACTCCAAGCCTACATGCAGTAACTGCGCAGGCGAACACACAGCTCTTTCAAAAGCCTGCCCCAAGTTCCTGGACTTGGTGCAGAAAAGAACTACTGTTGCTGCTGCGAAAATCGCGCCAAAAACTGCAAAACAACCTCCTGCCCCGTCCAGGTTCACAGTCAGGACATTACAACCCGGCAAAACGTACTCGCAGGCACTCTCTGCGTCTATTCACAAACTAGCTCCCCCTCTTGACACCCCTGCAATGCCAAATACACAACCTCGGTCCCGCCCTCGCCCGCGAAATTCGCCAGGAGAAATGCGAGGCGTAATGCGGGATTTCCATGAACTCATAGAATTCCTTAGAGCATGCGACTTCGCCTCGCTCATGGCTCATTTCCACCTCTACATACTAAAACTCCGCAACATCACAGAAAAACATGAGAGAACCTGGCTACTTCTCGAAGCCATGGCGTCATTTGCGGCCCCCTAGCCCGTCAACTAGACCCGCATATGCCAATTTCCCCTACTCTGTACCGGAGCGACTCCGAAACACTTTACATTAACATTAATCACTATGACGAGCGAAATAATCGCGTATATTTTCTAGTCGTACACAACTGAGCATTTTAAGTTTTGCAGCACCAATTATTTATTTAAGACGATTTAATAACTTTAATTACAACCGCTTTTAATATATTTAAATTTTTTCCGTGTCAAATAAAAGCTGTTGACGGTAAATTAACGACCATGCTGCCATCTCTCGAGCAACTTCATAAGCTCCGCCCCACCAAGTTCTCTCGGCCAATCAGAGCCCTCTGGCCTATATTACTGTTTAACTTCACTCACGAGACGTGTTTTCATGGCTCTGCTTTCGAATCTTACAAGTCTAAATAATTATCAATACGGAATATAGTTCAAAACAACTTTAAAAATATAAATTCACTCCTTCAGCGCAATTATACCGCCCGATTTCATAGAAATAATGCCCCGAAACTGGCCGGAATTTTCTGATCGGTCCGGGACAAAACTCGACCATGTTTAACAAAACTAGTTGGCGCTAGCATCGCACCAGCCATATCGCTCTCGGACTTCCCCGAGTTAATATGTTTTACTTGACTTTTAGCCGCTCGTCACGGTATATTCAGACATGCATTTACACACCAATCAGATTATTTAATGGTTTTTAACATTAACTCATAAGATATGAAGTAATTACTGAAACTGAAACAACTACACTGATTTAAATTTTCGCGAAACTTAAATTCACCACTTCAATATACATATAATTAATTTAATTATATAAACCCTTGCCACTCCAGTCATGGGAAAGCTACTTATATCGAAAATTTAACTTCATTTGGCTATTAACCTCCGCTTTTTATACCAAACTGTCGCTAGCTCTCTCACAGGGAGCTCGTGACAGTACTTCACAAGTCCTGAACTTTAAAATTCCGAGCTGATAAATTCAATTCACTTCACCACTCTCTTTTATCCCGTACAGGCAGGGAAAAAGAGAGTAAAATTCAGCTATGGAAACAGCTCCCAGGCGCTACCCTGGGAAACCTGTACAAGAATGCTAGCTTTGCAGCATAAAATATGTTTGATGGATGCGGAGGGGGGAGGGGGTTAGCTTCTCCTCGCCTCCGCAATCTAACTGACAACCAACTGGGTGGCCAAGGTCCCTCACAAGGGATCGATCTACCCCCCGCGCTGAGGGAGTAGCGTCCCAGTGATGTAAAATGGCGGAGTATCTTTTAATAATTATAATCATTCATTCAAGTTCATTTGGTTATTTACGCTGATTTTTAATTTATATTAAAAAATGTGGATGCTTGCAAACCATATCCAAAAAATATTATATAGCAAAATATTAAATACATGGACCAATAGTTTTTTTACTATGTTAAATATGGCAATGATAATTATTAAAACCAATAGTTCACATTGGTAAACACGTACCTAAAACTTTAATTAAAATCTTAGTAGAATAATTGCAACAAATTAAAAAAAATTATGGTAAAAATTTAAAAGTAAAAAAGTAATTTTTAAGGAATAAAGAGATTTAAAAAATAGAATGTTTTCCTAAATTAACAAATTAAATAAAAAATTACAACATTATAAAATAAATATGTTTCGGCTGTCACAATTTTACCTTGCAAGGAATGTAATTGAATTAAAAATTTAATATAGAGGTGTTACATAACTATTATTCGAAATCTATCAAGTGAATGTCATAAAGGATATATTTTAGAAGTTAATTAGGAATTTCCTACAATTTTGTATAATAATTATAAATAATTTACATTAACTCCAGAATGAAGAAAACAATAACAAATTAAGAAAATGAATACGATTATGTTTTACATTGTAGATCTTTAAAATCATATAAAAATGGTTTAATGATAAAAAAATTGTCTTTTTTTTTTTTTGTGAAAACCATTTAATTGGTTTCAAATATATTGATCTAAGACACAAACACAAACCAAATCCACAAATTATTTTTAAAAATATTTTATTAATTCATGAATAAATCTGTTTATGGAAAAACAATGGAAAATAAGAAAATATGTCATATTGAATTAATAAATTAACAACTATGTACAATAAATGTTTTTTAAAACCCTAAATTTTAAAGAGGAACAGTATTAAGTGATAATAAAGTCACTATTTATTTGTAAAAAGATAAAATAAATGTCAATAAACATATTTATGTTCGACTATCACTTTTAGAAATTTCTAAACAATTAATATTTTTTAACTTGAAAAATTATTAAACAAAATTATAAAGAAACTGTAGAACCATGCTATAAATATATTTATCGCCTAATATATAATATAAGAACTGTATTTATTAATTTAGATATGAAAAAAACTAATTAATTTGATACTTGCAAGTATCCACAAGATAATATACGTAATATAACATAAATTAATAAAAAGGTAAAAAGAAAAATGAAATAGCAAACATGTGGTAGAGTTTTTTTGGATTAGGAGCAAAAATGTATGCTATTGAAGATGATAACGAATAAGTAACAAAATATACAAAGTCTAAAATTTGTTATTAGGAAGGAGAAAAAACATTTGAAGATTATAAAAGTCGTGTTTTCGAAGAGACAAAAGTATTAAGAGAGATGTATATAATTAAATCTTATAACTATAAATACATACAGTTGCAACAAATTGATTTATGAAGCTGATAAAAGAATAATTTTATAAAATAATATATAAAACTAAATTATATAAAGTTATAAATTATATACAATTGTAAAATACAATAATTAAAATATATAATTGAATACTGTTTTGCCAAAAAATTAATTGCAAAATAGGTTTTCAAAAAAAAAATTAACTTGTTTAATTTCTAAAATAATTTCTATATCAGCAGCATCGAAATTAATTATATTTTTATTTTCATCTTTTATTTCGAATTCAGTCCCCTTAATTATTTATCATATAAAACAATGGATAAGCAGGCTTTTAAACAACTTGAGGGCCTTGCTTAGCCCTTCAGTTAAGTACCAAACAAAGACACTTTCTACAAAGACGACCAAGTTGATAACACACAATAAAAATATTCCCTAAGGACTGATGTCTTAAAAAGGTGAAACAGACTAGCTACCAGGTAAACACACATGAGTTCATAAAATGTTCTATATTGAAACATTTTATCACATGGTTCTACAAACTTCATATACAAAATACCTACATATCAAACCCAAAAGAAAGTTCTTGGCATACAATCAATATGAAAGATCTATATAAAATTCCCAAATTTCGATAATCTTAGAACAGCTTAAAAACAAGAATATATAATGCCTGCAAAAACAATACCTGAATATTTGGTAGGCTTTTAGAAACAAATCTACTATAATAGTCTCAACAATTCTCTTGGGTATTTACACTGTATGTTATTTCAATGGGGAATAACCTTCCCTTATTAAAAACTTTCAACTCTAAATTTAATTCTGGCAAGGGTATCGGTTTATGCATCGTAATTGAGCAAAATCTTAAAGAACTTCTGTAATGAGAAATGATTAACAAGTTAATCAAATATTTTACAAAAATTTCTACATATTTTATATTTTCAGCAAAATACTACATAAATAAGTAAGTATTTTCGATTTCATTCACAAAACTTTAAACATTAATGCATTTACACGATGCTTTTGCTTAATTTATTTTTCTTCATACATAAACATTTTTTGAGATAATATTTTATCTTGGCCTTTACAGTGAGTAAATTTTGTGTTCTTAAATAATTTAGATTTTCCCAATAAATTCTAAAGTGTCTACCGAGTTACAGGGTTACAACACCCATTTCTACAGAAAATCTGGCCTTGTGGCCCTAATGTTTGTTACTTATCGCATGGTCTGCAGTGCTGTACTGGTCACCCCCAACGGCCAGGTCTCTGCCCGACTAGCCTGCTAGAGGGGCTATTTACAGTAAAAAAAACAAACTAATAGGGGAGAACTTCCCCACCAATATTCCTATTGTACAGCCTGTCCTCAAATCAGTAATAATTCCTCTTTTAAAAATATAGGTTTTTTAAAAAATATTTATTATATAGTTATTAATTTATTAATTCAGTATGACATATTTTCTTGTTTTCTATTGTTTTTCCATAAACTGATTTATTCACGAACTAATAAAATATTTTAAAATATAATTTGTAGATTTGGTTTGTGTTTGTGTCTTAGATCAAAATTACCAAATCTTTACAAGTATACAATATTCTGGTGATCACATTATTTTCGCCACAGTAGCGCTCTGTTTATGGATGCTGCCCACAACTGCCAGCCGCCCAGCGCTTCTAGCGCCCCAGGCGGGCAGGCCAGTAAATACATTGGTGACTAGTGCTAGCAATTTTCCAATCTAGTTTTGGTGCACGAACCAAGTGGTCGAATATGTTTGAGTAGTGAATGTCACTGCAGCAACAAATGCAGTTTACATTCGGCTTCAGCACACATATTTTCTTCAAAAGGTCTTCAAATATAATTAAATAATAAACATGTAATATTAGGAAGTATTAGATCGTAGAAAAATACGTAATATTGGTGAACAAAGCTGGGATGGCGATCAGTCTACCAAACAGGCAAAATTGTAGCGGGCAGGGGAGTTGACGGAAAAATTGGGGTGGCATGCAGGGGGAAAATTCCAAGTCAGAGGCCCTCATCTGATGACGAATAACTGAAGACCAGGATAGGAGCAGCCAGGAATCAATTCGGAATGGCCCATTCCGAATAGGCCCCCAACCAGTGATCTCCTCAGGAACATCTCTTCTTCATCCACATCAGGACTCAGAAACAGATAGAAAATCCTCCATGAGATCGCATGCCAGCAAAACAAGAGTGCCGCACTCCAACCACCAATTTTCTCTCCCTCCTCGTCAGAGAGAAACTGAGCCCAGCAGATGGGGACGAACCCCCTATCCTTGAAAATCTAGATATTTTAAACTTCAGATTTTAAAATTTGCTTGTAACATCTTGCATAAGATAACACTACATTTTCAAAACTTAATTCTAAATGAGGATGAAAAATGAAAATGACACACCTGGCATTAGGGGTCAGTACAGAGGTGAAAAACATTATCCTAGAAACATGACAACAAATGATACAAGAAACAATGAACATAATTTAAAGATACGCAATATTACATCATCACCATACAAAATATGCCCTACACTATATCTTAACCTAAAATACAAGAAAAAGAACATAGCTTGCCCAAAATTTCTATATCAATTTCAACTGAGACAAATGACCAATAATTACATTCCTAGGGTTATTCTCTTCCTCCAGTAACACCGCAATGGTAGTCAAAAACCTTTGAATGGGAAATGCTTCTACATATTTGGGTGCGAGTTTGGCACTAAACTGGGCAGTCTTATTACTAAGGTAGTGTGTATGCAAAGAACTCTACATCACCAACCTGAAAAGACATACCTCCAAAATTGTTATTGTGCTGAGATGCAAGGCTCATGTGATATATCTTTAAATTACTTGCAGCTTCAGACCAGATAGTTTCAATATTATGTGTGTGTGTTTCACTAAGTCAATACATGTATAATGTAAACCCCAGGAATTTATGAGTGGATGAAACAACCTGCATCCAAAGAAAATCTCTGATGGAACCTTTTTGTTGCATCAACATTGTTAAATGCTAAATTGAGGTGGTACAGTTCTCCATCCCATTCTTTATGGGCCCCCATTTCGATATTTTGAAAGCTCTCAAGAGACTGTACAAGTATCGATTATACCTCTCAACTAAATAAGCTTTAGGATAATATGGTGTGTTTTGCACCATCTTGATGCTCCATGCAAATGCTAGATTTTCAATCTCGTAGGACACAAAATAGGTTGCATTATCTGAAACTAAATACACTGGAGAACCAAACAAGGGGAACAGATGCTGGTCAAGGATTATACTTATTTCAGATGACTTGATAGATTCTAAAGGAAACAAAAACAAGAACTTACACAAAACTATATATAGCAACAAGAACTGATGTAAAACCAGCTGCTGTTTTTGAAAGAGGTCCGTACATGTCGAAATAAACTCGCTTCCAGGGAAAAGTTGCTACAGAGGCATTATAAGGACTAGCTATTTTCACGTTTCGAGGTTTGAAGCGTTGGCATGCTTCACATTGCCTAACTAATCCCTTTAGTTCCTTGGCCAAACCAGGCCAGTAGAACATCTCCTGAATCCTTCAAACAGTTTTCTCTTGCCCTAGATGCCTCCCGAAAAAGGTGTTGTAGTAATAATGAAAAGTTTGTGCTCTCAATACCTTGGGAACATAGAATTTATAATCTTTATTTTTCGGGTCCATATATCCAATCAACCTCTTCCGAATCTTAAAAGATCGGGGCCTTCCAGCAACAATATCTGATTAAATCGACATGACCTCCAAATCGGATTCCTGATGGGACTGTAGTGTCAAATAGGTCTGAGGAAAATCCTACACAACAGATACCTGAACTTTCTGATCCTTCTGTTCTACTAAAGGAGTTAAGAATGCATTAGACTGTTCAACAATTTTAACAGTCATGAAAGTATTAAATGGAACTTCAACTGTTACCTCATGAAACTCCTCTTCATCGAACATCCGAGAGACACAGTCTATAACCCCATTCTCACCACCCTTAATGTGTTTCACACATAATTTAAATTTAGTAAGTCATACAAGCCATCTAGCCAAATGACCTACTGGCTTATTTGAGTTTAAAAACAAACTAAGTGTCTGGTTGTCTGTTTGCAGTTCGAATTCTGCGGTTACTAGCAATCTGAGAATTTTTTCATCCCATAAATCGTAGCAAGAACCTCTTCTTATAAGCTGAGAATTTCTGTTTGGCAAATGTTAACAACCGACTAGCAAAAGCAACAGGGACTCAATTCTCTCCTTCAAACTGACACAACACCGCCTCTAGGGCCTTTGAACTAGTATCCACCTGTAATGTAAAAGGCTTACTAAACTGTGGGAGATGCAATATTGGAGGAGTAACTTTTTTCTCTTTTAACTGACAAAATGATTGTTGCTGTTCCGGACCCCATGCAAAAACAACATCCTTGCTCTTTAAAGCATTCAAATGCTCTGCAATCTTTTCTAATTCAGGAACGTTTTTGAAAAAGAATCCCACCATTTTTAGGAATCTTCTTAACCCCTTAAGATTTTTAGGGGTTGAAAAATTTACAACTGACATAATCTTTTCAGGATCCATGAGTAGCTTCCCTTTATAAATCACAAACCCCAACTACTTTACGTAAGTATTAGCCCATGTCACCTTGTCAGGATTTACTGTTAATCCAGTTTCTGCCAGGGCTGTGAGAAACAACCTAAGATGGTGTAGGCGATCCTCAAAAGTATGACTATAAACACATACATCATCGAGATATGTAAATAACAAGTCATATTGATATTTGCAGAGATCCTGTAACAACACTCGTGACATGGCCTGTGGCCCATGGGAAGCTTGGTCCACTGAAACTGGCCTATTGGAGTTACAAAGTCTACTATTTCAGTGGAATCTGGGTACAAATCCCATTGCAAAAGTGCAGAATTTAAGTCAAAAATAGAGAAGTACTGTGCTTGCCCGGCATGTTGGAAAACTGATTCAATAGTGGGCAGTGGGTACAAATCCACAAACCTTTTTTCACTAACTTTATGGTAGTCACAAATGACTGTGAATTTACCAGGTGTCTTTTTGGGCAACAAGAAGGTGGAACTCGAATACATATTAGTGGAAGATTAGCCTAAATTCTGAACTTGTAACTCGAACACTGCATTTTTGAAAAATTTTTACTTCAGAGGCGCCACACAGTAAGGAACTGAGGACAAGGGATCCCTATCCCTCAGCTTCAAAACAACGGACTGTTTATTATAGTGACCAAGCTTTACAGATACAACATCAGAAAATTCATTACAGAGCTCTTCTATCTTACTTTGGTTTTCATCTAATACTTCTGGCACTAAATTCTTTTGAAAAAGAAAAGGTTTGGTTGAGATCTTAACAGGACTCTGTTTCCTAAATAAAAAATTAATTCATGGTTATGAACATTTAAACAATATCTGGTTTTCAAATAAAATCAACCCCTAACAAGATTTCACTGGTAAGTCCAGGCAATACACGAAAATTTACCTTCCACAAAAAATTGAGAATTATTATTTTAAAAATCGCCATGCACTGGGAATCTATCACTCCTCCATTGGCAAAGGAAAATCCTATGGACTCCTGCCGACAAATACTAACTAACCCTTTATGTAGATGATGTAACAAATCATTTCAAAAAGACTGCCTAATAAGAGAACAAGTGGCTCCTGAATCCATTAGAGCCCCTACTTTGATCTTATTGGCTATCAAAATCGGGACAAACAGCAAACCATGCTTCCTTTCAAAGGATAAACGGATTATATCATGTTTCCCTAATTCTTTCTCTCTTTGAGGGCACCGAGATCTAAGATGGCCCTTCTCCTTAAAATAGTAACATTGCATGTATTTCAATCACTCCTCAAAAGCTTTTACCATATCATCAGTCCCATCGGTTTGTGACCAAGTACTCATACTAACAACCCTACTGAAAGCCGACCTCCAGAATAATGAACCTTATCCCTTGACACAGTATTTACAGATTTTCTGTAAAAACAATCTTTGGCAAAATGATTTTGACATCCGCTTATGAAGCAGGCCCACGTTTCAGTTTTTCTAACCTCCCTTTTATTTTCTTTCGGCACAATAGAGGGCGAGCCCCTAGCACAATCCTGCAGTGTTTTTTCAACATTAAATACTAAAGTAAGCAACTGACTCAAAGTAGTCGGATGGTTAACAAAATGAAAAATCTACTGTTATGAGGCAATAAGTTGCAAAACATTAACTGTGTAAAATAGTCCTCTGTGCAAGGCAATCCTACCACTTTTACAATCCCCATAACTTCAGTTACAAATTCCTGCACAGACTGGTTAGGTAAATGGTATTTCTCTAAGAGTTTAAGTTTAAACTTGGTGAGGGCAACCTCACTAACAATAGTTTGAAAAACAGTAGAATACAAGTGATATATGTCCAAATTTACATCATGTGCCAACCCAAAAATAGGCTGAAGGTCTTCAGGCACTTTAAAAATAGTGGCAGCAAATATAACTTGTTGTGAGAAGAAGTTAAGAGCAAGTACTAAATTTAAGCTCACAAAGAACGACACTACAGACTCTAGTTGTAAATTCATAAGTTTGGGTACACTAGACAACAGACCAGGTGGTAAATTCTTTAATGACTTGAGAACAGGAAAGAACTCACCCGAGGCTCTGGTTCCCTCAGCACCAGTTTTCCCAGCTCCCTTACGAATCAAAGCATGTGCTTTAATCCGAAGTTCTGAGATGCCATCTTCATCCGAAACTACTTCGCCAGTCTCCTTTAGCAACTGGGACAGCACTGGTTTACTGAGGGGACTAAACCCAACCTGTTGCCAATATATTACTAAGTAACACAGAAAATAACACTAACTGGACAAGATATGTACCCTTCCTTAAAGCACCACTTCCACGACCCATGTGAATTCACCAAATTCAAGGCAAAGGTTCATTGAAATATAAATTGAAGATATTATATTCAAAGCGCAAGCTTGCCCTTAAGGGACAAGCAGATTGCGCAGAATGAGGCCCTTGCTTAGCCCTTCAGGTTATCAAGCAAGGACACTTACTGCGAAGACAAACCAATGACCAATTTGATAACCAAGAGAATATAAATATTCCCTAAGGGCTAATGGCCTAAAAATGTGAAACAGACTAACTATCAGGTAAACATACATGAGTTCAGAAAAGTTCTATATTGAAACATTTTATCACATGGTTCTACAAACTTCATATAAAAAATACCTTCATTTCAAACCCAAAAGAGGTGTTCCTGGCATACAATCAGTACGAAAGATCTATATAAAATTCCCAAATATTGATAATCTTAGAACAGGCTAAAAACAAGACTATAAAAATGCCTGCAAACACAATACCTGAATATTTGGTAGGCTTTTAAAAACAAACCTACTATAATAGTCTCAGCAATTCTCTTGGGTATTCACATTGTATGTTATTTCAACGGGGACTAACATTCCGTTATTTAAAACTTTCTACTCGATATTTAGTACTTGCAAGGGTATCTGATTGTGCACTGTAACTGCACAAAATCTTAAAGAACTTCTGTAAATTGAAAAATGATTATGAAGTTAATAAAATATTTTACAAAATATTTCTACATATTTTATATTTTCAGCATAAAACTACAGAAATGAGTAAGTATTTTAAATTTTATTCACTCAAAACTTTAAACATTAAAGCATTTACATTATGCTTTCGCTTAATTTCTTTTTCTTGGTACATGAACATTTTTTTGAGATAGCAAATAATTTATCTTGGATTTTACATTGAGGAAATTTTGTGTTCTTAAATAATTTAGATATAACCAGGAAATTTTAAAGTGTCTACCAATTTAGAGGTTTACAGCACCCATTTATACAGAAAATCTGGCCTTATGACCCTAATGTTTGTTACTTATCACATGGTCTGCAGTGCTGTACTGGTCACCCCAACAGTCAGGTCTCTGCCCGACCAGCCACCCCACTGGAGGGATTATTTATAGCAAAAAAACTAATAGGGGATAGCTTCTCCACCAATGTTCCTATTGGCACAGTCTGTCCTCAAATCAGAAATAATATCTGGTGAAACCAGTGCCACCTTTATCAAAATTACCACTCAAGACTAGTCTTTACAAGTATAGAATATTCTGATGATCACATTATTTCTGACACAGTAGTACTCTCTCTATATATATTGCCCACAACTGCCAGCTGTCCAGTGCTTCTAGCGCCCCAGGCGGGCAGGCCAGTAAACACACTGGTGACTAGCACCTGCCATTTTCCAGTCCTGTTTTGGTGTGAAAACCAAGTGGTCGAATATGTCTGAGTCGTGAATGTCACTGCAGCAACAAATATCGTTTACATTCGGCTTCAGCGCACATATTTTCTTCAAAAGGTAGAGTGTCTTCAAATATAATTAAATAATATGCATGTAATATAAGAAAGTATTAGATTGTATAAGAATACATAATATTGATGTACAAAGCTGGGATGGTGATCAGCCCACCAAACAGACAAAATCTTAGAGGGCAGGGGAGTCGATTGAAAAGGAGTGGCGAGCAGGCAGAAAATTCCAAGTCTAGAAATTACTTGTCTCATCAACTGAATCACAAAAACCAAACATTTTACTCAAAAGTAAGAATTACATGTTTCTAAATGATTGAATTCGTCCTTTCAGATAAACATGCAATATTTTAAATTACAATTAATATTTATTGTTTAAAAAAGAGTTAAAATTAAATATTTTATTTTCAACATGATTTTTAATTACTTCATCTTTTTCAAGACCTAAAATATATGATAATCGGTCATAAAACTTTATATTACATTCAATATCAAAATTTATTGTTTTTTATATTATTTTTTTCTGGGAGAATATGAGCCTTTTAAAGAGTTTATAAAAACATATACATTTTCTAATGGTTCAATGTCATATTGACCTCTAGGAATAATAATCTCTTTGTGTAAAGAAGTTTGATAGAACAATTTTTATATTTTGGTGTGAAATATGTTTTATGAAATTTAATGAAAGCTCATCATAAACAATATTAAAATATAGTTTTTTAAAATTGACAACTTATTAATTTATAATATATATCTTTTGAATGGAAAATATAGATTGGAATGTTGCTGTTTTAACGACATAATAATAAAGAAGAAAGGAGATTTATTACCTGGTAGTATTCAACGTTTAATAATCGGACAAAGTAAATTGTGAAAACTAATTTGATGAATAATTTTGGTTGCAAAACTGGTAGGTTAAGTTATAGTATATTATACATTTGTTCTAATAGTTTAAATCAACCAAAGTATATTCTGTTAAAGAGGATTTTATATTTTTATCGAATAAAAAAATTAATATTTGGTAATTTTTTTAAAATAATTTTCATGAAGGGATTCATTTAGGCGATTGTGGCGATGACTTTATAGTTATAGTTTATGATGCTATTTTAGAAAACCAAGATATTATTCGTAATAAATTTACTCTGCAGAAGACATAAAAGTATTATTGTTTTTTATTCAGCCCAAATTATTCGAAGGTACAAATCATTTTATAAGATATAATAAGAATTGTAATGTATATTTAGACAAGATGATACAATTTTAAATCATATTCTTAATAATTCTTTGAAGGAGATGTGCCATATGATAAATTTAGTGAAATTTGTTCTCATTGTTAGGTTCAAGATTTTGGATTTATTACTATAGATATTAATATAAAAATAAAGAAGGTAAAACTAGAATTCAGACTAAGGATTTTGTTGTTATATAATGATTTTAAACCACACTCTTCATCAGTACTTTTTTAATTTAATAAATTTTTTGTTGGGTAAATTAAAATTTTAATATTCATTTTAGCGATATTAAAATAATTCCAATTCATTTTTCGAAAGAAAACCAAATTTGGAAATTACTTTCTTTATAAAATATTGAAATGTACACGGGTTTTTTTAAATATTGATGACGAGAACTTATTATCTAAAAATGATCAAACAACAAATATCGATGCTTAAAATTAATTGGTTCATTAGATCATGAAACATTAAAATGAATAAATAAACCAAGATGTGGTATGGAAAATTAACCATCTTCTTTATTTTTAACAAAACTGAATAAAAATATTATTTAATATCCATTTGCATTAAGCCATAATAAAATTATAAAAATTATTAAAGTTAGGGAAAGACATATATTTAAAATTTGATCATATTAGTAATAATGTAGATATAGTTTTATCATTTAAATAGCATGTTCATAGATATAAAAAATCCATCGACTACAAACCTATACAATTTAAACATAAATGTGTATTTCCCAATACTACCCAATAAATTAATTGAACTTCATGTAAATGAAAATGAACCATGGTATATTAGAGATGATCCAAGAACCAGATGATAAAGTTAGTTTAATAGCAGCTTCGGTTCATGAAATTGGCCACTCTTTAAGTTTACAACATTTATAAGATTCAGATCCTCTCATGTATCCAATAAATACTAATAATTGTGAACCAAATCAATTGACATTGAAAATATGTAAAATATACATGGAAAAACATTATCACGTAATTTTCCAGGAACTGGTCAGCCAGGGCCTGAAAACACATATTCACTAAATCCATGTGCCAAAAAATATATAAATACTTGTCTTTTTATCAGTGATAAATTTTATATATGTTATAGTAAATAAATTTTGATAAGCAATATAAAAGATGATACACTTAGAAATAAACAGTTTCGAATAATAAATTGGTTACCATATTTACCTCGAAACTTTTACAGTTTTCGTATTTATCGAAGAACTCGAGAAGAACTTTTATAAAATATATTACAATTGATTATATACATTTTAATCATACTCAAGGATTTCCAATGACACTAACTTTTATTGGAATAAATGACAACCCCAAAATATAGTCTTTTTTTAGTTCTTATGATGATGAAATATTTAACTTTTTTGGATAAAATATATTATGTTCAAATAGAAGAATGTAGTTTTAAAAGAAAACCGTCATTTATCATTTGATAATTTACTGCAACTACCAGACGATTTAGAAGCAGGTTTTTCATATACAGGATATTCGGAAATTAAACGACTAAACTGCGGGGTTCATTATGAAAAATAAAGTAGAAAATATACAGGACACCACTTACCTAAACTGAATATTAAAGGAAATATGAGCCTGTGAAAATTGGGTTTTCAAAGCCTATTTTTACTGAATGCATTGTAATTTCTGCTAGCGGTAGGGATGGTGGTGATGTGCACATAGTGCCATTTGGCGAACTATGGTGAGTGTATTAGTGGAGGGCATGTTGCTGATGTGCTGACATATCACTTCCTCAAGTCGAACAGTGTGCACAAACCAAGGACGGCCAGCATTACACATGGGTCTCTGCGATATGGGAAGCATATGTCACGTTTATGCTGCGAACTTTGTAGGCGTTGTACAAGACATTCGGCTAAAATACGTTTTCAAAACCCAATTTTCATAGGCTCATATCTCCTTCAATATTCCGTTTAGGTACATGGTGTCCAATATGTTTTACAATTTATTTTTCATAAGGAATCACCCCCTATAGTGTGGGCGTTTACTTTCCGAACATCCTGTTAAGTTACGTTTTTCCCCCCAAAATGGCACATTTTACGAATAAAACCAATTTACTGGTCAATTAATTACAGCAGGTAAAGATATATTTCTTTATATGGAATAAAATGTAATATATTTAATGATAATAAAATAAAAGATATTGTTAATGATTTGAACTATTTTAATCAATAATTAAAAATTTATAATGAATTTTTCATTCTACAACTTAATTTTATTGATCTAAGAAGTATATGAAATATCAAATCCAAGCCATCTATCATAAATTTGATTAACTTTTTGAAACACCTTTTCAACTAAGTATTGATTTGGATAATCAGTTTTCATTATTTCATATTCATAAAACAACAACTTTAATTTCTTCATCATTTGTATATTTTAAAATAATAATGTTGGCTTATTTGCTCTACAACCTTTTCAAATAATTTAATTCATTTAAAAATTCTAACTAGATCACGAAGTTAATTTTCGGGTTCAACTCCTTCAGGAGATAAATTTTTAACCCCTGGGTTTTCTAAGAATGATTAATTAGCTTTATTAACAATTATAGGTTTCATTTTTAATGTTACATGTTTTATATTATTATATTATTTCCTCAAATCACATAAATTTCTACCCATTTATAATTACCATTCAAATCAAATTTGTGCCACATTTTATTTTTTAAAGTTTTATTAAATCTTTCAACAACACTTGATTTCAGTTCTAAGTGTGATAAATAATGATTTATATTATGTATTTTCCATAATACTTTATAATTATTGTAATAAAATTTGTTGTTATTATAAATCTGTTCATTCTTCTGTTTTCTTGTTTTGAATATTGATCCAAAAACTTCTACAACATTTTCACTAGATTTATCTTGAACTGGGGTACTAAAACCATATTTTGAAAACATTTGTAACATTTCAAATATATTGATATCTTCAATAATTTTTTTTTTTTAATATCTTTGAAATTTCTAGAAAATATTTCAACTAGACTCACTGCCATAAAACACCAATTCCAAAACTAATAACATTTCTTCTAAGTATTTTTTCTTACTGCTTTATATAATTTATTAAATATACCTTCATCAATGGGTGATGTTTTCATAATGTTGATATTTTTAGAACCCTATACAAAACAAACACGTATTTGATTAGTTTTATTACTTTTGTATTTTATTAATTTGTATGATTACATTTAGTAATTTTCTTACACTTAAAAGATTAACTTTTACATATGTATATAAATTTTTTTTAAACTATAAACATACATATATTTATCTCAAAGCCTTTAGATATATTTATAACATCGACTAGTTTGAATGTAATTTGATCACTACTTCTTTATAACAAATTGTTTTGAAAAATCATTATTATTACCACTTCTTACTATTCTTAAAAACAATGAACTCTGAAATCTGTTTTGTTTCTAAAAACACTACAATAAAATAGAAAAGATAACTAAGTTAATCTGCTATATAACTTAAAAAAGTTGGCGAGTATTGCCTTGCATTAGTTTTCCAGATAAATTTGTTGTTTACAGTCTATTAGGTTGAAAATTATCTATAGTTACTGCATCATTTGAAGCAATGGTGTTGACAATATTTGTACGTATTTTGTTTTCGTAATTATGCTTTTATTTCTAAATATTAGTTTGTAAAATACTGAATCACCATAAATTTCCATTTATATATTACATTAAATTTTGTGTTTGTGTACTATAATTATTATAAAAACTATTTGGTGTAATTTAAGTTATTTTATTTTCAATAGCACATATTCCATTAGTTAAAGCAGTTATTTTAGTATCTAATATATTTATAGAAAAACTGCATAAATCTTTGTTTTTAATTTTTATTTGTTCTAGTTCATTTTCAGTTTTTTTTTTCATGTAAATCATCAAACTTTCATTTTTACTGTAATAATTTTACTCATTTTTCAAAACATCATTATTAATATTTTTTAAGTGTATGGCTGTATCACAGTAATTTATAAGATATACATTAATATTTGTTTGTTCATTCCTCATTGTAATAAATTTAAAAAAATTAGAATTTTCATTTTTAAAATGTATATTTAATTTAGATTTAGTCTTATTATAAGCAGATATCTTTGAATCAATTTTACCAGGAAAGAGATCGTTTAACATTTTTTTTGTATGATGCCTCTTTTTTCTGCAGTCATCTAATTTATAATTTTTAATAAAATTATGTGACTCAGATTTCAAAACAACATTACTATTAAAATTATCAAAATTATCATTTTAAATATAATTATTTAAAAGCAAAATCTTTTTTATGTTATTATGTTAATTTTTAACACAACAGTTAAGATTTACGAGCTAAGTTTTTACTATAGTAGTATGAAATACACATAATATAGTTTTAATAGCATTAAAAATATAATTATTCAAATCGTACATTTTTTATTTAATTCATTATTCTGACCATTTATTATAAAGTTGAAGTAGTTCTTCGAAATCGTCAAATTTTTTCATCTGTGCCATATTCAAAATAATGTTTGGATTACATTTTTACCATCAATTAATAAATATTTATCCCATCAACTGGTTAATAGCTTGCAAATAAATCTGG
The DNA here is from genome assembly GCA_029891345.1 of Dryococelus australis. NCBI lineage: Eukaryota > Metazoa > Arthropoda > Insecta > Phasmatodea > Phasmatidae > Dryococelus > Dryococelus australis. Next base: position 292,888,425 of record CM056995.1, on the reverse strand, counting down.
TAAATAATAACAAGGAAGGTATACTAGAAAATTTATAACGTTTAGAAAATAGATCTTGTAGTATTAAACATAAATGACCACAGACAACTTAATCAAAATGTTGTATTCTATCATTATTGTAATATATATTATAATTTTAGAAACAATGTATTATTTCTTTAGGAATGGTAATTCTTATTGTATTATAATAATAAACAGCATTATTGTTATTATAATAACCAACCTAATGCATTCCACAATTAGAAGATATATATATATCTAAATTTACAAATTGCACATTCATTTATTTTATTTGTTCATTGATCATATAAATATATATCTAAAAATTTTATCTAATATTTTTAATTAATATTTAATAAAGTGTTCAAACATCTTTTTCCTTCCTCTGTTTTCTTAGAAACTAAACCTTCACCAATTTTATTTCCCATGACCAAGTTATGGTTTTGTGGTTCTTCTAATCCTTTTTCTAGTTTGATCAATTGAATTGTAAACAGCACTGGCACCTCCAGCTAACTCCTAATGCACATGAAATTGGAATAAAATGATTTTAAAAAACCATTTGTTTTTAAACCAGAGACACTTTTTCTTCCAATATATTTTTTAAGGTTCGTAAATATAATGTAAAAAAATAAATTTTGTATTCTTAATTTATTTTACCTTTCATTTCAATTTAATATTATGATGAATGGTTGTCAATTTATAAAACTCTAAATTAACTAATTAGTATATCGAAAGTTATGTTTCAAATTTCATTTGTGCATAAATACAATTTATATAAGGTCAACAAAAATGAAGATATATATATATATATATATATATATATATATATATTTCAGTTAATACATTTACTGCCTCAACCTAAATTTCTTTTAGTAACCATTGCTGAAACAATAGAAGATGAAGCAATTTTTCCACCAATTGATATATCTTTAATTAAAATGATTTCCTCGGCTTTTTTAAAATTTTATCAGCTTCAAGTCTAAATGCTAACTCTTTATGATTTCTATAAGCAATATCCCATTTACATGCTTCATCGTATTTGTTTATTCGTTTATCACCATGTTTAAATTTTTCATTAAATTTTCCAAATGGAATGTAATAATTATAACCAGGTAAACACATTTCTGGTAAATTTAAATTATTTAATACACAATTTATAATCACTCTTCTGTAGTGTTCAGAGTTCCAAAATGAATTAAATACAGTGTACTTTAGGATTATTAACATCAAAATCAGAAAATTTATTATTTAACATATTCATGATACGAACATCATTATAATAATTATTGTTTACAGACTTTTCTTCACTGTGAATTACTAATAATCTAACAATTAATTTTCTTACATTATCCATCCATACATATTCTGTCAGTAAATTATTATATTTACTTTATTCCTTCGCGCCATATTTTCATGTTTTTCATGAATATATTTTTCTGGCTTATTTGTTTCAAATCTCGAAGATGGCTTATTTATAAATTTGTTTAAATATTTTTATTTTTCGCTCACTTATTGGAATTTATTTATTAGGCTTATTTTCTTGAAATGTAAAATTTGCAGATAAAAGATATTATGTATAATCATCATAATCATTATGTGTGTTTAATTTTCAATATATTTGGTTTTCTATTTTAGTTAATATTAAAATAAGACCCCTGGATAATTCATAGTCTTTATTTTTATTAATACGGTTATTTTAAAAATTTTCTTTGGTGTCACCAATATAAGATTTTTAAACATCCCCTAATAAATCACATTTTTAATACATAATTTTTACATGCTGTGATACATCTTTGCTGAGGTTAGTTGTCAAATAATTAAATATTTTAATTCTTAATGGTTCATAATCATCATAAATTAAATCTCTTTCAAATGAAGATTTTTTGGTGTTGGTATGTAATCTAAATTTTTAACTGCAACATGATCTAGATTTGCTGTTAAATTTTAATTTTATTGTGCTATTTCTTAAACTTCTTGACAATATTTTGTAATTCATGAATCAAAAGATGCTCTGTTTTTATTTTTTTCTTTCATATTCAGCTTCGTGTTTTTTATATCGTCTAAGTTTTCTATTAATAATTGAATTCTAGAGATTTGGTTTTTTCGCTATTTCATGTTATATATATATATATATATATATATATATATATGTGTGTGTGTGTGTGTGTGTGTGTGTGTGTGTGTGATTTTTTTCTATATAAATGAGTTATGAAACTATCGAGAGTTCTGACTGACAAACATTTAGACCAGTAGGTAAAACAAGAGTACATTTAAATATTTATTACAATATCATTAAATTTGATATTAATGTAGGTGATGGGTTCTCTTTTCCTAATGTTACTTACGTTTATAATAAATTTAGACATGTTAAAAGAGATGGTGGTGATTATGGTAAATATGATAATAATTTATGTAACATCTGGTTTATTTTTCTATTTCATTTTTCTCATGATGAAATAACAAATCATGAGAAAATAATTGAAGCAACTGATAATCCTGGTATAGCTACTACTATGATGCATGCCTTGATAAGCTCGCAATCAGATATATGTATTACATATAAATGATTGGATTCGATAATAAAATAAAATTTGCTCATTAAGATAGAACAAGTGAAATTATTTATTCATTCAGATATATTTTATCACAGATAATAATTAAATATATATTTTAAGGGACTATAAAATAATATTTATACATAAATCTTCAGATAACAGTTGTATATATATTTATTAAACAAAAGGCTGATGGATTAGTTAATAAATATTATGCTGCTTCCGGAATAATTGTAATCCAAGATTTAAAACATATGCAGACAATTATAGAATATGAAGCAAAGATACTCAATACAATAATAGATAGAAATATTTAAGCACCCAATATCATACATTATTTTTAATTATTTACAATTTTTTGAAAAACCAGTTCCTGAAGGTACAAGAACATTTCATTTTGATATAAAATATCACTTTAATAATTTACAATTTGATGTGCCTGATTTTGTAATAGTTGATTTTCAAGCCAATAGAAAGACAATGCAAATAAATATTTTCACTCTTCTATATTCTATCACTGCGATGTAAAAAATATTTATGTTAAAAACAGAAAATATTAAATTTGTCTCAAAGAGAACAGTAATTTAGATTTTGATACAGGGTTCTTTCACAAGATGTAACTGGCATATCATGATTTTAGACAGTCTCAAACAAAAACTACTAGAAACTATAGATAGAAACAATGAACTTCACTACCAATGAGTTTTAAATTTTGATGGTCCAAACTTCGGTGTAACATTCCTCACATCTGGAGGAGGAAAAATGTTGTATGAACATAGGTTCCCAAACGCTTCGTTTCTTCACTATAGCCTGGGATACATAACGTACAGTTTACGTCCCACGGGCTTGATCATGTTACTGTGGAATGCCATCGCAGCTGTAATTGGCAGTCCCATACCAGCCCTCGATGAGCCCTGATTTGAATCCACTAGACTTTTATTTGTGGGGATATTTAAAGTCACGTGTGTGCGACCCCAGTGGACGATGCGGGCACCTCTGTAACCGTATTGTAGCGATTTGCAAAACACTCAGGAATTTTACAGTGATTCATCAACACATACTAGTGCCCATACAGCGGCGGGTTGATGCATGTTTTGGTGCTGATGGAGGACATTTTGAACATTTCTTTTAGTACCGACGATGAGCTTTCACACCTGTGTAACTAAATCCTGTGCAGTTCCCACTGTTCCGGGTGTAGTGCGTAGTTTGAGGTGTCGTGTATCGTGCAAACGAATGCTGCGAAGGCATTCCACAGTAATATGATCCAGTCCGCGAACCATACACTGTACGTTATGTATTACGGGCTGTAGTGAAGAAACGAAGCATTTGCGGACCTATGTTCATATAACATTACTTCATCCACCAGACGTGAGGAATGTTTCCCTGAAGTATTGACATGCAATTTTGCAACAAACTGTATACTAGTAAACATGTCCATCAGGGCCCTTCTACAATTACTATGCCCCTCTGTCCTCGGATGTCCTCGGTCCTCTCCGATGTCGAGAGCATTGATAGGCCCACGTGATCATGCTACAGCCATGAGCCATACCCTTGCTTGTCCTCGCATGTCCTCTGTCCCAGGTCCGCAGCAAATTGGTCAATTTTAAATTTCTTGTCCTCGCTTGTCCCTGGCCCTCGCGTCTTTCATGGAAGAACAAGAATAACAATATACCAGGGAAATTTGCGCGTAATAGTAAACAAAAACAGTTGTAAACATCGACATCGAGACGAATGTGGAATGTGCCAGTGCCAAACGGGACTAATTGTAAATAATATATATGCTCCTTGCAGTTACGTACGGCTTTAATTATTCAATATAAAAAAAGGAATCTCGGAAATACAAAATTGAGGGAAAATTTATACTAATGAAGGAATTTAAACCAAAATAAATAAACTACTATAATAATCAAAATTGCCTTTAAATCTACACCTCAAATTTATATCAGCCAAATACTCATGAATCTAAACAAAATAAAATATAAAACAAAATAGCGTAAAGCGTTTACTGCTACCTGGCAGCAGTTTTCGAGATCTATTTATTGGGACAGCTTTGGGCATCTGTTGATGCAGCAACTTGTGTGCGAGCCTCATGACGTCAGTGAGGACAGAGGACCGAGGACATCTGATGACAGGGGACAGGGCAATCGTAGCAGGGGCTTCAAGGGGCCATGGGTGGCTGAGCGAGTAGCGTGCTTGCCTCCCACCAAGGCGAACAGGGCTCAATCCACGGTCGGGTCACTCCCGGATTTTCGCATTTGGGAATCGTGCCGGACGATGCCACTGGTCGGCGGGTTTTCTCGGGGATTTCCCGTTTCCCCCGTCCCTTCATTCCGACGCTCATTCATACTCACCTCGCTGCACCCTCATCGGCTCTCAAGACCTCGCTGTTACGAGCCGCCCAAATATCTTCACTCACGTCTAGCAAGAAAATTTCGATTTCAGACTATAATCAGGGGAAACTGCTTGTAAAATCTATCACCAAAAAGTCGACCGATTACTCCAAAAGATATTACAATGGTCAACATTTTATGAATAAATTACCAATTACATAGTTTATCTACTTAAAGTTTACGTTATTTGTAGAAGCAAATATTGGGAAAAGGTTTTTTTTTTCTCGTGTTACAAATGGGGCGAATACAATTTCAAAAATATTAATTTGTTGCGATATTAACTATGCATATTAGTACGTGTCAATAACTCTGTGTCAGTGTTTGCACTTTTTTTTTTACAAAAATAAATATTTAATGCTGTTTAGTCTCCGTCATTGTTCGACGCCGACAAATGCAACGTCACAATTTCGCATAATTTAGGTCAACTCACTCGTCGCCGTCGATCTGCGACAGCCAACTGCTTCGCTCTGAATTGCTACAGCTCTCATAGCGCTGTTGTGAAACAAGCATGCTGATAGCCCGACAGCACCGACACGATACTTGTAACTAAACAGCCAATGAAATACAAGATAGATCTGACGTAAGCTCGACAATTCTGTCGTCCGACCAACACTTCTGGATTAGTGTCGTGCGGCACGACGCAGTGTACAAACTTGCAAAATGAAAATGTATGATAAGCTTTCCCTACAATGGGAAATACTTATCTTAAAATAAAACGAATTATTTAAATTGTTGTATTTAACTCTTAAAAATAATAATTTTACCTTTGTATGCATTAGCTATAAAACTTTGTCACCATCATGTATTCCAAATTTCCCGTCTGCCCACCGCCTTTGAAACTAGCGTAGTTAATCAGCGCCTTCTAAATGCTTCCAAAAAATTCTACTCGTCGTGTCGCGTTAGTACACTGTCGTTTTGAAAATTCGAGCGGTCACATTGAAAATGGTCGTGTTTACGGTTTTTGTCGTGCCGTGCTGTGCTTGTCGGGGTTGTGGGATTCCGGCTTAAGCTCGACAAAATCGCAGCTGCAACAGCACGACAGAAGTAGAATATATTTACACTTTTCGTCAAGTATGGCTTGTCGGAGTGCGCAAAGAAGGCGAATACAACATTACAAAACAAAATTTCGTGCATATTTAACTACTGGAGTAAACAATAAATTAACTAACTTGGTGCCAAATTCATCTTTTCGTCTGTTTTTAATCCGCTGTTTACGTATGCATTTAGATTTTGCCAGAAGGGAATAACCATTCATTTATCGTGAGTTTTATGCCGTAAGTAACTGATGTTTTATGGCTGACTTGTTATTTTAGGCTGTTAAAACGCTGGTCGGACAGATATTGTCGTAAAATTGTGAACACTGAATAACTGAACAAAACATCATAAGAAATTTCGTCGTAATCCGATGTCGTGTCGTGCTTACATTGTGAATCCCGCAAACTGCGAATGGATGACCAACTTGAACCGCTTCGTTCCCTGCTGGTTCGTAAGAAATTTTTCTACGGACATGAATTTCTTTGTATTGTGTCCGAAATATTTCTTTAATAGGGGACTATGTAGCTGCCCGTCCAAGGTCAAGAAGCGCCTCAACGCTCGTACGCGCAAGACGTGCAGTGTTTCCGTCGTAACGCTGTACTGTGCAAATTAGAACTGTAACATAGGGGTTTTATTACACGCGATGAAAGCCCACAGATTAAACTACGTCTGTATATTTGTACTTTTCTCTTGCCGCTTAAATAAAGTGCATATTCAAGTTTTAAAAATGCTATATTTGAACATTTACACCAATTTTTTTGTTCCAAGAATACTATTAACATGACACAAGTAAAAAAAAATAGGGCCATAGATAATTGTTTTTTTTTATATATATTTTCTGACAAAAAGTCATATTTCCAGAACTTTTATTCACCGAGATACACGTTAACGCGCAAACAAAGATTTCACAGAAAACGATTCATTATATAGGACTCTTAACTGCGATGTGTCTTTTCAAAACTGCATTACCACTGAAAGGATAAACACACGTGGAAGAATACTGGAGAATAGCCCTTGTAACACGTTGCAGACACAATTCTGGAGCCCTTAATCACACATGCTGCACTGCATCCTCGAGATGTTACAGTTGAACTGAACTTGCCATCAGACAGAGGAGACTGGAAGACGGTGGAGTCTGCGCATAACAGGCGGCGCACTCTTCCACTTTCCCGGCGCGGCGTCTCTGCAGGTAGAATCTCCGTTGCCGTCATGCTGCCGCTGTCTTGGTGCTGTTCTTAACTTCGGTAACCTAGCTTTATGACGTCACTCACACTCATACAGCTAGATAACCAAAGAAAAAATCAGCTCCAGGCTTGCGAGGACGGCGCCGCAGCCTCCTCGCTGGACCACGCGAGGCTGGAATGTGGGCTCCAGCCCGCCCTCCTTTGGACCGCCACCCTCCCCCTGCCCCTCATCACCACACCCCACCGGCAGTCCGTCTGAGGAAGGACCTGTTTTCTTTGTCCCGCAGTCGAAAAGTCGCCCACTCCCCCCTCCCCCTCCCCAAACACGCCCAGTACTTCGCGAAAATAACAGCCTGGCGCGCGTTGTTATTAGTTGGTCGAATTGTTCCATAAGCAGTAAAAACGCTGCAGTGCTGTAAATCACGCGAGTTTACGACTGACTGGCCGGCGTGGGCCCGCGCGCAACAAGGACACATGGCGCAGTGCCGCTTCTACCTTCCACCCCTCCCGCCAATTCCATCCGTGGACTCCTCCGCCTTGCTATAGTTTGCTCACGATAAAGTGGACACTTGTATAATCAACCTTTGAAAAATGTCACTGCTCCTACTTATGTGTATATTAACGGACACATATAGTAGCATTCGTTGGTAACGACGGGAGCAAAGTAGTTCCATTCTTTAACGATTAAAATCATTCGGTAAACATTCGTGAATGCTGGAATGATTTATTTTGCAAGAATCAGCAACATTTTTAAATACTTACTTTAATAATAATTTCACAATTTCATTTAACCGAAGCAAGAATAAAATGATCAGACCCAAGACAATGTTAACAATACATATGGTGGAAGAACACACAACGTTCATACAAATAGGTCTCACGCAGGGTTTTCAAAAGCGCTCATGTTACCGCGAACAGCCTTTACTCTCTTGAACGTGGCTCGCAATGCTAACGTCTGCCAGGAAAAAAAGACACTTCAAATACGTTGATTTATTGAGAATCTTTCCAAAGTGTCGTCGTTCTCATTTGGTGGCACTCTCCGTATGCCAGTTTGTTTAATGAAAGTATGATTTCGATACGTAATGTATAAATCCAACAATTTAAATGCGCATTAACAGATCTGTATTTCTCGTGCGTAAGGTAGGGAGCATGACGTTACGCGCTCAACATGGTCCCAATTACTTTCATAACGTTTAATGAATAAGATTTTCGTAACAGCGATACAAGAGAGGCATAACTACTGTTACAAGCTGGTGAACGTAAATTTTTACTTGCTGAAGTAAATATACAGGCTTGTCCACGGTAAAATGAGCGCTTTTGAAATGCTTGCTTAAGATCTACTTGTATACACGTTGTGTATTCATCCAGCTCATGTAAAATTAACATTGCTATCGGCCTCATCCCTTTATTCATACGTCAGTCAAATGAAACGGTGAAACTATTGAGAAAGTTAATAATTTACAAATCTGTTCATTTTTACACTTCGATGCATTAAAAAAACATAAAGCGAAAGAAATAATTTTAAGTTATCACAAATGGTCACCTAACCCTTTTTATCCGACGTTAAACTATGGAACTACTTTTCATCCATCGTTACCAACGTTACTGGGCAAATGTTACTCACTGAGCCCATTAAAATATATGTTTTCTAATGTTCATTTCTAACGTGCTCACTTTATCGTGAGCAGCCTTTACAAAAAAAAAATGTTTTTCTTTGTGTAGCAAGTCTGCGGTGCAGTGCAGATTTGTCTGGCGTCCGGGAATTGGGCCAGCACAGCAAAAGTACGGGGGAGACGCCGCGTGATTGGCAAGTATAGGCTATTCACGGTAAAGTGAGCACTTTTGGAAGCCTTCTCATTTGCAATAACCATCAATATAAATATATTTTACTGTAGCCTTTGACGTTAACTTCAGAGTACGGTGGAATATGCATAGTGTTTATTATTTACATTGAAATACTTAACTTAGATGTGGTTAAATGATAAGAAATAGCTCAAAGTGAAAAGTAACTAGGGTCTCAAAAGTGCTCACTTTACCGTGAACAGCCTATACATGTTAGCTTGGTCGCTCACACCTTGTGGCATTACGGGGCACCTCAGGGAATGTGGGATTGCCTCCTCGTTTGAGAAACATCTCGACGCCGAATCAGGTTATCTCCGCGCGTGCGTTGAGTGCGGAATTAGCTGGAAATTATTAGCGGCAGGTCTGCCACAATCCAATGAAAATAACCGAAATGTTGCTGTTAATACTTTGCCCTCTGTACACATTCGCAGGTAGTCACGACAATCTAGAACTGCATCGCTTATATCCGTTGCTATAGGAACGCTATATTTGTTGATATCTACTTTCCCACTTGCTATTGTCCTACTGATTCGCGCTGCATTCCACACACTTTCTTAATCGAATTAAGTTTATTATTGGCGGACAGTCTGCTAAAGGAGTGCCGAGTTGTTAAACCTCAATAAAATATTCTTTCATATGTAACAGGTAATAAATACAACCTGTAATGTTCATTTAAGTTGTCGTAGGAATTTATTTTAATTTTATTCGCGATATGTAGTGACGATTTGGTGTACAGTTATTTTAAGATCCTTACAAGCATTAGGAGTTAATAGTATAGATATACACTCTGTACGTCCCTTTTTTGCGCGTTTACACGTATCTCAGCCAACAAATATCCTGGGAATACTAATTTTTACCAGAAAGGTATCCAACAATTTTCTAAGCCCGTACGGTATTTTTTCAGCATGTTAAGGGTATTTATAAAAAAATTTAAAAAAAAATCGCATATATTGAGCTTGCTTGCGCAGTGTCCTTAAGAGACGCTAGTCCCTGTCGTATTATTATTACGGATTATCAGCCACAAATTCGATTTCAGGGGGTGCATTCCAATTTTTGGCATGACAGAGCATTAGTAATGCCTTAATTAATGTCCTTGAATTGTTATAGCTTCTCTGCATTTCATATTTTCCAACTTGAAACAGCCGAGGTAAATAAATGATTATTTTGTGGGAGCGAGTACAGAGGTCATAATAGCTGCGGTAGTTGAACAGAACATATATCAGAAAACGCATTAAGTTATGTCCTATGTCATCTCATCCGAAAAAAATCCATCCACAATTCACATTTGCGGGAAGTAACCGAAAAAAAATTATAATAATGCGGTGTGGCTGTGTTGGGGACACGGCCGTTTGTTTTACGTGAATACGTCTGTTGACACGCTCGGGCCCCTTGATGTTTTGTTTACGTTCCCGCCACTGCTTCACTAGATCATGTGGGATCATGCTCTTTCCAACCAGATACGATTACTGTATTTTGACTTGGCTTTTTGACGAGCATAAGCCAAAATTGATACAATTTCACCATGACCACAAATGTTTTTATACACGCAATCGATTGATCTTGACAAGAGCTGTCGATTGAAACTTAAACAACCGTCGTAGCTTCTAGTCAAAAGTTATACTACGTGAAAGTTATAAGACGCGGCGAAACGAACTCTCTCTCTCTCTCTCTCCCTCTCGCGGACAATGCTTCGCAGTCCTCACTCAACGTAACATAGTCTTTGATCCTTTGGGAATCGAGTGGTGTAATTCAATTTTGAATGTAGACGATAGGTTCGGAGCTGCAACGCCAAACTGTATCTCCAGATTGTATCACCGGATTTTCTGGATTGCCTCCCACTATGGTTGCAAATTTAAAGACGTATTCACGTCAGAATCCGAGATGGCGGGGCTTGATCACTTTCAAGAGGTAGGAGGACAGTAAGACCATACATATGTGAGCTTTGATCGCGTGTAGCCAAGTCCCGCTTCTACAGATCTAACTTGCACAGAAAAGCGTTAAGGCAGGATTTACAATGGCCCGTCGTGTCCTTCCGTCGTCCGCCCGTCCGTCATACATTCGTCCGTCTCCCAGCCGGGCGATTTACAACCAAACTTCGTACTTCCGTCGTAAGTTATTGCTGCAAACTAATAAAAACAAAACTGTTTACAAATATTTAAAAAATCCATAAAAAGTGAAATTTTTTGGCGGTATTGTGTTTATAAGTAGGCCTACCCAAAACGCACATAACGTGAATAACGGAAATTATTCAATGTAAAAAAAGTTATAAATAGCATTTAAACCATGATTTTATTACTTTTACTATTGCACAGAAGTAGCTCATGTTTCCAAACGTAATTATCAATTGATCGTCAGGAAAAATGTTACTTAATTTCACTTTACAGTTACATAAACAAACATATGAAAACAAAACACAGCCAAAACAAAACACTGCACACACTACACAGCCTTGTAAAGAACTCGGGATGAACGAGTAACAAAACGTGCAAGTTTACAAGGCTGTAATTTCATCCGTTCGTCCGTCCGTCAAAAGTTAAAGCTTTCCAAGGTTTTGACGGAGGGACGATAGAATTAATGGCCACCTCCGATTGGCTGTTGGTTACGTGATTGACGGACGGATGACGGACGGACGCGACGGGTTGTTGTAAATCCTGGCTAAGAGCGATGGAACGTTGGGCGCGCATGTTATTATCGCCCTTATCGCAGTGCGTCGAACGCGAAGAAAGAATCTCGGGCCTATGTATTTTTAACGAAACAATGAAACTACGTCCATGCGAATCTCGTTTTTAGTAGTACGGAAATGTTTCCTTTATTGTAGCCCGAGTTACACTCGGTATAGTGTTCTGTGTGTTCTAAGTGTAAAGGAGCCTACCTGCATGCTTCTTTTGTAACGAGATGCGCGAGATCTAGAGTTACACTGGCACACGCTACAAGAGCGCCATCACCCCCTACGCGCAAAGCTCTGAACTGGCGTGCAGTGTTCTTATCCTGTTGCGTGAACCTATGGGACTTTGTTGATGAAAAGTCTTGTAGCAAAGTTCAGTAAAGGCCCCTAATATTGCAGTTTGGCTCGTGTCCGGCTAAAATGGGGCTGCAGAAACTCCGTGGGTAGAAAACCCAATAGTGGGCCGCAGTAGCCCAGTGGCTAGAGAACCCAATAGTTAGGCCGCAGCTGGTCAGGGGCTAGAGCACCCAATAGTGGTGTCGCAGTATCTCAGTGGCTAGATAACAAAAAAAAAAAAAAGTTACCGCAGTAGCTCAGTGGCTAGAGAACCCCCAATAAAAAACACAGCTAGATCAATTCAAATTCCTAAATATCATACTAACATAAAACATTTACGAAGCGATGGCATGTTTAATAACTCCATTAAACCTGAAAGAAGAAATATTAGTATTTTAAACATAAAACTTTAATGAAACTATGGTAGGCTTTATTTTAATAACTTTACAAAAAATATAAGTCGCACGGGTCAGCTAGTAATATTATAAATGTGAAAGTTTGCATGTTTGTTACTCAACCATGTCATAACGGCTCGACGGATTTGTATGAAATTTGGTACACGGGTAGATTATATTCTGGATTAACACATAGGGTAATTTTCATCCCGGAAAAACCAACAGTTCCTTAGGGAATGTATAAAATATACCACCAAACATTTTAGTAGGCGCTGGTTGATGGTCTGTTTTTATATTTCTTACGGAAATGTTCATTTTGTCCGATATGAAAAGTACCCTATGTGCTAATCCAGAATATAGTCTACCTTTGTATCAAATCTCAAGTCTCTTAATCCGTTGAGCTGTTACGACGTGATGAAAATGTGAATTAAGATAGAGCACTTGGTCATTATAATTGAGGTTCGAATTTTTGCACGCGTGGGTGAAGCCGCGGGTAACAGCTAGTAAATAAATAATCCCATCACTGGGGAGTAATTTACATCACCCAACTGTATTTATTTTTAAATACGAAATCGTAATTGTCGTATATCTGCCGTGCTTTCCAAATATGACGCCATTTTCTTTCTCGCTAACCTCCGGTTGGAACAGCTAGCCGCTGGTTCTTCCCCAGCAATGGGGAGCTGAAGTCGCTGTTAGACGTATGTTGACTTGAAGCGGTAAAACGAGATTCAATGCTAGCCAGCAGATAATTTTTGGTCGGGAGACTAACAGGAGGAGGTGGTAAATCCGGCCCTCCATGTCGTGGACGGCGGTGACAGGCGAGTGTTCGTGGCGACTACAAGTTCGAGGCTGCGCGTGTAGTGAGCAATGACGGTGTTTGCAGTGCTGGGGACCACGACCTACGTGCGCAAGGCGACCGCACAGAGTACTAACGCCGGCCCAGTCGAAGACGGGACACAGGGTGGTGGAAGGATTTCGTGAGTAACTGGAACACATCGTCACACAATAACTTAGTGCGAAGAAGTGAAATGGCGTGGCGGGCGTACCCATTAGCTGATTGGCTGCGGGAGACTCGTAGGGATGTTGACATTGGAAAAAAAATATCGACATTTTAATATTGGTTATTTATGAAAGTATCGTTTTACAAAACGATGTATAAAAAAAAAATATCGATCGTTCGGTACATCTGAATTCGATATTTTATGTATTAAAGACTTTACGAATGTAAAATTCCTAGAAGTCTTGCGTATTGAGGACACGAGGCTTCGCAGAAAGATGCGGTTCATGTTTTTGGTGCATATTTCCAAAGTAAAAATCTTAATTTTTAAATTAAATTTTTGTACTTAAAACAGAGCTTATTAAAGGAGCGTGTTTAACATATTTATTTCCGATACCTGGAAAAATATATAGATTACGGTAAAATATTGTAATAAATATATCGAAATGTCGTTGGCATAATATCGTCATTTCGATATATCGATATTTTTCCAACATCCCTAAGACTCGGGAAACTGGTCTTGTGTAGCTCCATGCAACCAATAAGCGAATTGGGTACACCTACGTCAAAAGAACCGCTATGACTTTTTACTTCCGTGTATACTTACCTGTTGTGTGATACGCCGCCGCTTTTGTGTTGTGTGTCAATATTTTATAATGGCGGCCTCGACTGTAACTCACCCACCACGTTCGTCGCCCGTACACTTGTGAGCGAGTGTGTACGTCTGCACACGTCCCTAGCGAGCGACTCGACCACCTGGAACACAGCATAAGCCCACGTGAGTTAGACGCCATATACCATGTAAGAATAAACAATTACAGTTTTACACTCGTTTAAAAAGCATCTAGCAAGTCTTGATGCAATATTAACAAAATTATTTTTATTTATCTGACATGCGTGTCAGTCGAACAGACTGTGAACACAAAACGAAGCCGGAAATAAACAAGTACAGAACCACCCTAATGCAAAATAAACAATTGGTTGGATTCTGCCAAAATTTCTGCAAACCACAAATCTGCAAGAAAAGAAAATCATACAAACTAAAACATAAAAATTAGAAAAAAAAAAAAAAAAAAAAAAAAAATACAAACTAATTTTAGTTTCTGTACCAGAGAGGAAGCTGAGGTTATGATAGTAAAAATAATCGTTATAGGTTTTGTGACGAAAGTCTAAACTTTTAAACTTCATGTAACGAACGAGCCAAGCAACACTGCAGCACAAACACGCGCATGTAGGTAATAGGTACGGGCAGTAGCCCTGCCGGATCAGCGAGTAGATCGGGGCCTCGGTGGCTGAGCGGTTACCCTGCTCGCCTCCCACAAGGCGAACTGTGTTCAATCCCCGGCCGGGTCACTCCCGGATTTTTGCATGTGGGCATCGTGCCGGACAATGCCGCTGGTCAACGGGTTTTCTCGGTAATCTCCCGTTTCCCCCCGCCCTTTCATTCCGGCGCTCGCTCCATGCTCAACACCCCCATATCGGCTCTTAAGGCCTCGTTGTTAAGAGCCGCTCAAATCTCTTCACTCACTGATAAGATAAGTAGGCCTATACAGCCGGGCTTATGTGACTGTTTGGACGCCAAGAAGCTGGGGGCTGTTTAACGGTCGACGGCAGATCTGAAATTCTTTACAGTTCCATTATAAAAATCTAGATAAAAAAACTCATTCAACTGATATTATTGTTTTATAATATGCATAGCAACATTTAGGCGAATTTAATCTACCAGATAAAGTATTTCGTATAGCTAATTTCTTATGACTGAGTAATCGACTGGTATAGTATAATGGCGGTTTCTTTGCACTGTTTGAAACAAATCTTTGAAAAATCACCCCATGTATGACGTGCTTAGTTATTTCTTAAATATGGCATGAATCACGATCGTTTTATAATTGTTTTAAAATTACATGCCTTTTTTGGTTATATTAAAACGTTATTTGTATTTTTATTTATAAATAATAATTCTTAATTTATAAATATTATGAATAAAAATTGCGAGAAAACACGTGTGTTGGTAACTCCTTGTAAGAAATAGTTCTCATGCCAAATATAATTACAGCTGAGTGCGCACGAATGCTGTGCGTTGTCCTTTGGCATGATTTTCCAAACTTAGTTAAGCTTAGTTTGGACGAGGCGGAGGAACATCCTGGAAGTATATCATTAACACGGCTTCAGAAAAGTGTGAAGTAAGCGTGAATCCATTATATCGAGAACGATGTCCGATGTTCGTTGACTCTGCTATATACTGCTCACGGTTAATTAAGTAACTTTTGAACTCACTCTTTATAAATTCTCACTGCTCCCACCGTCATGTATTTTAAGGGGCGCATAGATGGACATGCGCCCAGTCGACGCAAGGAAAATTGTTCCACTCCCTAACGCCGAATTAAAGGTGTTAGATAAACATCAGGTTCATGACAATGTTAATTTTACACATGGCGAAAGAATGCACAACGTACATACAAACAGATCTTAAGCAGGGCTTTCAAAAGTGCTCCGTTTAAGGGGACTAAATATCTGCGCGCCCAAGGTCAAGAAGCGAGGGAGCGATACGGGCGACACTAACGCGCACTTTTAGCGCCTCATCGCTCCTACGCGCAAGGCGTGCAGTGTTTCCGGCGTAACGCTGAACTGTGCAAATTAGATCTGTGACAATGAGGTTTTATTACACGCGATGAAAGACCACGGATTAAACTACGCCCGTATATTTGTATTTTTCTCTTGCCGCTTAAGGAAACTGCATAGGGAAGTTTTAAAAATGCGATATTTGACCACTTACGAATTTTTTCTCCAAGAATACACTTAATATGACAAAAGTAAAAAAATAGATCCATAGATAATTTTTTTAGATATATATTTTATGACAAAAAGGCATATTTCCAGAACTTTTATTTACCGAGATACGCTTTTACGCGCAAACAACGGTTTCAGAGAAAACGTTTCTGTACATAGGACGATTAATGTGAACAGTAATACGAGTATTAAACGACGGAACACAGGAAGTGAAGATGACAAGTCTTTTGCTCAAGGCACCAAATTATTTTGCACCGGCCCCTATATTTACAGAGTGATTCTCAATTAGATCGACAAACTTCAGGAGGTGATTTTTCATGAAAAAGTAAAAAGAAAACATATGTGACATCTTATACCTAAAGCGAATGAAAAAAAAAAACCGAGACTTTAAACCGTATTTGTGCAAAATATCGGCTATTACGTTGAAGGTCCCGATAACATACAATAATGTTCCGAGAGTTGTCATTGTATTTTACTTCGCTACCGATATTTCGCACAAATACGGTTCAAAACCTGGCTTTTTAAGGGCTCATACCTCCCTTAATATTCGGTTTCGGTATAAAGTGTCACATATGCTTTCCTTTTACTTTATCATGAAGAATCACCTACCGAAGTTTGACGGTCTAATTGCGAATCACTCTATATAGTGACAAAATAGCGATGCAATTCCTTCGCGTACATATCATCTGATTGGCTTTTCGAGACTCTGTAACGAACCTTGTGTCTGACTGGCTGTTGCATGTTGCGAAAAATTCTCTATATGCTTGGGCCGCCGCGTGGCGAATAGACCAGCAGGTTATGACTGGCGGATGAAGTTCGAAAATTTTACTGGCTGGCGAGTGACGCCATTTTTCTGGCGTGTGCAACTGGTATAGGCAGCTGTTTAACCAATGTACTCTTAAGCCTTTCATTCTCATATTAGTTTAAGGTTTTCGGGCGTTGGGAATAAGAAATATTATGATGCTCGCTATACGCAGGATGACGAAGATCTTGTTCAGTTTTTACAAACAATGAGCTGTAGGGTAAATGTGCTAAGTGATCGGTGACATGAACAAATCAGAAAGCATAGCAGTAGCTCTGTTTAAGAATAAGTCACCCGAGGGAAGGTCGACTGGCAGTGGCGTGTGGTGAACTGCTGCAAGGTAAGCTGGCGTTAGCTGTGTGCTGTACCCTGTTGCTTGCTAGTTTACTCTTCCACCACTAAAATGTAGCCCAACAGCAGATGCCACAGGACGCGTGTAATGGGTACCTTTCTGCTCGGTTCTGGGTGGTCGGAATAATGCATTCAGTTTCCCTAGGCTGCGCGGTGGTTACTGTCCCTCCTGCTGCGTGCAACGAGGATGTACAGCAGTGAGCAAGCACCAGCTTGTCTTGCAACAGTTCACCACAAGCCACTGTCGGGTGGGTACTGAGTCTCTCAGTACAGTGTCTCTCAAATATAACCTCCATATTCGTACAACGTGTAGACAATTGCTTGTTATAGTCCATACACTGTAACTTCCAACCATTTTAAAGCCCTGCTAAATTACTACTTTCAGACTGTTCCTACGCCTCTTGCAAACAAAACTTAACCAAGAAAATTGCATCAAACGGACAACGCACTGCATTCGTGAGCGCTCAGTTTAATAAAATTTTTGCATAAGAACTATTTCTTACCAGGCAACACACCTATTTTCTATATATTTTTATCCGCGTTATTTATAAATGGAACACTATTTATAAATCTATACATAGCATCAAACAAAGTTGCTCGGCCGCGTGTGTCTGTTTATTCGGCTAAGGCTTCTGAACTAACTACATGATAGATTTTGATGTGGTTTTCACCAACATTTAGAGCATTTCTCGAGGAAGGTTCTGGTATATAATACATTGATATTTAATACAAGGGTAGTAGAGAAATGTCGATGTTTTCTAATAAGCCGGAAAAGGGCGCTTTTCGGGAGCTTACATGGCTTACGCTGACTAAACCATATACCAAGTTAATGTACTACAGAATTGTACATCTCAAAAAGGTATACAAAAAAGTCGACGACAACATATATTTATCTTTTAAGGATGACCCACTGTAACCCTGTAAATCGCACCCGAGCGAGGCCGGGGAAAATATAAGTGAAAGTTCAGTAGAATCAAATGTAAGATACTATTATGTTGAAGGAAATATAAAACGGTACATGACTTATTTAAGTAACACTAAAACACGTCATATTTTTCAAAGGTTTAATTTCAAATGTGTGAAGGAGCCAAGAATAGACTACACGTCTGATATGGAAGGGTTCAGTATAGGCTGTTCACGGTAAAGTGAGCACTTTTTATGGCCTTGCAAATATTTTCCTTTTAGTCAGTTTCTATTTTTCGGCAACTTTTTAACATAAACACTGCCATCTGACTAACAAACACAATGTATTCATCTCACTGTTCTCAAAAGTTAACATCTGAGGATTTAACAAAATATATTTATTAAAAGTTGAAGCCTTTTGGAAGCAGTGGCGTGTAGTGAATATTTTTACAGGGTAAACAGGACAACAACCCCACATATTTGCGTATTTTAGACAACATTAGCTAGTGCCGGGCTGTGGTTCCATTTTCATTTTCTACTGAGAAACGCAACTTCCAACTTTGCTTACCCTCCACATGTATTTGCCATTTTATAATACATAACAATATATATAAAACGGAAAAAAATTAATGTAGTAATAATTAAACTGAATATTATTTAGAGAGCATATTACAAATAATAATAAAACTCACGTTTTCCCGAACACTTTCATCTACTTTCCAAGTAAATGATTAGAGGGCGCAAACAAAACGACTGCTTACCCTGCCGAAGGAACGCGACAGGGTAACTCGCTTGCGAGTTCGATTCATCGCTAGTCGCTCCTGTTTGTGGAAATAAATACCAGATAGCAGGACTATGCGTGTACAGTATGGGAGTTATGAAACCTCTGTTTCTCGAATCGGAAACGGGAAACTTAGAATTAAATGTGTTTAAATTTTAAGTTAAGGCGAAAGCTATAAAGGGTCAAACATTTCCAATATGTATAGGGTAAGCATTGCTTACATAGGGTCTATGGAATAAACGCCACTGTTTGGAAGGGCCTTAAAAACTGCTCACTTTACCGTGAACAGCCTATACTACTGTCTGTCTCGTATAAGATGGCAAGTTTTTGACAGTTCTACGAATGTTTACTTTTAGTTTATGTATCCTTTCGTCATCAGCTGGTACGTTAATTGGATGATACAAGAAAATAAGAAAATGGTTTCCGGGAGGGGGGGGGGGGATGGCGTGTTTAGGACATAGTTGAACAATTACTGGCCCAATAGAAATTACTAGTAATCAAAATCGCTGTAGACGAAATATATGTTACTTTAAAAACTACGCAGAGCTCGCGGAAAAATAAAACAATTTATATATGTTCGTAAACTTGTTATTTTACATACGAAACATTTTCATTTCAGATTTATAGCTGGTTGGGTTCGTGAAAGAGCACTCAGATGGTGCGCACGACATGGCAAAGTGTGTGAGCCGCGCCCGGTCCCAACAGATGGCAGCAGGTTCGCGGCTTCGATCCTGCTTTTTAAAACTTGACTTTTCTCCTATTCCTGCCTCTAAACGACACGAATTTGAAATATATTTCGTCATTTTGAACACCTCTACATTACTACTTTAGCACGAAAATTAGTTTGTAACACTTACAACCGCTGTTTTGTGGCCACGTAAAATAAAATATATTAATTAATCTAGGAACTCTTTGTTATTGCGTATTTTGTACTTGACTGATGTGCGTCGCCAGTGCACGCAGAATAGCCAACTTAATATTAACTTTTGTTCGTTCATGCATCAGCTGATACACAATTTTGTAAACGACACTTTGTTTGTTTCGTATACGTCAAGTTGCCACGCGCTGACTGTCAAAATCTTGCCATCTTGTATGAGATAGACAGTAGTGTGTGAGGATGTGATGCCGTGTGCATGTGAGCCGGCATACACACTGGCATTGAGTCCGGCAGAATGCCCGCCATCCTGGATGTTTCTCCGAGACGCAGGCCGTCGTAAACGTCCCGTCAAGGGAAAGCGAGGGGCCGGAGGCGGCGTTGCCGCGTCTCGTCTTCCCACACGCGAGTTGGAGGAGGAGCAAGAGGCTGGAGGCGACGTCACGCGCGTTTTCTCTTCTTCTGCAGGCGCGTCTCGCGTGGAAGAGCGGAGCAAGACGCCGCCCGCCGCCATTCTGCGGGGTCCGTGTTACGCCTGGTTCACATGTACCCCCGATCTCGCGGAGCAGGCGAAGCGGGAGACATAGTACGCGGTTACACGGGGTGCAGAACTACTTCAATGTAAACAAGTTCAGCTATTGAAGATGTTACATTACCTTCGAAAGAGTTCCGATCGCAGTTGTTTCTTGTTCAAAGCGAACAGTTTTCACAAATAGTTTCGAACGACTTCTCTGCTGCACTCCTATTGGCTACTTCGAAGTAAACAAGCAGTGTAATAAATATTGCTGTATTTGGCGGGAATTCCTGCACTTGTTGAATTAACTTAATTTTAAGTTTGAATGTACTAATACCCACCCATTATGCCATTACAGTAAAAGTGTAGGTTTCATAACAATTAAAAACATCAATAGTGATAAATGTTGGAGGCTATTATAATTAAATGTCATACATTTTAAGATCCATATTTGTTGAGGTTAGAATTTCCATAGATTTCATTCTGCTTTGGGGGTGTAACCGTGGAAACACGTTCTGTTTTTAAACTTGTTCAGACATGGCTACCGAATGTATTCATCTGAATGTGTTTAACAGCTCTCGTGTAACCACGGCCTAGGACAGCAAATCAGAAGCCGCCATCGGTTCTCGCGTGAGTCGCGCGGAAAAGTTGAGCTCACGCCGATATTTTCTGCTCGCGGAAAGAGCAGGCATCGCCGATATTTCCCAGAAGTCAACTGGTGCACATATTTAATGCTACTAAATTTTTGAATAATCAACGTGTAATAATGTAAATGTATGGGATTGTTTAATGTACGTATGTATAATGAAATACGTGAATATAAACCTTAATTATGTTTAACATATGTATTAAATATACGTAGCTTGAAAATGCACCGAAAAATAGCACTAAAGTATAAAATATTTTTTTGGTGCAAAAATTAAAATTACACCCTCTCAAAGATCATTTAGTAAATAAATTGCACTGTAATGAAATAAATAAACTTGAGTAGAAAGACGACCGCATATAGATTGTTATCTATAATTAGTTTTAGAATCTTGGCGTTAAAAATCACGAATTAAACAGCAAAATGCCTACGCAGAAAATCGGCTTGCATGTGAACAACCATAAGTTTGTTTGCCGTGATCGGCGTACATGTGAACCAGGTTTTACAGACAGCGCCGCACCACAACACCAAACGTACAATAACGCCGAATTTTTAGCATGTTGCATACTTTCCAAGCATTAAACCTCGAGTTTGAAATGTAAAATTTCTGTGCTTTCGTGTGTCCACCCAGTAGCGTGATAACTGAAGTGTGTGTGTGGGGGGGGGGGGGAGCTGCAGGGCATAGATTCCCCCCCCCCCCACATGAATTAAGTAAAGTACCCCAGGATGAGAAAATATAAGCGCCCAAACTGTTTTTATTCGCCGAGATGCATTGCTATATTATATTCAATCTCCTATGTATTTATGATGTATGCTGTTCACAGTAAAGTGGACTGTTTTGAGGCTGCAGTTGCTTTTTTCCAATTAGCCATCCTTTATCCTTTCGCCACATTTTCAAATAAACATTGCCATGTAGGTAATAAACAAAGTGTATATATTTCAGCGGACTCGAATGTTAACATCTAATGTTATAGTAACATTTATTTATTAACTATTATTTCTAATGAGAGGGCTTCAAAAAGTGCTCACTTTACCATGAATAGTCTATAATTGACTATTATTCCAAATGAGAATGGTTCAGTAAATGCTCACTTTACCGCTAATAGCCTATACTTACGCACAAGAGAAGCAAAGGGCCTAAAGACTCGCATCCATGGTGGTGCGCGTAAAGGTGTGCTTCTTCCTAAGTCGGAGATCGTGTTCCGCCACTGCATTCAACAATTCGTGGTTTACTGTACCGTGAAGCCGTTAGCCTGCTGAAGTGAGCGTCCGCCTTGCTGAGCTGAGCGACACGTACTTCTCTCTCTCAAGTATACTAGTGCCCTTCTCTAAAGCTCATAATGAACGCGTGCGTATCAAACTGGAAGAAGGCATTCTTCCGAAACGGTTATTTATTAATTATTATTTAATAACGGCTTGAAGGTGCAGTTAAGGCATAGCCTCCTTATCTTACACTGGATCAGTTGCAGATTAAGTGTGTAACTTAATACTGCTACGCGCTGTAGCTCGCACCGGCTCGCGCACGCGGACCCAGCTCTATAAGGGGGGGGGGGGGCACCTCGACCCGCCCTCCTCCCAGGCAGACCAACTCGGTGCCCCATCGCTCGTCCCGAGGGGGGCCGGGGGGGGGAGATGATTCACAGTTGCGACATGGTTGGCGCCACAGCCCCTCCTCCTTCCCCCTACTGGAGAAGCCGATGAGAGGACGCGCAACAATATTCTGGGAACTAGGGCTTTCAGCGCAACGCGGCAATTAAAGAAATTTATGGGCGATGGCCTACGACCCTATAAATATTGCCATGGTCTAAAGGTCGGGAGTCAGGTGGAGACCATCTGGCTGAGCGCGGGGGCGAAGTTTAGTGTGATGAGGGACGGACGACGATGGGAGATTGCGAGACGACGGCGGACTAGGTGTCCGTGGTGTGAATGTACGAGAGAGTTTGAAGCCCGAAAAGTGAAGGCTAGTGTGCGTGACGGCGCTCGGAGAACTCCAGAACATTGAGGACTGGTGGGGAATGCATTAAACTGCGGTGGGACTGAATGAACATGTAATACAGATTGTATGGTAAATATCGAAAACTGTCAAATATGGACATGCAATCTATAAAATAATGGAATAGGTTTTGATACACTATCTATTGGAACTTATTTTTATTTATTTAATTACATTAATTTTGTTGAGGTAATTGTAAATTGTACTGATTGAATTCATTAGTTGTAAACAGCAAGTGATATCAATTTATTGTGAGAATTTAGGTCGAGAGAACTTTGCTTCTAGTTATTATAAATAAAATTAGGAAACTATAATTAACTCTTTTATTTAATTAAGGCTCCATCCCTTAAACGAACCTGGTTTAGCCCACTGTCTTTGGGGAAATGGTAACAATACCAAAGAAACCAAAGATACAATATCTCTCACTCATTCAATTACTCACTCGCATACACACACGCATAAACACATCTTCGCAAAATGTCAATTTCATCCCCTCATCCACTGGGTGACTAAGGTATATTACTTAATTATTTACTGTATTCTTAAATGTACAGAAACTTTCTATATTTCTGTGTTCATTCGGTAGGCTGGCCATGTCGCGTACTAACATCCTCGACGTGTAGACCAGTGGCGTGTGGTGAACTGTTGCAAGGTAAGCTGGTCCTTCCTCACTACTGTACATTCTCGGTGTTCGCAGCAGCAGCCGGTAACCATAGTGCAGCCTAGGAAAACTGAATGCATTCCGACCACTCACAAGCGAGCGGCAAGGGACCCATTACACGCTTCCTGTGGCATCAGCTGTTGAGCTACATTTTAATGGCGGAAGTGTAAACTAGCAAGCAACAAGGTAGAGCACAGAGCTGACGTCAGCTTACGTTCAACACTTCACCATACGCCACTGGTGTAGACATGCATAAAAAGGCAATATTTCGTTTCGTGCCGTGCACTTAATGCCTTCAGCCAATAATATTGAAGGAGAAAAGAAGAATATGTAACCCATTTCATTAATTTAAATATTTTCTTCTAAAGTAGGTATAAAATTTCATGTTCTTTTAGTTGTTAAAATAATACATCTAAATTAAGTTATTTGCTAGTAAATCATCACCTCACTAAAATCAAGTTATCTTATATCCTTTTCTGACTTGGTTGAGCATAAATCGAATGTATTCACCATGGACCACATATTTTTGTACACGTTCTGTACAAGCCTCTCTTACGTACACGAAATTGCTTTGCCCACTGCACAGAGCCCCACGTATATATATTCCATTCACAGTTACTTCCAACTTTTCTGAGACCTTGCTAAAGTTATACTTCCAGTATATTCCTCCGCCTCATGCAAACAAAGCATAACCTAGTCTATAAAATTACTTCAACGAGACAATGCACCACATTCGTGCGCAGTCGGTGTAATGATATTTTGCATAAGAACTATTTATTGGTAGGTATTTCTAACACACCTACTTTCTCCATGATTTTATTCATATTAATTAAAAACTAAGTATTACCATTTGTAGATGAGCTATTACTAAAAGTTCTATTTTAAGTAAAATAGGCACTTTTATGTTAACAGATGTATAGAATATTTGTGATACTAGCCATATTTAGGAAATAACCAAACCCGTCATATATGGGCAATTTCTCAAACGTTTGTTTTAAAAAGTGTGAAGTATCCGCGTACAGACTCTCTCACTTGTAATGCGGAGCGGGATATATTTACAGGTTGAGCCTGAAAGACACCGACAAACGCCAGCAGGTGATTCATTAGGAAAATATAAGTAGAAAATGTAAGAACCACGTTTCCCGAAATTGATTATTAAGGGAGCTGTGCGCCCCCAAATGTCGGATTTTGAAATGCCTTAAGATGAATATTTTAGAAACTACTTGCGACTAAGCGACCAATCAGCGAACAGTATTTTGCATAATGGAGATCGTCCATCTCGAGAAACGTGGTTTGTAATAGCACCCCCTTACATTGGGGAAATGGGGGTTGCAACCCTGTGTGTGCACGAATCATGTAAAGTACCTAAAATATTCAACTAAGGCATTACAAATTCCGATTTTTGGGGGCGCACAGCTCTCTTATTAATCAATTTCTGGAAACGTGGTTCTTACATTTTCGTCTTATGTTTCCTGAGGAATCACCTGCCGGCGTTTGTCGGTGTCTTTCAGGCTCAACCTGTAAATATCAATCTCTGAAATATACATATTGTACAATTATCAGTTTCTTCGTCATCCTACATTAATACCAATATTGTCAGAACAAAGTCTCTTGAGCCCAAAGGAGATGTACACGTGCTTTGAAATTGTAGTACAACTCCTCTGTTAGATTTTTTTTTCCCCACTACGATGTATTCTATTCACGCACCCTAAACTTGCCCTGCGTAATTTAATGCTGCTTGGAATGCAATTATCTAGCCTCCACATACTGCAAACTACACAAGATACACAAGTATTACCGATACACACTTCTTTTAAAAACTATTTGAGTTCCTTAACTCAATCGGCTTGTTCCCGGCAATAATTCGCGCGCTCATAAACACGCTCACGGCACAGAATAGATACGTACACAGAGGCAAAACGGCGAGGCGGTTCTTTTTTGATGTCGGCGTGCGTGCCTACCATTCTCTGACTGGCTACTGTATACTGCGACAATTTCCCTATTGGCTGCGCTGTAGGCTATCAGGCGGGGATAGGCGGACGGCGTTGCAACACGTGGCTGGCCGGCGACGCCATTTTACTGGCGTGTGCGGCTGTGGTACGTGTACTCAGTGCTTACGGTATAATATGACGTGATCTGTGTACGTTTCGGGTATAGTCAATTCGCGGTTTCTTTGCCCTTTCTAAAACAAACTTATGAAATATCACCCTGCGTATAACGTGTATATGGTTGTTTCCTAAATACGTCACTTATCACACGCAGTTTATACCTGTGTTAACTTAAAATACCTTATTTTTTGTTAAATTGAACTTTTACTTATATTTTATCAATAATTAGTATTTAATTTATAATAAATGTGAGTAAAATCAGAGTGATAAAGGTGTGTTGGCAATGCCTAGTATAGGCTATTCAAGATAATGTGAGCACTTTTTAAAACGCTCTCATTTGGAATAATAGTCAATAAATAAATATTATTGTAGCCTTAGACGTTAACTTCCGAAAGCGGTGGGACCTACACACTCTGTTTATTACTTACATGGCAATATTTATTTTAAACGGTGGTTAAAGGATAAAAATGGCTGAAATAAAAAAGTAAGTTGGGAGTCAAAACTGCTCACTTTACAGTCAACAACCTATAAGATATAGTTCTGCAAAATATTATTACACTGAGTGCGCACGAATGCGGTCCGTTGTTCCTTTGCTGTAGTTTTCTAGACTGAGTTACACTTTGTACGAAGCGGAGGAATACTCTGGAAATAGCACTTAAGCAGGGCTTCAGAAAAGTTTCAAGTAACCGCGAATGGACTATACAGAATGATTCGCAACTAGACCGACAAAAACTTCAGCAGGTAATTCTTCATGCAAAAGTAAAAGGAAAACATGCGTGGAACTTTATACCTAAACCGAATATTAAGAGACGCATGAGCCCTTAAAAAAAACGAAATTTTAAGCCGTATTTGTGCAAAATATCGACTCTTACGTTGAAGGTCCTGATAACATACAATAATGTTCGGAGAGTTGTCATTGTATTTTACTTAGTTACCGATATTTTGCACAAATACGGTTTAAAACCTCGTTATTTAAGGACTCATTCCTCCCTTAATATTCGGTTTAGGTATAAAGTGTCACATATGTTTTCCTTTTACATTTTCATGAAGAATCACCTGCCGAAGTTTGTCGGTCTAATTGCGAATCATTCTGTATATAAAAACGCACGGTACCCAGTTGCAGAAGTATCCTGTATATAAAAACGCACGGTACCCAGTTGCAGAAGTATCCTGTATATAAAAACGCACGGTACCCAGTTGCAGAAGTATCCTGTATATAAAAACGCACGGTACCCAGTTGCAGAAGTAAAATGGACGTGCGCGTGTCGGAGGCGCAGCCGGTCGTCGAAACGAATTCGCGAAAGGTTTGCTACCTGCGGCGACGATCTGAGAAGGTAGTGGACGGCCACGCAGACTCTCTGAACCGGACCGACAACCGCACGCACTTTCCCAGCTCTCTCTCTCTCTCTCTCTCTCTCCCCCTCCGCGGTGGCTTTCTCCGCCTGCCGTCCGGCCCGGCCAGTGGTTGTCTCGAGGGTCGGGACTCCCGCTACCAGCTGCACTGCTGCACAGTACGTATAGGCTGTTCACGGTGAAGTGAACACTTTTTAAGACCCCTCTAAATTTTTCCTTTCGTCCAATTTCCATCTTCCTGCTGCTTATTAATATAAACGTTGCAATGTGACCAATAAAGACCACCCTCAGAATTTAAAGCCTGAGACTGCAATAAGATATATTTATGAGTGGTTGGGAGGGCCTTAAAAAGTGCTCACTGTACCGTGAACAACCTATAGAGGCATAGACTAAAGCTGAGGTAAACCACTTATAGGTTGTTCTTGGTAAACTTAACACTTATAAACGCCCTGCTTATGATATACTTGTATTCACGTTGGGTATTCTTCCGCCTTACGTAAAATTGACATTGCCATGGGCCTCAACACTTTATCCATTGGTCAAGTGAAACTGTGAAATTATTAGAAAAGTAAATATTTTACAAATCTGCTACATTTTACACTCCCATGCATAAAAATAAATAGTAAACGAAATAAATAATTTAAGTTATCACATATGGTTATCTAACACTCTATTTGACATTAACATATGGAACTACTTTCCCGACGTCGTTACCAACTTTACTGGGCGTACGTCACTCAGTGCGCCCGTTAAAATATATGCAGGTAGGAGCAGTGACTTTTTTCTAAGGTTGATTTCAAAAGTGCTCACTTAATCGTGAACAGCCTTTATTCGTCTTCTGCGCATGTACCCAACATTGACCTACCTCAAAGGAACATAATTGCCAAAGTCACATGGTCAACAGTGATAAAAGAGTTTGTTAATTTGGTAATTTTCAAATGACAAGCACTATAATATTATTAAAATACATTTACCAGTTTGAATTAAATAAACCTGCTTTAAATATTTGTTGGAGGAAGTATACATAACATCTTAAAGTATATGTTTACAAATCAGTTTTATAACCTAAAATCCAAACCACGCCGTTTTCGCTAATCGTGTTGGCAGAAAAGCAGTTCATTGTTGGGACGCGGAGACTGGTTGTGCGCAGCCAGCGAGATCTGTCTACCCCATCTTTAGTTTATGCTTCAAGGCGCCTATGTAACTGAGGCCGTGTCCGAAATGACAAATTATTTATTTTGTCATTTGTCATTTCATAAGTTTCAATTCGGACGTTGCCGACAGTCACTTGTTTAGCACTTGAGGTCACGCATTTTTACATTAACTTTGAAAAATATTTGTATCTAAATTGAAAGCTTAAAACGGGCGTAATATTTCTACAATCATTACTGGAATTCTGCGAATACTTTAATATATAGGAAAATAATAAATAGTGCAAAAACAATTTTTTCTGTATATTCATTTGTTTTTAAGAAACATTTATTTACGCATTCACGCATGTGTTTTCAAGGTAAAATCCAACATGGTGCTGATTTTGTAACTTTATATTTTTGCTAACACCACTAGATAAAAAATACGAAATACCAAATCACCAAATACACCAGTTTTGTATACAAAAATCGGGTCATGTGATCATTTCGGACACGGCCTGAAGCTGTTTTGCGTGTTCAAGGCGCAGAAGCGAGGGAGCGATTCGTGCAACAACGTGCGGCTATGTAGTCTGTTCGCGGTTTCTTCACGATCTCGAAATAAAATTTTGAAAAACCACCCAACGTATGACGTGTTTGGATATTTCCTAAATATGTCAAGTATTACAAGCGTTTTATACTATTCTGTTAACGTAAAAGTATCATACTGTCTGTCTCTCGAAATTCAGTGGGCTAAACCAAGTTCGTCAAAGGATGGAGGTCTTAATTAAATAAAAGAGTGAATTATAATTTCCCAATGTTATTTATAATAACCACAAACAAAATTTTCTCAACTCAACATCTCACAATGAATTGATATCACTTACTGTTTACAATTAATGACTTCAATTAATACGATTTATAATTATCTCAAAGAAATCAATAAAATTAAACAATTATAAATCGATCCCAACAGACAGTGAATCAAAATTATGTTTCCACATTTGTCAGTAAACGCTTGAGGTTGCAATAAATTAAATTTATTAGTGGTGAAAGTATGTTGAAAGGGTCTTGAAAAGTGCTCACTTTACCGTGAACAGCCTATACAATAAAATCGGTATTAAATGTCCACTCAGTCCCCCCCCCCCCAGATTAGTCCATGTTTCGCCAGCCCGCAATGTTCTAGAGCTCTCCGAGCGCCCTCACGCAAACCAGCCTTCACTTGCCGGACCCCCTCCCGCCACCACCCCTTGACAATCAAAATACAAACGCCCCGTCCACCGCCGCCTCATAGTCGCCCATCCTCTCCACCGATGTCCCGGTTACCGCACTCAACCCTAAGGCTTCTACCAAGACTGCCGGCCGCTGGATCGCTGCAGTATTTATAGGATCGTAGGCCGTCACCCAGAAGTTTCGTTGCGACGTGCATTGCTCCGTGTCCTAATTCCCAGGATATTCTTACGCTTTATACATGTTTGTCTTCTCAGCAGTGAGAGGAGGGAGGCTGTGACGTCCGCCAGGTCTCGCCGCTGTCAATCATTCCCGGGTTTCCCCCGAAGGGAGGGGGAAGCATATACTAAAGATGAGGTAGACGATCTCGCTGGCTGCGCACAACCAGTCTCCGTGTCACAACATTGAACTGCTTTTCTGTCAACGCGTCAGTAGTATAGAAATGCCGATTCGAGAGCAACCGCAAAAAAAAAAAAAAAACTCAAAAAGTTGTGTTTGGGTGCATCTGCAAAAATACGCGTAAAAAGTTGCTTATGGGCGCAGTTACAAAAAAAAGTGGCTCAAAAAATTTGAATACATAAAAAATAAAATATTTTATATAATAAAGATGGATCAGTTGTACATGTATTAAACGGAACCAAACAATTTAAGAAACTTTCCGAACTTACAATTGGACAGTTTTATCCTATAAACATGCTGAAATTAATGATACACGGTATGGATACAAAGTGGTAATTACTTCTGGAAATTTTAAAGTAACCTTACCAGACAGATATGTTCAGATTTTCAGTGAAAAAAGTTTTAAATGATGTTAATCGTGGAGGTATAAGTTTTGCATATGATGGAATGGTGGATTGTGGTCCTAAACAAATGCATTCTATTCTGTTTTTTAAAGAGTAAATGATCGTCGTCGTATAATTAGACATCGGTTGATTTTTATTTGTGCTCATATCTCTATAAAGTTTTAATGGTTATCCAATCATTAAAACATAATTATCGCTCTGACTTCGGCAATGTGCTACAGCATAGTCTAATAAAAAATTTAGATACACATCTCCAAATTTGACATATTAAAGTAGCCGAAACATTGAATTCTTTTTCTAAATCTTTCATTGCACTTTCCGTAGAAATATTATTCATCTTTATCATATTATATATAGAATATGACTACTTCCAACCCAAAAAAATATCTATAGTCCCATCTCTGATACCACTGTTCTTTCGGACAAATCAAAGTCAATTAACTTCCCTTTCTCATCCTTAATTTTAACTATTATTTGTTTGCAGATAAACCATCGTATCTAGGCATTTCACTTCACGCCGCCAGTAGTGCACATTCCTTGACAACTTGTTATTGCTTAACACAGTTATTAGATCTTTTAATGTCGCAATTGTCTTTGAAATGGTATTCATAATCAGATGTACATAGAAGGCTATAACATGTGAATACCGTGACAAAATAAGCTATGTGTTTTTTTTTCTGGTGTAGAATTAATGTAGCGATTTTATGTAGTAAAATTTAAACCGTCATTGCTGTTTACATTCTGAACTTTGCTTCGCCCAGATGACTGTTGCTATATACACAGGGTTAATCAACTAAGACTTGCACCGCGAATATTTCAGAAATTAAAGTTGCTATTGATGTGCTGACTTCACATAACCGAAGTTTAAACAAGGGCTCATAATTGCAGCCCAGACACAAATTTTTATAGTTTTTATAATGTGTGTTTCAAGAACAATGCTACATTTTTTTCAAATGGAGCAATGCCTATTCACACTAAGAAAGTAAAACTAGAGGAAATTATAATGGCACTGATATTTTTATCAGGATGCTAAAGTAAGTATTTTACGTGGTATCGTAATATGGCTAAGTGAAACACTTATAGTTGTCTGCTCCATTTAACTATACCATGTATCAGTACTTTCTTAAGTAACACGAAAGTGAATAAACGAATTCCGTGAATTCTGAAGAAGAGAGGGGCACACGCAAATCCGAATGATCCAGCGGCTAAACACTTAGGCCGTGTTCAAATTCGCCGAGAGAGTACTCTCTTGCTCACTCTTGACGTCACAGTCTCCTCTCTGCTGTCCCAACTCCGAGGAGAGAGCGCGAGAGGGAGAGTGAACGACGATGCACACTCGGTGCTCACTCTTGCACCCTCTCTGGCAGCCATGTTGTTTTCAAGCCTAGCCTCAAATATCCAAATTTATTTTGTTGTTTCTAAAGAAGGATTGGAAACATTTTATCGACTTAACTTAATCATTTCGATTGCGAAATGTGTAATAACAGCTCTCTCTCTCTCTCTCTCTCTCTCTCTCTCTCTCTCTCTCTCTCTCTCTCTCTCTCTCTCTCTCTATACATATATATATATATATATATATATATATATATATATATATATATATATATATATATATATATATATATATATATATATATATATATATATACACATATATATATATACACATATAACATAAATTATGATGTTACTATGTTCACATTTCATTTAGGTCAATCGTGTGCATATTATTAAATACTGTGATTTGCACATAACAATGGCGTTTTTAAATCATGAAAAATGTAACAAATTAAAATAAGTTACTATTTCATAAAATACTGTACATTTATTCGAGGGAAGTGAAAGGCCACAATATTAAATTTTTCGCTCTTTAGACTATTACATTTTCTGTCAGCGAAATAATGCCGAAGGCTTCCAGAGGGCACAAGTCTCAATTCGCTAAAGTGAACCACCAGAGTGTGCCAGAGTGAGAGTGGCGAGTGAGAGTGAGCACACTCTCGAGACGAGACACGGCCTTAGCCTGATCCTCAAATTCCGCACATTTCCCTTTATCTTACGTCCATTCGTTCCACACACAAAATGAACGAAGAAGACGACGCAGTTAAAGATCGCGCATACTGAGTCTCGCCACTAAGAGATTACTTACATATCCAGTACGTGGCCGCCTCATGCCGACATGCGCTAAGTACACACCCAGTTCCGTCCCGTTATAATCAACCAGTTGGCCTGGTCTCATACAAGTCTATGCTAGTTCCACCTGAACTATTGTACCGTCGCTCATCCGACACCCCTACGTCCCCATTAGTGAATGGTTACCAATTTACTAAAGGCTATTCACGGTAAAGTGAGCACTTTTGATTGAAAGTCATCCCATTTGGAATAATAGTCAATAATTTTATTTTATTCCTAGACATTAATTTACGAGTACGGTGGAATATACACACTGTCTTTATTACTTATGCTGCAATATATATTTACAAAGGTGGTTAAAGGATAAAAAATGGCTGAAAGTAAAAAGTGACTCAGGCCTCAAAAGTGTTCACTTTACCGTGAATGGCCTATACTCGAATAGCTTCATCCCGTGTGGCCAAATGGAACAGAAAGCATATTTTGCAAGAAAACCTACGTCGAGTAGAGCAATCATAATAATTACTATAATTGTATGTAAGAAAACATCGATACTAATGTTACACGTATTTTTTTAATAATTGATTTTATGTACATTCATTCAAGTTATAGAAATTGTATCTTAGTGGTTGAAATGAATGTGCACAAATTTAATTATTACAAAGATTTGTAAACATTATTTACTACACATGACCAGAGTAGTATTATGATAGTATTAATTCTTTTTTTTTTTTTTTTGCAAAATGTGTATTCCGAAACATTTAGAATGGAAACGCACTTAAATTTTGATTAACTGCGTACTTACTAATTGACTTTTAAAACATTTAAATAAATAAATTCTTCCTAAATGTTTTACATTGTTACACAATACATGCACTCTCCTTTCATATGCCACATAAATAGTGGGTCTATTTTTCTGGCAATTATGATATTGTATACTACAGTTAGGGGTAGTCAAATGTCACGAAAAGGTTTCGAGATAAGTTATATTTCAAAACACTGTATGATCGTTTAGCTATCTTAATTAGTTGAATTACTTTTTAACACGTGTAAACTGTCTGCTCACGAATAACGCAGAAGCCGTGCTGATGTTGCCGTATTCTGAGTGGCCCGGTCAAACATGAAAACGCCTTCTCAAGCAGACAGCATCCAACGGCAATAGACAAACTGCTGTTGCGCGCTTATAGTCTTGAAGTCTACTGTGTACTCATAATTTTTCGCGAAAAATCATTAGCTCCAACTACAATTCAATAAGTTTTTGCATTTTATATAGTTTGACGCAGTGTTTCATTGCAAGCCACTGCGATAGTACATGATAGTCAACGGATAGATTTTGTAACCGACTTCCTTGGAGAGTTTTATAACTGAAACCCGAAATTTCTTCAGGTAGTCGAGCCTTTCGGGGAAAGGAAAAAAACACACTCGGCCATTATGAGAATGCACCTAAGTGACTTCCAGGTATTATCATCAATATCTAAGGAACACGTTGAAAGTGGCGAGAAACGAAAAATGGGAGAAAAGAGTCCTTTACTCCAGCCCTTTTATGAACATCAGGTTGATTTTTAGCTGTGTTTTCGTCTGCTTTCAGATACATATTAGTACCATTTCACACAAATTTTAAAGTTTTCATAGCCCATTCATAAAACTCGATGTCTGAATGATTTTGGTATATTTTGGAATTCTTGAAAATTACTAGTTGTGGTTGTTTTAACTTTTATTTTTCAGAGAATGCGTTCAAAATTCATCGGTTGATGTTTTGTTGCATGTCCACCAGATCCACCAGATATTCAGTGCGGTGGAACCGACGGATGAATTGGTTCAACCGGACTCATCAAACGATTAATTTTCAAACGTCTGGTGGATCCACCGGTGAATTTTCGAATACGCGGTATAGGAACACACCCGATGGCCTTCATTCATGCCGTATTCCGTTACCTCTACCGTGCGCAATATGAGCAAGGAAGTTGTTCTGATCCCTTACTGATGGCGCGTTAGTGCATCTCCTGCATCGTTTCACTTCCTGCCAATGCCGCCCATGAACTCGCGCATGAACTGCGTTTGGGCTGGAGCACAAATGCCACGTTTTCGGACATTCACCAGAACATCCATAAATGTACATCGGACTTTTGAGGAAATGTTTGGGTCGAGTTCGGTTGAATCGATGCATCCAACGATTCAACCGGCCTGAAACGTCTAATCGATGGGTTTTCCAGCACAACCTCGCAAACACATATGTAAATAAATAAAGCACTTATAAAAGGTACTGAAACTGTGAAGTAGCCTAAACATTCAAACCAAAATTTTTTATACTGAAGGGGAATTTAATGTTGCTTAAACAATTGCTGACTCCCCATAAATCTTATATTACGTAAACAGAACTAACATTTTACGAATAACTGGTGAACCGGAAAATATGGTGAGGGGGAGGGGGTGATGGGTGATGGGGTATGGCTGTGTTAGGGACACGGCCGTTTGTTTTGCGTGAATACGTACGTCTACGTTAACGCGCTCGGACGCCTTGATGTTTATTTTACGTTCCCGGCACCACTTCACTCGATCATATGGTGTTTTATGTGTATCGCTGGATTGCTCTTGAGATCCTCTTCTCAACCCTATACGATTTCTGTATTTCGACTTGGCTTTTTGACGAATGCAGGCCTAAATTGTGTTCAGTTTTCTTAACTATGTTTTACATTAAACTCATACAATTTCGCCATAACCACGCCACACAAATGTTTGTTATAAACGCAATCGATTGATCTTGACGCGAGCTGTCGATTGAAATCCAAATGAGCGTCGTAGCTCCTCCTAGTCAAAAGTTATACTACGCGGAAGTTATGAGACGCGGCGAAACGAACTCAAAATTGCGCCCCCCCCCCCCCCCCACGGTCCAAGACGCGCGCAATGCTTCGCAGTCCTCACTCAACGTAACATATTATTTAATAATTTGGCAATCGAGTGGTGTAATTGAATTTCGAATGTAGATGATAGATCCGGAGCTGCAATGCCAAACTCTATCCCCCGGTCTTGTTATCATCGGATTTTCTGTATTGCCTCCCATTGTGGTTGCAAATTTAAATATGTATTCACGTAAAAAAAAAAAACATCATGGCAAGCTCAGAGGGATTTGTTGTTCGTTTTTCGTTTAACATTTAGAAGAGTGATCCTGTTTATTCCTTGCCTTTGTAGCTTTCGGAGATTTGTGATGCAAAAATATTTTTCCCCAGCTTGTGGAAAATGCACCACACACACACACACACACACACACACACACACACACACACATATATATATATACAACTTTTTTATTTAATTAATGTAAAAAAAATTATTTCTTATTTATTTCTGCCGCATTAATTTCCAAAATTGAACTTGAGATCTCTTAGGTTATCTTCTAGCCGTCAGTGCAATGCGTGAGACATGTTTGCTACACTAGAGAGTGCGGAGAAGATGACAGGCGACTTATAGCAGCTGAACAACAAAGAAACAAAATTATGCGTTCCCTACGTACGCGGTATGTTCACTGCATCGGACAGTTACGTAAAACTGTAAGGTTGCGTAATACTACTTATATAATTACGCAAATGTATTGCTTAATGTTTGTTTCATCTTATAACCATGCGTTGCGCAATACTCTACATAACTGGACAACTATGCATTAGCATGCCTCACGCAGTGCACCAAAACACTCTACTAAATGCTGGTCAATAATTTTATACAATATCCTTTTGTGCACTTACAATCGTGGTATTGCAATAATAGATACATTTTACAAAATATGTTTATGGTGTACCTGATAATCCTGAGCATTCAAGAAAAGGACTTTTAAAAATCATCGTAGTTAACGAGTTTATACCCGTAAATTTCGGAAAAGCATTTGGGTGAAGCCTACACTCATAGTTTTTTATTTAGTGGAGCCACTATCGTTTGTTTATTAGCTTCTTCGATAGTGTTGATCATGACTCGATCACATTAGAGCTTCTGATTTATCACTGGTTCAGTTACACATGGCGAGTCATAACCATAGACTAAAGATGAGGATATAAATTGTCCACGATAAAGTGAGCACTTTTGAGCCCCCTAGTTACTTCTTCCTTTCAGCCATTTTTTTATCCTTTGACCACATTAAAATGAATTTTGCCACGTTAGTAATAAACACAGTGTGTATATTCCACCGCACTCGGAAGTTAACGTCTAAGGTTTAAATTAAATCTATTTATTGGCTATTATTTCGAAGGAGGTCTTTCAAAAGCGAGTCGAGGGCAGTATCCCTTCCGTCTTGAATTTATTTTTTGTTTCGCCGTAGCTTACTTTTCAGGTAAAATATCTGAAAATGAGGTCTGTCAGGACATAGGTCATATCGTAACAAATATTTCTAAGTCCGCGAAATTTTACCATGCTGTTTTCGTTGCATCTGTAACAAACCGTAAGAAATATAAACTAAATATTTATTATTTTTCAGTCTTGCATGAGAAAATATGAACTTAATTCTAAAGATAATTTCGAAAGTAAAAGGCGCTTGTGCTTATGGAGGTGAGTTTCTTCTCCCACGCCAAAGGTAGAAGGAAAAAGTAACGGGTCCGTGATTCTCTGACAGCATAATAATTATAAGATATGCTAATTGAAGAAAGTTTTCTAAATTATTATACAAACAAACATGTTCATCGCCGTTGATCATGTAACTTTGACAGTTGTATTGGGGTAGGGTGTACACGTGTAGAAGATGAAAAATCTGTCTAAAGGCTGTTCACGATAGAGTGAAAACACTTTTGAAATCAACCTTAGAAAAAAAGTCACTGTCCCTGCTTGCATATATTTCAACGGGCGCCCAGAGTGACATGCTCCCAACGTGAAGTTGGTAGCGATGGAGGGAAAGTAGTTCAATATCTTAACGTCGACTAATAAAAGTATTGGTAAGCATTTCTGATAAGTTAAATTATTTCTTTCGCTTTCTGTTTTTTTTAAGCATCGAAGTGTAAAAATCAATAGATTTTAAAATATTTACTTTTCTAATAATTTCACTGTCTGACTTGACCGACGCATGAATAGTGATGTGGCCTATGGCAATGTTAATCTTACACAAGGCGGAAAATTATACAACGTGCATACAAGTAGACCTTAAGCAGGGCTTTCGAAAGTGCTAATTTTACTGTGAACAGCCTATAATAACATTACGCTGTTGCGGATCCGACTGCCTGAAATTGAGGCCGTGCCCGAAATGGCAGATTTTGTTGACAAGATGATAACGTGACCCGATTTTTGTATACAAAAACGGTGACGTATTTGGTATTTCGTATTTTGTATGTAGAAAATGTTAGTAAAAATACAAAGTGACAAAATCAGCGCCATTTTGGTTTTTTATTTTCAAAATATATACGTATATAAACAAATAAGTTTTCTTGAAATACACTAGACATGTTTTAAAAAGCAAATAATTGTAATGCTTCGTTTATATACGTCACAACAAATTTTTTTTCATGTGGTTATTGCATAAATAATTATTTTATTATTTATTATCATATTCGCAGCATTCCAGTGATAGTTACAGAAATATCACGTCCGTTTTAAGCACAAAATGTTAGACTAAAATAATTTTCACGTTAATGTAAACATGCGTGGCTGCGAGTGCTAAACAACTGAATGTCGAAAACGTCCGAAATTGAAACTTACGAAATGACAAATTACAAAATAGCGAAATTTTTATTTCGGACACGGCCCGGCTTCCCGCGAACGCTTGTCGCAGTCTTGGGATGGCGTGTGGCATTATTGGCCAGTTGCAACGTTGAGGGATTGAAATATGTTTTGCCAAGGATTTCTCTCAGAGAGTGTATGCGCCAAAGAAACAGCAGCATAGGTTGTTCACAGTAAAGTGAGCACTTTTTAAAGCACTGCTAAATTTTCCCTTTCAGTAAATTTCTATCTTGTCGCCACTTTTTAACATGAATATTGGCGTGGAGCTAATAAACACATTTGTATACATTTCACCACCCTCAAATGTAAACGTATAAAGCTGCAATAAAATATATTTATTAGTGGTCAATACCTGTTGGGATGGCCTTAAAAAGTGCTCACTTTACCGTGAATAGCCTGTAACTTAAGAGGAGCCGCAGAGCGCAACGAGAGTTGCGGGTCGGAGGGTACAGGAATCTGGCCGCGTGTTGCAGGCACCTTGCGCGCTGCAGTACATACCTGAGTAAGCCAGTCCAGCAGACAATAGCGCGAGCGGCCCGTCTTTTTGTGGTTGCCTTGCCACCCCCTCCCCCTCGCAACCCACAGCGAGGAAAGGTCGACCCTCCAGGAACCGCCCGTCCTTGCCCTAGCTCATGGCTGACGCCCGCGTAGGTCTGGAACGTCTTCCACTGCCTCCTCACTCTTCCAGCACATTTCTTTCGCCTTTAGTTTCACTTACATTTACTTATTTATTTACATTATTTACACACCGCTAGACTCAGCTCTTCCGCTTAAATTATACATATTTCCTGTTTGACTCCGAGAAGCGCGGGAACGACAAGGTCTACTTCACTTTCACGCACAGGTGCGACATCGCCCCTATTTATCTATTTATTGACTGCTTAAAGGCGCAGTTAAGGCATAGTCGTCTTATCATATACTGGATCCATAACATAATACACTTACACTTGCTAGAAATTCAAACCTTAAAATTATATACTAAATCTTATAAGTATTTAACTTAATACTAAACAAACCAAAGACACAATTTAATTACTCTCTCACTCATTCGCTTACACGCTCATTCACATATGCACGGATGCACAACACAACTTCACACGAAATGTCAGTTCCATCCCATCATCCCCTGGGTTGACTAAGGTAGTACTTATTCAACTGTATCCCTAAATTTACTCCAACATTCAATACTTTTGTGTTCAGTCGGCAGGCTGTTCCGTACCTTCCATGCTGCAGTGATGAATGATCTCGAATATAATTTGGTCTTGTGTAGCGGTATTAGAAATCTATTGTCGGCTTTAGAGCACGTGTTTCCTGGGTGGCGACCATTCAGGTAGGAAAACCGCTTGTAAAGGTAACGAGGTCTGCAAGAATTGAGTGTTTTATGGGACAAGAATACGGTATGAGTAGTTCTTCTTGTGTCGAGCTCTGAACGGCGTGCAGTGTTCTCGTCTTACTACGTGTACGTATGGGACTTATGCAGCGGCCCTGTAATATTTTCAGTGAAAAGTCTAGTACACAGTTCAACCCAGGGCCCTGGAGTATTTTGGTATTTATCCGACACGTATT
Organism: Dryococelus australis; assembly: GCA_029891345.1. Taxonomy (NCBI): domain Eukaryota; kingdom Metazoa; phylum Arthropoda; class Insecta; order Phasmatodea; family Phasmatidae; genus Dryococelus; species Dryococelus australis. The sequence continues at coordinate 292,848,706 of CM056995.1, read as the reverse complement.
TTTGGATATGCAGTGCTTTGAAAAACGGTGGTTTTAGCTATGCTGGAGTGCCAACGTTATAGAAGTACTCGCGAAGCCTCGTCTGAATAGTGTGATATTTACGTAGACCAGCATATTGGACGCCAGTTTTAATAGTTCCGTGGGAAAATGTCTATTACAAACACTCTGCAATTAAGGTCAAGCGCCCGATATGCTGGCTCCGTAAAAATGCGCATCATTAACTTAAGAGTGATTCTAAACATTGGTTATAAAGTCTAACCAGGATATTATTTTGAAAAGTAAATAAGCTATATCTGACCACAAAAATTAACATTTCAATGCGGTAATTGCCAGGCTGCGAATTAGACTTCTTGCCGCGAGGAAATTTTTTTGTGCACTCGAGACTTTTGGAGATTTGGTATAAACAGTATGATATTGCATGATCGAAAACGAAAATAGCATGCACATCATTTACAAAGGTTGTTTAGGTCGTATATGATACGTAAAGTAATAATACTATTAATAATGTAAACATCTCTAAATCTGCAACAAAAATTTAGGGTGTAAGTATAAATAATTTTTAACGCAATGCTTAACAGTGCAAATTAGAGTAGGTAATGTAAGGTAATCCAACAATGACAGCTGCAGAAACTTATATGCTACTCATTACCTTATTGTTATGGCATGTTGATTAAGAGGTTAAATGGACAATGATACAGCTATGCTCAACAAAATATAGTTATTTTACTCATTATTATGATTTTTATGCTAACCGTTGTACAATAAAGTAATCAACTTGATTAAGTGCAAGAAAAGGCATCTTAGCTTTAAATTCACTAATGTAATAAATAATAATAAATGCGTATGGGGGTGGATCCAGGATTGAGCGGCGCTGGAATGCAAGGACGGAGGAAAACGGGAGTACCCCGAGAAAATCCGCCGGCAAGCGGCATCGTCCAGCACGATTCCCACACGCGAAATGACAGCATAGAAATAAATAAATCAATCAGTGAAGCATTTGTCCCCTGTCGCCGACTAGCGATTTGTCGCTGACTAGAGATTCGGCGAATAACCTGGAAACCTGTGCTCGGACTACTGCGATTGACCGTTAATACCGAGCTACCACACAAATAACCGAAACCTTACCAACAACAGTAAGAGATGAATATCTTCTGTACACTGGTACTTGCTGCAGCCACGTATTAAAATAAACCTTGCCAACGCATAACTCCGTGGGAAGCGGGCGAACTGCTATTTTTCTCGTGCGAAGACCTATGCATAGCCAGTAGTCAGTCAGAATTAACTATGGTTACTACACACGCCAGTTCAGTTTCACTACGAAACATTTCCGCATACGAAATGTTAGCATACATTTCACTCGTTAACTGCCATCCCTTTCACGTATTCACTTATTTCTTTAGCACATGGTTTGTGAGAATTAGGACAAGAACCTCATTATTTCTCCTGTACCCATAGTGACTGTCCAATACTTTTAAAATAAAAAACTGAAAAAAAAAATCACACATATAGCATATTTGCCAACATACACGAGTATAGTCGAAATAATTATTCTTACAAAGTTCCCTTGCAGGTCTAAAATTCTGCTGGCTGACAAACGAAACATCCGAGCTTAAAATGTCAATTGTGGCACAAGATTTTTGTTATGGCAGTGGTTATGGGTGTGGATATGGTTATGGTAACGCTTGTTTCGAGTGCATCACTGCCTTAATTCAGAAGAAGCCGCTATTACATCAGTTAAATTCAGCCGAAGATATTACATTTAGAGTGGATCACTTTTCAATGACGGCTGAATTTCAACCATTTGGGTTATTCCAGTTTCCAAGTAAATTAACCAATAAAATTCTCATGATGAATACGTGACAAGTTGAACGTTCGCCATGTGTAAGTATCATCCTGTTACTTTTGCCAGTGAAACACAGTGAATCTGACACGACATGAATGACTCTGGGTCAGTTTAAAAAGACTTCACAGTGAGAAATCGTTTACAGTAGGCAGTAGCTAACGACAACCAGAATCCAGTTTGTAAGGAGAGTGAAGTACATCCTGCTTTCAGGAAAATAACGTGAATATTGCAGGCTCGTGTTATTTGCAAATATTGGGAATGTAAAACGTAATTTTTATCTTTAACGGGGTCAATATATATATTTTTTTCGCATGGTTAATTTGGTTTTTGTGACAAGATATATTTATTTGCTTTGAAACTGAATCCTTAATATTTATTTAGTTTTGGCATTGGCCGCATATTTATGTGTTTGTCTGTTTTTACAGTGTTTACGTGTACTTGAAGGCCATTTCGCATTTTTGATGGTTGGGGCAATTTTAAGTGGCAGTACAAATGATAGTGAATTGTAACCCTCGTGATTGAAAAGTTTTTTTAAGAACGTTCTGAAGTCTCGAGAAGGAAGACGGGCATCTTGTTACCCTACGTCAGGCAGCCAGCCCGGGTGGGTGGGCTGTGTACTAGGTATTACAATTATATTTTCGTAGGGAAATCCGAGTTTGCACCCCTGAAATTGCAAGTTGTCTAATAGAGGCGAAGACGCGAGGTATTTTAAGTGAGAAGTAGGGCTGTATCGCCTTCCTCCGCATAGCTTTCAGAGAGGTAAACTAGAACTCGTGCGACGTCCGTTGTGCCATTGAACTGTATGCTAGCACCGTAAGCCGTGTGCTTACATTTAGAGAAGACAGGGAGGACGTCATCCCGGGAGTGCCCCGTCGACGTACCTGATCGTGAGAACTTCAAGACCTTCAAAGTTCTACGTTTCGACCACTAATTGCAGCGAAAATATTTCCAAATAAAGTTTTTCATACAATGCCGTTAATAAACCTTCTAGAACTAAATATTTGTGAAAGATTTACTCAAGATTTTTGGCGTGATTGGAACATTTTATGAACTGATTCTTAACCATCAAGAAATTATTGGTATTTTAAAAGGCCACTACATAAAGCGGAATTTTTTAATTATATCGTCAATGTTTTCGGAGTTACAAATAATTTGCTAATGTGTAATGCCATCTGGACGAAGTATTTTATTTTTCTGGTAGAAGTCACGTTATTCTGAGAACAATTTAACTTCCGGATAATTTTTAACACAGTTGCCTATTGTTGTCATTCAGTAGTGGTAACACGCTTTCTTCTAGCGCTCCTAATTGTGTATGTGTTTGTCCTGTCCACGACGTCACCCTTCTATACACAGGAGTAAACATATCCCATTTCTCTCTCACATTACTCAGACTGTCGTTGTGTTACATCACGTTATGTCACACTTCGCATTGCGTTGTGTTGTATGCGTGCTCGTGCATTGACAGGAAGTATCACAAATTTAGCTGAGCACCAACCATATTCCAGACATGTGTACAGATACGTTACCTTTTCAGTTGTTACCATGGATGATTCTGCGTCAGTAGCAGACATAAAATACGTAAGTACGGAATCCGAACCTACCTGATCTGGGTGAAACTAGCTACCCCTTGAGTGAGTGAAGAGATTTGGGCTGCTCTTAACAGCGAAGTTTTGAGAGCCAATGAGGGTGATTGAGATAGGTACGGAGCAGCGTCGGAATGAAAGGACGGGAAAAACGGGAGAACCCCGAGAAAACCCCCCGACCAACGGCATCGTCCGGCACGATTCCCACATGTGAAAATCCGGTGACCCGGCCGGGGATTGAACCCGGTTCTCCTTGATGGGAGGCGATCGGGCTAACCGCTCGGCATCGCAGCCCCAGCTACTCCTTGAGACACTAGCCAAAACAGCTGAGACTCTAGCTTTTTTTTTATTAATTGGTGAGGCCCCAAATTCCGGTACGCCAGCGTGAGCACCTTCACAGTTCTGTGTGCCCTCCGGCATGTATGCTAGCAGCTAAGTCGGTTGGAGAATGGGATGCGTCTCAGCGTAAGTCCTTTACGCAGTATGTCGGGTTTAATTATTATAATGTATACAGGGAACGACGTATAAGTACATGACTGACGGGAGAGACCCTGGACGCGGGAGACGTGGTGTTGAACTGGGAAAGAGCAGTGTCTGGAAAACTCGGGCTGTATATGTAGTTGTCAACTCTTGGCTAGAGGTTTGTAATGCCTGTGCAAACATCGGTTCCGTGTTTAAATCTTGATACTGGCATGCCAAAGCAAATTCTTTCAACGGACGTTCCCATCACTCACGATCGGCAGCCTGGCCTGCATGTCGTCGAACTTGCGGCGGCTGGTGTTTGTTCGTGAACTGCACACTCATGGTGAGCGCCGCGTATAAATCAATAACCGCCGCAGAGTTGAATTGCGGCTACTCTTGTGAAAGAGGCAAGGTGCCCGAAGCTCACATATGACGTCAGCTGTGGGAGAACGATCCAATGGTCAATGCCCTCGTAGTGAGCAAACACCAACAGGCCTTTCAATCAAGCACTGGCCGCAATGGAGCCGCGGTGGGGTAGTGGTTAGACTACTCGCCGTGGGGATCGTGCTGGACGATGCCGCTGGTCGGCGGGTTTTCTTGGGGATCTCCCGTTTTCTCCGCCCTTTCATTCCGGCGCTTGTTCAATACCTCGCTTCCCCCTCATCAACTCTTCAAGACCACTATGTTAACGCATATTCCCACCCACCATCTTGGATTTATGGAAATTTTTTCGCGTACTCTGGAAATACATTTTTTTTTTTTACGGCAGAGCACAGAGTGCATTGTCTGCGGTCAGTATTTCTTGGTTACTGTTAATATCGTCACCTTCGTAACCGTTCGCAAGAAATAATCTCGCGTTTCGCCTCGACAATTACCAGTTAATAATTAATAAATGTAGTGAAGCTGTGGCAGTTCGGCAAAGTTTGGGAAGGTGTTAATTAGGATTTGTCGTGCGGGAAAATTTCAATACACCTTCTGAAATAGAAGCTTCGGGGAAAAATCGATACAACCAGGATGGCGGGTGGGAATCCACCTTAAGGTCACGATCCTTCATTTCTACAGCTTTTGCGAGAATTAATTTTTTGTACCCAAACGGGAGCCGATATTGTAAAATCCTCTAACAGTTCTGTTACAAATCGTTTTTGTTAAGTAGTCTAATTCTTTCAACACAAAAATCGTATAATTTTTACTAATTATTAAATAAACAGAATTTTCGTTAATTAATTAATTGGATAAAAGTATACACTTTTTTGTGTTGGAAAAATCAGACTGCATAATAAAAACAATTTGTAATAAAATTGTAAGAGGATTTTACAATATCGGCACCCGTTTGGGTACAAAAAAAGAATTCTCACAAAAGTTGTAGAAATGAAGGATCGTGGCCTTAGCCGCCCAAATCCCTTCACTCACTCACTCACGAGGTGGCGCAGCGGGCTCTTCCTTTTTTTAATGTGAACGCACCCACTACTGATTGAACGCGAGAGGTTCGGGAAACGGTTCTCGTGTCTGATTGGCCACTGAACGCTGCGGAAGGTTCGCTACTGGCTGGGCTGACAACCAGGTTACCAGGCGCTGATTGGCGGATGACGTCACAAAACTTTTCCGCTGACCAGTGGCGCCATTTTCGGTGGCTTGTGTGGCCAACTGGAGTTCGCGACGTGGACGGTTATTACACACCTGTAGTCTTAACTACTCTGTGACTTCACCGTACGCTGCAGTTGTTAGGCTCGCGTCGTGTTACGTGTCTGCCTCGCATCCGGGAGGAGGTGTCGCGTTCCATTTCGGCCACGTGTATTCCTTCCCAGCGGCACTTCCTTTACACGAAACTTCCCAAATGTCATTGACAAAATAATATTCGAATGACTATAGCCGCCCGTGTGCTATTGGTCAGCGCACGATAAATAAAATATTAAAATACAAAAATACATCTAAATGATGAAACTGAAAAGCGTAGCGTGTCCTCTAAATTACTGCAGGAATGTTGCATCGTAAAGAAAGAAAAGTGTCGGTTTTACGTCCCGCGTGTATGCTTGGAGGCTAAAAGGCGGATTCATTTGCACAGCAACCCTCTTATAGTATTTTTTTTTGCTAAAAGGTTTCCTGTTTACTTCTGCCAGCGCATCAGCTCAACCAGCTCCTGTCATCTCTCGTCATACTAGATACTCCGACAACTCGGTCCACCTGCCAGTTTGTCCAAAGTCATCTTACATCGTATGCGATCACCGCCTGTATATAGGCCACCATGAAAATTCATTTAAATCTCTACATCGTCACTACAACTGCTTGTATATTTCTGGAAATAAAATGCAATCACTTCTGGTACCCTTTACTACTCAGTTGCTAATCTACCCTTGTTAATGTTGTTTGGTACGTGTATAGTAACAAGCAGTCACTAGCTGCGCCCACGCACCTCGAGTTTATAGTGTCCAATGTGCAAGCACTCTCCGCATGGCGCGTCAGTTCAGTTCGCCTTCGTGGTATGCAACTTGCTGTGCAAGCAGGGACGTGTAGTTGCGCACTCCCGGCGCTGTTTTTCTAACTTCGATTTCAATTAAAATTACTAGAGAAATTTACCGAATATTATGCTATTAGGATTGCTTGTTTGTATTAGCCCATAGATGCCATGGTTTTAATTTCGACATGTATTTCAAATTTAGTAATTATAAATGGAAGAGTATTAAGCTGTTACACAAGCAACAGCAGCGTAAATAATGTCTTTTCAAAAACTCATCATTGGTCGCGTATGAGCATTTCTCTCAAAATAAAAAATAATATGGCGCTATTTTTAAAGAAAGGGTGGAGTGGCATTGTACTCTCATGTGAGTTAACGAATTCCAGAAGATAACAAGCAAGCTGGCTGTCAGGTGCCAGGAATGATGCATCGTTGCCCTTAAGACAGGTTTTTGTTTACTGATGTGCACAGTGTGTGAGGATTTTCAAGGTGAACATGTTTTTAAATTTACAGCCATAGTGGTAAGTAATCCAGAAAATCCGATGATAACAAAACCGGGAGATACAGCTTGGAATTGCAGCTCCGAATCCATGGTATACATACAAAATTAAATTACACCACTCGGTTGCCAAAGGATCAAAGAATATGTTACGTTGAGTGAGGACTGCGAAGCATCGCGCGGGAGGGGGAGGGGGCCGAGCACCACAATTCTGAGTTTAAGTTTCAATCGACAGCTCTCGTCAAAATCAATCGATTGCGTTTATAAAACATTATTGTAGCGTGGTTATGGGGAAATTGTGTGCATTTAATGTAACAAATTAAGGAAACATAACACAATTTCGACCTATACTCGTCAAAAATTCAAGTCGAAATACAAAATCGTATAAGTTTGGAAAGAGCATCTCAAAAGCTGGTGATGCCCATAAAATCCCATATGATCAAGTGAAGCGTTACCAGGAACGTACAATATACATCAAGGCGTCCTTGCGCGTTAACGTAGACGTATTCACGCAAAACAAACGGCCGTGTCCCCAACACAGCCAAACCCATTTTTTTTTATTGGGTGACAATTCGCGTTTATTAAAACTGGAGCAGAAACATGTGAATATTATTGTTGTTACTGATAGTGATACAGTTACAGATGAAGTAGGGAAATAAATACGCGAGTACCTGGAAAATGCGGATGTATTATGTGTTGCACTGAAGCTAAGGAGCATGAATGTTGATGTAGTGTATATATGAATGTATATGTAGAGCGATGAGAAAGACGGGAAGTGGGAGAGGGCTGGAGACTGGAATGCGCGGAGAAGACAGTAGCTAGGCGAGGTTCGCGCTACACTGAGCGTGAAATGGCTCGCGCGCTGGCTCTCCCACGGCTCTTACACAGCCCGGTGCACACTATCTCCGCTCCGCCTCTTCATTACGCCAGGTCCTCGGGCACTTACACCGTTGCCGTAGCGCGTACTAACTCTCTCTCGTATCTGCGCGCCTATTATCTATAACAGCTACTGGACACAAAACAAAGTAAAGGCTGTTCACGATAAAGTGAGCACTTTTGAAATCAATAATAGAAAAAAGTCACTGTCCCTATCTGCATATATTTTAACGGGCGCATGAGTGATATGCACCCAGTAATGTTGGGTAACGATGGAGGGAAATAATTTCCATATCTTAACGTCGAATAAAAAGTGTTAGGTAACAATTTGTGTTAACTTATATTTGTTCTTTCGCTTTAAGTTTATTTAATGCTTCGAAGTGTAAAAATGAGCCAATTTGAAAAATGTTTACTTTTCTAATAATTTCACAGTTTCACTTGACCGACGCATAAATAAAGCTATACCCTAGCAATGTTAATTTTACCTAAGACGAAGAATACACAACATGCATACAAGTAGATCTTAAGCAGGCCTTTCAAAAGTGCGCATTTGACTGTGAACAGCGTATAAGGCTTGTTATTCTCGGGTTAGGAACAAAACACGGGCAGCGGGGCCCCAGTGACCAGGGCGCCACGGCGGTCCGGGCTCGATCCCCGGCGAATTCGCATGTAGGAATGGTGCTGGACGATGTTGCTTGCCAGTGGGTTCTCTCGCAGTGCTCCCCTTGTATTCCAGCGCCGTTCCTCCATCCTAGGGTCTCATTTCGTGGCATGTCCGGGGACGACATGCACCTGTGTGTCCCGGCTTGGAAGCCCGTCATTAGGAGGGTGTCGCCTCTCTCCCTGGCTGCACTCCCCACGAGAAATTTTATTTTTAGAAGCAACATGAGTTTTATTGTTTGAGACTTTGCCATAGGTGTGCTGGTGTTCCAAAGAAGATGCTTTTAAGCTGGTGGAAAATGGGGAAGTGCTATTTTTTGTGTGTTTTAAAGTTCCTGTTTGCACGAGTTGTGATACACGATTGAACTAGCCAAGATTTTAAGTATTTGCTTTATTCCGTAACTATTGCGTCCTTCAATATTTTTACAAGAGCAAACAACTAAAAATACAACTGTGTTTTGCATTGAGCATTTATAAGCAAGCTTATTTCAACGGAAAAATATCACGAATTTGAATGCGAAATAAATACAGCTGTCATAAAAAATCTTAATATTTTTCTCTTTTCGCTAAAGTTAACTGTGCAAGAAATCACTAGAAATAATATTTTCAATCATTTCAATATTTTTCCCCCAAATTAGTTGTGTTAAATACTGTAATTGGACAAGCCAACGTTTTGTTAAATCCAGTTTATAACACAATAATATGAAACGTGTGAACCTATTTCACTTAATCACCAATCCAGTGTGAATAACGAAGTTTATTATCTTACAAGTTTCGAACACAATATAGATAGAAAGATTTTACACAATAATATTGTGTTATGAAAACAACTGAGATTCTCCCATTTACTTACACGCAAAACGGATAAATCCCGTACACATGCAACACCAGTGCTTATCTGGGAGAGAAAATTTTTATTTGCCAAACTAAAAGCATTGAAATGACCAACCTGAGTAGAATAGACGCAAACGAAATTATAACAAGCACTAATTGTTCCTCGCTTCGGACAATACCTGTTACTACCACGCGGAGAAAAAAATTTATCGAGAAACAGATCAAACCATACGTGGTACTCGACACCAGTACAGTTTCATTTCCTTCCTGTTGTTACGTGCGGAAGATAGTACGGTGTCGCTTTAACTTCGTCAAGTTTAAAACCAAGCCTTAAGCTACATTAATAAACATCACTTATTAAATCATGCCGGCTGTAGAAATTTTTTAATATCAGACAACCTTTATGAAAGGAGCGCATGCAACTCTTTGCAAGACATATTGGCCATACTCAACTTATCAAATCATAAAAAATTGGTTAGATGATTAACTACACAAAATTCAACTTAAAAGGAATGAATGTCATTTTTATATTCGTCGCTGTGGTTGCAAAGAAATAAATATCACTAGAAAAAATGTTTTCCAAACAGAAGTACCGTATTGCTATTTTAAAATCAAAATTTTTAAAAAGTGAAAATACCATCATTTAAAAATTTCTAGTTAAAAGGCGAACAACTAAAACAATTTACAGTTTATTTAGGCTTGGTAAAGAAAATGACAACACTAACCTCAAATACGACTGAACTAGCAACACGTCTATCAGGCTTTCGTGAACTAGGTCAGTTAGCAAATAGGAGAAACGTGGCTCTTGGTTTATTGCCCAACCCAATATAATTTGTTTTAGTGTAGCGCTGACAAGTAGGAACAGGACCTAAATACAACTCAGGGCTGAGTTCTATACGCCTATGTGGAAGGTAAATTCATGCAAGGAGGTATGCATCGCCGCAGAGGATTGGGCAGCAAAAGTGGCGCTTTAATGTACCTGTAGCTATAGGTAGTAGGGCCATCTGTTTTTCGCGAAAAGATTACCGCATATGTTAGATTTCAATACCCTACGGCTATACCGGCAACATTATTTTGCTTATTGGTAGCTTATCTCTGTTAGAAGACATATACTTACTTGACTGGCTAATCAGAATTAGGTTACTCCTCCGATATTGTACGTCTGTGATTCGCGTGCAGACACAAGAAGCGAGAGTTGCAATCATCCAACCGCGATACTGGTTCTTAAACAACGTGTTTTGGAGTACAACTAGTCGTGGAATCTTTTCGCGAAAAACAGGCGGCCCTAGCTATAGGCCACTTGTTTTTTGAGAAAAGATTTACGCGTACGCTATACTTCAATATCTATGTACTTCAATATCTATGTGCTCACTTGCAGTCTTCGTTTGGTTGTTGGCCGCTTGTCTTTGTGTGAAGAGGGTCTGTTAGGTGAGTGAGCCAATCAGAACTAAGTTTCTCCAATACTGACCGTCTGTGATTCGCAGGCAGACAAATATTATGAGTAATAGTTCAAATGATTCACTCATCAAAGTGATTTTGAACTAAACTGTTTTGCAACACAATTTGTCCATAAATATTTCCGCGAAAAACAGGTCGCCTTACCTACAGCTTACCTGTAACTAAGAAGGGAGAGGCAAAATACGCAATGAAGCAAGAAATCCCTCTTAACACAAAGGAAGGTACGCACCCAGCTGTCTAATGCATTAAAGCTACTAGACACATAAGAAGGTCCCAGAATCGTTATTAGTGGAGTAGACAAAGTACGAATAGAGAGTGGGATCGGATTTCTTTCTTGACCTGAGAAGTTGGCGGGAACAATGTACTCTACCCGATCTATACTACGTTTATGTTATAGGCTTTTTCACGGTAAAGTGACCGCTTTCGAGTTATTATTTACATTTTCCATTTAGCCATTTCTAAAATCCTGTAAGCACTTTTTAAAACAAATATTGCCATGGAAGTAATAAACACAGTGTGTAAATTCCACCGCACTCGTAAGTTCACGTCTAAGGCATAAAATATATTTATCGACTTTTATCTTAGATGAGAGGGGTTTCAAAAATGCTCACTTTACCATGAATAGCCTGTAACAGGTACTCGATTACTGGTATGCGTAACAGGTATTATGACGAAGAAACAGTGACAGGTATGAGGTGTTCCTGAGGAAAAGGGATTGATATATTGAACTGTGTTGTTAGATAACTTATTAGAAAACCAACATTAACAAAATTGACAACAAAATATGAAAGTAGTCATAATTTAAAGAAAAGTGCAATGTTCGCAATTAGTCACGGCTGCTATCGGCATGTGTTTGTCTTAAACACCGAATTTTGTCTTAACAGAAAGATATCAAGATTTATTACAATTTTATAGTATTTCTTAATGGACGAATCAATAATATAAATCAGTTCAATGGCAATGTTGATTGAAGAATATTGAGGTAAAAAAATTCCGGAACGTGTTACTCAGTTATAGTTTTGAGGTTTAATATGAATATTCTTCGAACGATTCTAGTAATTCCGGAATGCCGGTAAGTAATTAAATGAAATATTGATATGAGCGTAGGCCATTAGAGAGCTATGTTTTCACAAAACACGCAGAATATATATATATATATATATATATATATATATATATATATATATATATATATATATATATATATATATATATATATATATATATATATATATATATATAATGCAACGCGTAAATTAAGCTTAAACTAGCTGTTGTCAACATATCTGTAGATAATAATATCTACGCACAACGAATTATATCAGGCCTTTACAAACTGAAAGGGAAAAAGAACTTAACGAACAATCAAACAAATTAACTACGAGGACAGCATATACAGACAGATGCAAGGACAACGCAACGAAAATAACACAGATGCAAAGACTGATACAACCTGGCCGATATAACACAAGGGACTCAGAAGATTTACATTGACGAAGCTGTACCGAAGTTTCGGGAAACGGCATATACTCTCCTGTTTAGGGAGATTAATGTGAAGAATGGTAAAAATGTGTTTTTATAAATACGGGCTCCCACAGATGTACGCCGTCATCGTATCCTGACCCCGTGACCAGCGCTACACCCACGCAACCAGCAGGCAGGTCGCCATCTCAGATAGCCAGGGCAGCCGAACTGGCGTCAGTCTTGCCATTACCATGCATTGGAAATTATTCGCATTAAACTCCTTATCCTGGCCTCTGACGGCCTGAATAATAAGTAGTCAAACACCCCACCAAGTGTTTGGACCTATGGTATTATATACTTGGCGCAAGCCATCATGGCAGTACAGCCTTAAACACAGCCCACGGTGTGGCTGAGCGGTTTGTCTGCTCGTCTCCCACCAAGGCGATCCGGATTCAATCACTAGCCGGGTGACTCCAGATTTTTGCATGTGGGAATCGTGCCGGACGATGCCGTTGGTCGGCGGGTTTTCTCGGGGATCTCCCGCTTCCCCCGCCCTTTCATTCCGGCGCTGCTCGATACGCCCCTCAATCAACCTCATCGGCTCTCAAGACCTCGATGTTACTAGCCGTCCAAATCTCTTCACTCATTCCTCTTCACACCCCACGGTAGGGACGTTTTAGCGAAAAACGCCCATATTGAATTTTACGAAAATATTCATGCAGGAAAATGCGTATGATGCTCGTTCGAAGGTCATACAAATAATACAAAGCCGGGTTATTAGGACATTATTGGTTAAAAAAATCGACTGTGCAGCACATTTAGGGCCACCCCACTATATATATACTCTGGTTCACGTGTCCCCTAAGAACTTTATCTCTTTGGTTTATTTACCTTCATTTCCAAGGAGAACGGTGCATACTTGTTTTATGACCATGAATTATTGTTATTAACTTACATATTTCTATGTTTTTTTTTCTAGTGTCACGACGATCTTAAAAGGCCAGGTCGACATGTGTCTTTTATTTCCTGAGATGGCAATATGACGCTCCCTTTGAGTGAATAGTTTATAAAACAGACGTGCCCTATGTATTTTATCAGTTATATATTAAAATAGAGAATACTGCTTGTTAATTCGTAAATGCCAATTAGTTGAAATTTTAAGTTATTTTAAATAGTTGAAAATAACTTAAAAAAACACAACATCACAGTAAATAGTGAATAATTCCTTATTACTATACTGCATGGTCAGTGCGTTGCGGTAAAAGAATTACACGATAAAAAATTATTACATTCAAATAATAGAAAATATTACTTTAATATTAATATAACGCATTTAGTGAAGGGCACAGGCCTTTGCAAAAACGAAAAGCTTGTTGTTTATGCTCCTTCATTTTCATTATAGCTGACTATGAATATTTTATAAGTTATGGTGAAGTAAGCGTGACTGAATATATTTTGGTGGTCCTTAACAGCGAGGTCTTGAGAACCAATGAGGGTGATTGATGTGAGTATGGAGCAGCGCCGGAATGAAAGGGCGGGGGAAACGGGAGATCCCCGAGAAAAACCCGCCGACCAGCGGCATCGTCCGGCACGATTCCCACATGCGAAAATCCGGGAATGACCAGGCCGGGGATATGACGGAGTGATCTCGTCATATTTTTTTCTATTTGCCTAATTTCGATTCCATAGCATTGTGGCACAATATTTTATCTCCATGTTGAAAGTTTTTTCTTACATTCGCAGCCAGTGTCAGGACTGTGGTGGTTGGCAGAAGAATCTTGTACCTGTAACTGACGTTATGGACAGAATGAGCGAAAGATACTGTACGCCTTGGAGTGCTCCTATCTGCCTCGCAAAGCGGCTTTGCTGGTTGCTGCCCGCAAGAATCTGTTGCGCGCCGAGAAGTGGGCTTGCCAGTCGTATGTGATTGGCGAAGAATGATGTAACGTTTTGGTAGAGAGAATTATGTAATGTTTCGACTGTTCTGGATTCACCTTGGCTATCCTCGAACCTTTCCAAGCGGCTATTGGCTCGGGTTTCACTGGGAAGGGGGAGTATATTTACTCCGTGAGAGGATTGGGGGGGGGGGAGGGGGGTTCAGCGAGAAGTAGCGTTTCATGTTACCATGCTTGATCCACCCTATGCTGTGGGGAACGAGCTACTATAGGTTATTCACGGTTAAAGGAGCACTTTTGGAAGCCATGCTTAATATCTACTTGTATGCACGTTGTGTATTCCTCCGCCTAATGCGAAACTGTAAAATTATTAGAAAAGTAAATATTGTACAAATCTGCTAATTTTTACACTTCGGTGCATTAAAAAAAAAGCGAGATAAATAATTTAAGTTATTACATATGGTTATGTAACACTTTTTATTAGATGTTAAGATATGAGACTATTTCTAATCCATCGTTACCAACTTTACTGGACACATGTCACTCAGTGAGCCCGTTAAAATATATGCAGGTAGGGGATATTGGCATTTTTGTAAGGTTGATTTCAAAAGTGCTGACTTTATCGTGAACAGCCTTTACTAGAGTTAAAATATAAATGTGACACTTTCAACTTTTTCTGATAGGAAATGGTACTTAGTCGTGCAGCTGGGATTAACCTTACAGAAATAGTTATAGGAGTATGCTCTTAGGAAAGAAGGAACTCGTGGGTACTTTCTGAGATGAGAGACCTCTCCGGAGAGTAATAGAGTCAGGATGACTCTGAGACACGAAGGATGCTGTGGAGTGCGAAGTTGCTGAGACGACAGGCTTTTGGAGTTGGAGAAGAAGTGGCGAGAGCTGTGAATCAGTGCCCTCGGCTCCAGGACTGAAGAGATGCTGTAATCAAGGGGATGGGCGATGGATGGGGGAGAGTGGAGGACTGAGCTTTTAATATGTTGTTTTTCTCTGTGGAGCCTCTCATTTAGAGGCTGCACAAAGTTATGAAAATATATCTGTAAAAGTATAATTGTGTACAGTGTTATACGTGTATTTTGTTTAGGAGAAACAAGTTGAATATTTATAGAGTATTCTATATCAATTTGAATGTTAGCTAAATGGCTTTTATGTATGTTGTAAAACAGTTTGGGTGACTTTTTGTAAGAACGGAATTTAAAGCCACGATCAGAAAACAAAATTTATATTTTACACAATTACCAATTTGGGAAGGCAAAATTGTGGGTCAAACGTCTTTTTTTGTGTTTTGTGTAGGAATTAACGCTTCCCATCCCTTTCCCCAGATTTCTGTGGGGCGGGATTTGGAGGGGACTGAAATGAGAAGTTGTGATGGATGTTGGGGTGGGGAGGGTCCACCACAACGTCATATTGAAGTCGCCTGATGCGAACACTTTGCTTATACTGGCGTTATGCTAGTGTCCAGACTAATCCTTCTTAGATACTGGCGTTGATTAAGACTCTGCTGTGTGTTATTGCATTGTGATTTAGTGTATCCCGAATTTTGAAATACACACAAATAACTGAAATACAATATTCCACTCTTACCGGCTCAGAGTTTCGCCGTCAACTTAAAAAAAAATTACTTCGTACACAGTTTATAAAACAGCGCTCATTCAGCATATTTATTTAACTATGGAAGAAACCTACTTCGTCATATATGAGTACCATAAGTGTTTAGAGCACCGTTAGAGGGAAGCACCAGCGTTCACCCGTATCACTCACGGGAACGAGGAAGGCGATTTTCCTCTTCTGCATATTACCAACGTTGAAGAAAAAACTGCCAAAACAACTTTGATATTTTTGTGTTTCAACAATGATATCCCATTTGTTTACATTTGGCTGTACACGAAACACATGCTTATATATATATATATATATATATATATATATATATATATATATATATATATATATGTCTACACCCTTATTACATTGGTGTGCCAACCTTAGCTACAGCCACGTGTTTTTTTTTTTCACAGAGATAGGTTACTGTGCAGTTGGCATGCGCACTCTGCCCTACATTTTTCTGCGAGCCAGGTAGATATGTTGCGCAATCGCATAACCACGCACTTGTAACTATACTAATTTTGTAAAAATCTTAATTGTTTATGTTTTTGTTCCAAGTTGCAGACCGCCACGGTTGAGGTAGCTTAGGCGTTCGTTAACTTACAATCACAAGGTCACGGGGTCGAATTCAGGGTAAGTAATGCTTTTTACATACAAGTCAAGGTTAGTTTACTTCGTACATCTCCACCTTTTCCCAATTAGCCTTCTGGGGACAAGCGGAGACACCAGTAAGGCTATTTAGAAATGTGTTGTTTAATTTGTAACTCTTTTCGTCTCGTTACAGTATTTTTACACTAACAAGATTTCCACTACCAGTGGATTTATAGGCTGAAAAATTTAATTCAAGTCGCACCTCCAAAAATGTGTCTACATATTTAGTACAAAGCCATGAAATTTTAAATTTGTTAATGGAGCGACTTGAAAGGCAGTGCAATAAAAACTAACCTAATTGACGTTCGATTGAAACCCACCTCACGTTCAGTGGCGGTATTGTGACGCTGAGGCACCAAGCGTTCCTATAAAAAAATAATGAATTAATTTTCCTAATTGTTGCAAGCCTACGTGAACTTCCTGCAACTTAGCGCACAGAATTTTCCTCAAGCCGCCGTTTTATTTAGTACCCTGGTCATCACCTGGGCCAGTTGTCTTTCTGCGTACTTGCTGGCAACGTTTGAAGTTATGAGGAAAAACGACAACATGCACAAGCGGCAAACTAGTTTACTTCGTGCTGAATCCGTCCGTGTTCAGACAATATGCACAAGCGGCAAACTAGTTTACTTCGTGCTGAATCCGTCCGTGTTCAGACAATATCACTGAGACTTCTCAGCGGTGTTGGTTCAGAAAGCAAGCTCACAGAAAATATATATTAACAGTGAAGCCATCCCGTTATCCTTTCCCACACATCTCGTTTCTTCCCCCCCCCCCCCTCCCTCCCGGAAGATGGAGTTTTGAAAACAATGACCGCAGCTTCAGCTGGTGAGTGTATGTTGTTTGTGAAACATAGTGCCAACTAGATGCCACGTTCTGAGAAACAAGCAAGATTCACCTGTTGGTCTTGATTTGGAAACTAGCATGTTACTTTCTTTTCATATAAAGTGTACTCAGTTTATTTAGCTTGAGTTAGTTCGAATAAGCAAGCTAACAACGATACTAAGTGTAAACTTAACAGATTTCTTGTGTAAAGCTCATTTAAATATACATTTTTTAAGACGGGGTATATTCTTTAAAAGGCGAGCATCGCAATAAAACCAAATATCATATCAATCACCCGCGTTCATTTCAAACACCGTAGTATGCGTCGTTCAAGTGAATGTGTGGACGTGCTTTTACCAACAAAGGTCAACCGAACATTCCTTCTGTGATTATTACGACGGTTCTATCTATAATTACAAAAATGAGAAGATCAAATACGTAGAATTTAACTAAATTGAGAAAAGTGAGCTATTCATGTCTTTAAAAAATGCGGGGGGGGGGAGGGGGGAGTTTTGCAAAATATTGGCATTATAATATAAATTTGTTGTGTCTTGTGAAGGTGGCGTTTAACTTGGATGACATGAAGTCTGGATAGTTATAAAGTTGCGGCAGCTGAATAAACGTTAACAATACCGGTGTATTATTCATGCCCAGGTCTCTCTTATATACTCTGTAACACTATGTATACAGTCTACTGCATGCACATTTACCAGTTTTTAACGTAAATAAATGAAAACATTGTTGGTCTTAAACCCAGAGTGCGAGTGAATAATATATTTAAACAGTTAGCTTTTCAATATCGTAGTCCCAAATCATCCCGGTACATCAACCCTCGAACAGCCGCGGGCATGATAAGGACAAGGGCATCGCGTGGATGCAACAATTCCTTAGTGTGTACGCAAGTTGAAGTTGAGTTGTCTAAGTCGGTGTCAATCTCGCTGGTCCAGCCCTCGCGCGGAGCTCCTGGGCCACCTGAGGAGCAAGTAGCCAGCCCTACTCTTGTTGACACAGTGTGACTCGGACGTGACGAAACGAAGCAAGCTGCCCGCTCTCCATCTGCTCCCCGGTATTTACTGTGCCACGTCACTTCCAGGACGGCGTTGTGCTGGATGACAAGGCCTGTCAGGGGCGAGGCGACCTTACACGTGCGAGTTTTGACTCACGAGCCTCGCTCGGATTTTTTTTTTTTTTTTTACTACACACGAGACGAACAGACTCTGAAGTTTGCTAGTACATCCCCGTATTCCAAATGAGTTTGTCGATGCAAGTTGCAGCTGCAGTGATTGTTCTACACTCTAAAAAAATTTCTAGTAAACTTCTTAAACAGTAATGGAAGTTTTTAACCTATAAAGTGTATGGTAATAGTGCTATGTATCAGGCTGAAAATATGGGAATATTTAGGATCTCTACTATAATCCATTCACGGTTACTTCAGCCGTTTATGAAGCCCTGCTAAAGTTCTACTTCCAGGATATTCCTCCGCCTCGTGCAAACTAAGCTGAACCAAGTCTGGAGAATTACACCAGAAGGTCAACGCACCACATTCGTGCGCACTCAGTTACAATTATATTTTGTATAAGAACTGTTTCTCACTAGACGTTACCAACATACCTATTTTACCCCTGTTTTTATTCAAATTATTTATCAATGAAGCATTATAATTGAAAGATAAGATATTAATAAAATTTTAATTTAAGAAGAAAAAAAGTAACTTTTATGAACACAAGTATAAAACGCTTGTGATACAGGAATCATTTAGGAAATAACTAAACACGTCATACATGGGGAGATTTTTCAAAGGTTTGATTCAAAAATGCCGAAGAAACCGTGAATGGACTATATGCAAAGTTGGGAACTTCCATATGCATTTGACTCTTCCCTGAGCAACTATAGGAATGTTACCATGTATGTATGGGAAAATATTCTACCATTCGCGCTTTGTCACTGTAAGTATACACTGAAATTGTATACTTACAAATAATTTCTTAGGACCTTATTCATAGTCATTTTTAGTCCGGACTAAGGAAAGATTATCCTCCGACCAATATTTTTCGTATTCAGAGAGCATTTTTATTGCTAGTCCAAAGATCATCTTGCTTTAGTACGGCCAAATTTTTAGTCCGGACTGAGGGTAGACTTAACGAGGTATTAAGGACAAAAAGAAACATGGCGAACATAAAATACGACAGTTTCGTTAATATTACATGCCAGTGAAACTAGATAAAGTTTACGAAACATAAAAATGACGTTTAAAGCCTATTCTGTCAATCTCTATGCAAAAATATGCCGACCTATTGAATGAAATATTTTGTGAATAATAATTCAAAGGAAATATACCTTCAAAGCTTAATAAAACATGAGTTTGTAGCCACAGCAATGCCTTTCTATTTTAATGTCAATCGAATGCCTTCTCTGAAAACAGATTCTTAGGAGACATGATATTAATACACTCAAAGCGAATTTTAATACAAACTCCATCTTTGCGAATATATACAGTAAAGTACATACTCGTAAAACGAATGTAGTCGAAGGTCAATGGTACCATCGTGGGTTGAAATGCAGAAGGATGCGAGGTAGAATCGTGTCTGGATTATAAGAATTTAATCATTTTTAAATGTCTTTTTGTAATGAATTTAGCTCTACAATACTCATTTAATATCATTATAAAGACAATATTGGCGTAATAAAATGAAACCAGCCCATATTACAATATATGATATAGAGTCATAAAAACAAGGTTAAAACGAATAGTCACGTTACTGTAGAAAAAATAACGAAATTGCTATTCTCGCTTAGCAAAGTATTGTGGACGAGTGTAAAAAGAGATTGTAAACTAAACTGTATTAATAATGTGATTTGTTTACACCAGCCGGGCAGAAAATACTCGGCATGCTATCGAGAGCATCACTTTTAAAAGGAAATAATCAAATCCTAATAAGTGTCGAGACCTTCTATGTAACCTTTAGCTTCCAAAATTACTTTGTGGGATACATGCATATTTACAAAACTTCTACTTCTATTTTCAATTCAGCACACAATATAACTTTTTTTTTTTTTTTTGCGAAGATTAACGCTTATTGTAAATTACTGTTCAATTTGAAAAGGAAAAACATTTTTATTTTAAAAATGTTATATTGAGTTTAGTGCTACCTATTTACTATTTTGTCATGAGTGGAAATTAACGTTTTATTTGAGACGAATAATCTGTAATGCGTATGCGCGATAAACTTTGCAACAGTGTATTTCGATGATCCTTCAACTAAAGTTAGTCTCACTCTGATCGGGGTTTACGAATGCGTTATAGTTAGTCCACCTTTAGTCCGGACTAACCCCCAGATCAACTCCGAGGAAGATCATCTCTGGATCATCCTTGGACGAAGCTCTGACTATGAATAAGTGTAGACGATTGTGATGTGTGCTAGAAAATAAATAATTTGAAGAGAAAATGTGAGCTAAGAACTGGTTGCTAGGAAGACAAATATTAACACATTTCAATTTTCTCAACTGTTTTAGGGATGATAAACTTGATGACTACATAAATTACTTTACAATATTCACCACTCACGTACCTACGAGCCAAGAGCGAGCTAACGGCGGCGTGTCGAACCGAGACTGGCGCCACCGAAGAACCTGTCGAGCGATGTTAGGCTCGGCTCATCGTGCCATAAACCAAGCTCGTCATATCACACACACGTGTGGGTTTTAGCAACTGAAACCCAAGCATGGGCCTTTCTTTAAGCACATTTTGTTCAGACTGTGAGTCATATTGTCGTTTTTAAAGCTTAATATATAAAGGTAAGCTGGACATTATTTTATTGGTTCTATATTAATTTATTTTGTTATATAGGGAAACAATTTTCTTATTACGTACTTTCCTTGACAGTTATACTTGTTATTGCAAATTCAGGTTATAGGCTGTTCACGTTAAAATGAGCACTTTTGAAAGCCCTGCTTAAGATCTACTTGTATGTACGTTGTGTATTACTCCGCCTTATGTAAAATTTACATTGCCATGGGCCTCATCACTTTATTCATGCGTCTGTCAGGTGAATCTGTGGTATTATAAGAAAAGAATATATGTTACAATATTGGTAATTTTGCACTTTGATGCATTCAAATAAAACTGACAGCGAAATAAATAATTTCAGTTATCACAAATGGTTAACCTAATACTTTCTATTCGACGTTAAGTTATGGAACTATCTTTCATATATCATTACCAACTTTACTGGGCGCATGTCACTCAGTGCACCAGTTCAAATATATGCAGCAGGGGCAGTAACTTTTTTCTGAGGTTAATTTCAAAAGTGCTTATTTTATCGTGAACAGCCTTTAACTATTATTACTGTGATTGTGGCGTTCGCTTCCTCGAACTCTGTTTCAGGCAATCATTGGCCTTGGCATAGGGCATAACCATACCTACTATTAATGTTCAGTTATCAAAAACAAGACGGATAGGATTTGAGGTAAGCACACTGTATACATAAGTAAGTGTTTTGAGGTGCTTGTACACTTACTCTAGCTTAGTTTGAATGCAACCAGAACACATTCACGTCAACGTATTTTGTTCATATAAAAGCGCGACAGTGTCGAAAATTCAAACGTAAATAAACATGTTCATTTATATTGACCAATAAATTTTGACAATTATATTGGCGATGGGTGAATCAGTGTTGAAGATGCGCGAAGAATTTGACAAATCGGAGCCCCTATAGCCCCTTTCAGGCATGCTTAGCTAAGAATCAATCCAGAGCAATATTATCAGAAACCCTGGTCATGCTAAGGTAGTTGTAATAATATGAAGACGACAAGTTAATGATTTTTTAGAAATAGCTGTAAATTATTTTTCTTAAATTTTTTTAAGTCTTCGATTGTTTTCTTTTATTATTATTTATAGTAGCTGAACCCCGAGTGTCTCATGCAGTTTAATTTAATGATTTACTAGGTATAAGTCATTACGGATTTCTACTGAATCGTTAATCAAGTAATATGTAACAATACGTAAACTACTAAGTGCGGAATTTGTGATGTATAAAAAGAACAGGGGAATTTCGCGAGTTCAGTGACTTTTAGTCTACACTCCAGTCCTATGAACACTCAAGTGTGTGTGTGTGTGTGTGTGTATATATATATATATATATATATATATATATATATCGTTGGTGTTACAGTGATGGGCCAATTCCACCCCAGAGAAGGCTGCACCGGATTTACAGTATAACTTTTCCCTCTTGCAAGTTTGCTGTCGACGCAGGATTATCCAGGTCGAGCAAAAAAATAAAACGTTGAAACAACAGAGAAAGAAAATGATGAAGTATATACAGCAAAAAATTCTAATTAGTCCCAAAATTTATAAGTGGAATTTTTTGAGCAACATGTAAAAACAATTATAATGAAACATTGCGTAAGGACCAAGGCTTGGGTTAGTCACTCGAGACTCGCAGCCATACCCACTGCTCCATGATGTGACGCGCTACCTACCTTACCACCGAGGCTGCCAGGGAAATACCAAATTGGTTGGAAATGCTGTTTCAACTTGCCGGCGAGAAAAGAAAAACAGAGGTGAAAAATTATTTATACCATGTCTCCTATGAATGTTCCTGTAGGACGTTTCTGTAGCAGGGAAAACGTCAGTTCACAGTCAAATGAGAACTTTCGAAAGCCCTACTTGAGATATACTTGTATACACGTTGTGTATTATTCCGCTTTATGTAAAATTATCATTGACGTGGCCTCATCACTTTATTCATGGATCGGTAATATGAAACTGTGAAATTACTAAGAAAGTAAATACATCACAAGTCTGTTCATTTTTTGACCTCGATGCATTAAAAAAAATCAGAAAGCGAAAGAAATAATTTTAAGTTAATCACAAATGGTTACCTAACACTTGTTATTCTACGTTAAGATATAGAACTACTTTCCATCAATCGTTACCAACTTTACTGGGCGAATGCCACTCAGTGCGCCCATTAAAATATATGCATGCATGGGCAATAATTTATTTTTATATTCATTTCTAAAGTGCTCGCTTTATCGTGAACAGCCTTTATTGGCTTACGCGTGAACCAGGCTTAAAACTGGCTTGAAAATCCTAGGAGCAGTGCAACACGACACCTGCATAACCGGTCGTGCTTGACGGAGGGCAACAACGCCCACTCTACCTACAGATGACGCCACGGTAGTTGTTATATTTTTAGATCGTTGGGTATTGCTAGCCCAGCATGCATCGCGTACGGTTGATAGTCTCAAGTATTTTCACGCTCAGGTTGCAAGCAGATTATAGAGTTAATGGCGTTTGGATGCAATAAAATCATTATTATTTAATCGTCCCACTCCTCATTTTGTAAGCAATACATCTGAAGTCATTCACAGCAAATAAAAAAAAAAATGTTTTATATTTTGCCCGAGATTACATGTCGAAATCATTTTCTTACCGATTTTCAAGCACACGAAGAAATGAAAATTTCGTTCACTAGCAGAAATGAGAAAACATACACAATTTTTTTTTTTTTTATGAACTGTTGAATATTAAAAATATTTAGCCATCTCTTTTTGTAAAAAAAAATATATATATGTTTGTGTTAAGCGTGCTTTAAAATGAATTAATAAAATGGTTTCCATCCCGTTCATCCATACTTTTCGTAAATGGCTTGGTTAATTTAATCGTGCGTCCCAAAAGGAGTAAGTAGAATTGTGGTTCTGACATGTGAATATGACAAAAGTACGAAATATATATATATATTTTTAATAGGCTTAAAATGACATCACACTCACGATTACAAATTGAATAGTGTAACATCCACAACCTGTTGCCACCTGTGAGGCAGGATTTCCTCACCTAACAGATCCTTATTCAAAGCGGCGAGTCGAAGGTTCAAAGTAGGAACGGGACTTCACTGCGTCTCAGGGTTAGCTTACGAATACAGGAAATGTGCGAGACGCTTGTATGATGGTTTTTCTGGGATTGGGCGAACACAGCCGTAGTTGGGTTTATGGTTATATCCCATGCTTACCGGCTACACGACAGGACACGACGTCAGAGCTCGACGGAATTTCGTATTATATTTTATTCAGTGTTCACACACAATAGCCCGACATTATCTGCCCGACAAGTGTATTGGTTGGCTGTTGAAAAATCCTAAAACGGCAAGTTATCCTTAAAATAGCCAATATTTACTTTTTAAAACTCACGACTAAGTGAATTTTATTTTTCTTTTGGCCATTTTTGCATTTATGCGACAGAAGAAAAAGCATTTTAAAAACAAACCGGAACATTATTTTGGCGGCAAGTTAGTTTATTATTTACTACAGTAAGGAAATACACAGTAAATTTTATTTTCTAATGTTGTATTTACAATTTTTGCGTGCCCCGACGAGCCAGGCACGACGAGCAGTAGAAATAGAACCTACTTTTGTCGGGCTGTCGGGGCGGGGATTTTGTCGGATGGACCTCACAATGGCCTTGTTTTTCATTGGCTGTTACTCAGATATCGTCGTATCGAGGTTGTCGTGTCGGGTTAGTCGGGGTATTGTGACTTCTGCATTAGAAGACAAGGACAGAAAGGAACTGCGGTAATAGATGGGCCAAGGTGGGAACCACCCCGCAGTACAGTATAGGACAAGGCAGCAGCGTATGTCTGACTGGCTATAGTCCATTCAATGTTACTTCCAACTTTTATGAAGACCTGCTTGAGTTCGACTTCCAGGATATTCATCATAATCATCTGAACACAGCTTAACCGAGCCTAGAAAATCACAGCAATGGGACAACGCACAACATTCGCGCTCACTCGGTGTAACGATATTTTGGATAAGAACTACTTCTTACTAGGCATTACCAACACACCAATTTACTCCCTGTTTTTGTTCATATTAATTATAAATAAAATATAACTTATAGATAAAATGTAAGCTAAGTTCAGTTTTATAAAAAAAAGAATACGGTACCTATTTTTATGTTTGTTAACTCAACTGTAAAACGCTTCTGATAAATGGAATATTTAGGAAAACCAAGCACGTCATGCATAGGACGATTTTTTTCTAAGGTTTGATTTTAAAAAAAGTTTGAAGAAACCGCGAATGGACTATATATATATATATATATATATATATATATATATATATATATATATATATATATATATATATATCGTGTGCTGATGGAGGTCGCCCATTGGCTGTGCTGCCTGCTGGCGAGTAGGTTGCCAGGCGCCGATTGGGGAACGGCGTTACATATTGCTGGCCAGTGACTGCTGGCGTGTGCGACTCGACAATTCTGTACGCCTATAGGCTGTTCACGGTAAAATGAGAACTTTTGAAAGCCCTGCTTGAGATCTACTTGTGTGCCCGTTGTATAGTTCCTTGATCCCATTACCATGCAATTATATCTTCAACAGTTTCTTCCATACACGTTCTTAGCTCAGCGTAAAATCATGGTCACACTTAAGGTAGGCAACTGACTCCTGCCAGATCGACCCTTTACAATAAGCACTGCACTTAGCTTCGCACTTAGTACCTTACAAGCCAAAATCAGTGGTCATTTATTGGTCATTATGGGCCATTAAGGGGTTATTATAGGTTATTTGAGAGACTCATAATGACCCAGGCAGGTCATAAACATCTGGCATGGCTAATGAAGTGAATACCTGTTATCGAACCCCTGACCTTCTACGTGAACATATTTAAGTAGTTTTTCAAAATTTTAATTTTTTTTTTAATTCGTCATAATTTTTTGTGATTTTATAATTTTTCTACTATTGTTTCTGTATTTTTATTCAAGGTCATCCAAGGTCACGGATACAGTGTCAAGAACAAGATCACGGGTCAGGGTAAAAGATTACTTGGATCCAATATGGTGGTCGGGTGACCGGAATGACAGAGCACACACACACACACACACACACACACACACACACACACACACTGCAACACAGTTCGCGAGCCAGGTGTACGGACATCTTAATATTATTAACACAGTGAAAATATATCGTCAGCCTACGTGGTGCTAGAACTGCGTAGCGGTGCGTTTCAAATACACGTTTCCCACGAAACTATTCAACGTACGTCCAGTGTGCTGATGTACGAAACGAACACACTATTCAGACCAGGCCTGTTGACTACTTTCAACATGTCTTGCACAATAAAAAACACCATTTCACATTTCAGTGCAATTCAACATAGCTAAAAGTGGCTTTTTCAAACGCTGTATCGCAACATATACACGTCGGATACGCAGACCTACAAAAGTACTCACGGGCCCCCTGCATTGAACCCTGCTACTTACTGTCTTCCCATCAATAAAATGGAAGAGTCACCGTGCAAGTCCCATAGTTATAGGCTGTTCATGGTAAAGTGAGCACTTTTGTAAGCCCTCTCATTTGGAATAACAGTCAATAAACATATTATATTTTAGCCTTTGACGTTAACTTCCCAGCACGATGGGATATACACTATGTGTTTGTTACTTATATTGCAATATTTATTTAAAATCGTCGTTGAAGGATAAAAAATGGCTGAAAAGGAAAAGTAACTAGGATCTCAAAACACTACACGCCAGTCCAGATCCTTGCGCTTAATGGCGATGGGTAATTTGATGATCGTAACAGTGTGGTTCTTATCGTACCGCGCTCTTCAGCCTCGAACGTGGAAAATATTTTCAGGTAGGCGGGGACCACGTGTTGTTTTACCCCCAATTTAAGGAATGACTTCTAGGGGTGACGGGTCCATTCAATCTCAGTGCAATGTGCCCTTGGTCACATGCCTTGATCCCTTCCCGTGTCGTGAGCCCTTGTTTCGATTGTTCGTTTGTGAATTCGGACACCTTTGTTTGTTTCCACCTCGAGTTTTACTGTGTCGAATTTCACTACGAGAAACGTCCAGTTCCATTTGATATTGTGACGTTGGTAAGTGGTTTTTCGAGGCCGTGCAAAGTTGTAAAAATTAATAAAGGCTGTTCACGATAAAGTGAGCACTTTTGAAATCAACCTTTGATAAATGTCACTGCCCCGACCAGCATATATTTTAATGGGCGCACTGAATGGCATGCGCCCAGTAAAGTTGGTAACGATGGATGGGAAGTAGTTCCACATTTTAACGTCGAAAATAAAGTGTTAGGTAACCATTTGTGATAACTGAAATTATTTCTTTGGTTTTCGGTTTTTTTTTAATGAACCTAAGTGTAATAATGAGAAGATTTGTAAAATGTTTACTTTTCTAATAATTTCACAGTTTCACTTGACCGACGCATGAATAAGGTGACGGGTTCCATGACAATGTTAATATTACATAAGGCGGAAGAATACACAACGTGCATACAAGTACATCTTAAGCAGGGCTTTCAAAAGTGCTCATTTTACCGTGAACAGCCTATAAATGAAATATTTCAAGCATCTGCGCATCGGAAAACGATCTAGTGGTGGAGAATGCAAGTGGTTCGTAACCTCGGCTAAAGGGGCATTCTACGAGGCGTATGTGTCCATGCTGTGACTTCGGACAGCGGCAGTTTACGTTACGACCTGGCCGCACTTTCCTTGCGCACGAAGCTAGCTATCGTCTATTCGAGGTATCTCCACACGTTTTGAAGCAAACCTTTGAAAAATCACACCATGTATGACGTATTTGATTGTTTTCTAAATATGTTCGTCTATCTCACTTCTGTTAACACACAATTTGCCCGACTCATTTTTGGTTAAAATGGAATTTTACATGTATTTTATTTATAAATTATAATATTCCATTTATAATTAATGTGGACGAAAACAGAGAAAATAGGTGTGTTGATAATGCCTAGTAAGGGATAGTTTTTATGCAGAATATTATGAAACTGAGTACACGCCAATGCGGTGCGTTGTCCCTTTGTTGTAATTTTCAAGTCTCTGATAAGGTTTATTCTACTCATGTCAGGAACAAAACGAGACTTCTTATTTGAGAATTTTACGTAAGGGAACTTTACGCTGCTAGATGCGCAGTGTTTCCAAAGGTAACGTTTAATTAGAATTCTAAGTTACGTGGGTAATAAAATATACATATTTTACTTGGTACGGACTTATTGTACATCAGATTTATGATTATTGATATTATCCAGTTTTTTAACGTAGAAAATAGAGAAAATCTGGTACATTTCCGACACCAGCGCTTACCCAGTGGCGAAAAATTTCTCTTCGTCAAACTTTTAATACTGATCTCCCCACTTATACTATAGTCCATTCCCGACTGGAAGAGACTTTTGAAAACGAACCTTTGAAAAATCACTCTAGGCGTAACATGCCAACCTGTTTTTTTTCTTTTCAATAACCTGTATTCCACAATTATATGACACTATTTAACTTTAGAGTACTGTATTATTGAATAAATGGAACTTTACCTTAGTATCTTCTATAATTTGTAATATTTATTTCGTATTAAATACGAATTAACAACTGCGAGAGCAGCGATGTGTCGGCAACCGCTAGTAAGAAGTAGTTCACAAATAAATATTGTTTTGACAGTTTTTTGGTATGCAACTTGTAAATAAAACGTTGCCAAATGAAATATTTAAATATTTAGGTAGCCCCGATGGAAACATATTTCATTGCTATAGTTAAAAATAACAGCGCAAAATATCGTGCGTAGGCCCTAGTGACACGGTGTTTGTTTTATCGACTGAGGAAGCAACTGTCGGCTGGGCGAGGCTTGTCGCTCTCTCTCACTTTTCTCTCCCCCCTCGGGAAGTTAGGCATCGTTAAGAAGCAGAAAATATACATGTTTAAAATGTTAGCATATTTCATGATTATTACAGCAAAATAATGATTTTTGAATTTGTAATTTAGAAGTGAATAGAGATTTTCATATTTGAATACTTATTTGAATATATTTAGATATGATGGTGAGGCGGTTACCATCTGCAATTGGCAGACGTGGCGAGCCATGACATGGCGTGTTGCTATTTGCCAAACGAAGAGTAAATTATACTTACTCAGAAAAATATTTCAAATCACCACATCACTTTTGTAGACGTTGTGTATTTAAATCCTACCTACGCAAGTTACGATGTTGTTATAAATCTGTGTTTCCACAGCAGTAATAAATATACTGTGACGTGTGTTTCGCTAACCGCTGCGTGTGAAATGGCGTGACACTGCTGCGTGGTGGTCGTTACGCTGGCCCTGTGTGTGTGCGTGATTTCAAATATTTGATGTGCACTATTTACACGTTTTAACTGTGAATTGTTTTTATGACGAAGTTAATTATTTACGCCCATGTCTGTTTATTTATCACAACGTTGTAACTTTTCCCTAGATGTTTGAAACACAGTCGTGTAACGTGATATGCCACAATCCCAACAAAATACAAAGCCCAGCCCGATAAATTGCAATAAACCTAAAAAAAACAGTAAGTAGCAATATATAGAAATATGAGAGGAATAAAAGTTAAGGTAGGCTTATTTGTGAACATGTTCACCGCTATCTTGTAAGTTTGTATGGCAAAAAATAAGCGACACGAGTAGCGTGCTGGAATCAAATGTGTTTTTTTTCGTTGAATTGGTTGTTCCATGATTTAATATTTATTCCAACTGAGGTCGTCCTTTAAAAGAAATGACCCAACAAATATCAATAACAAAATATTTAAAACTGCAGTTCTTTACCCCGCAGCAGTCGCGGCAAAATATTAATGTGCATTACGTGTAATGTGCTATGTCGTGGAAAACAAATATGTCAACAATGTAAAATAACCGTAAGAACTATCGTTAATTCAGGCATTTTTTAAACGTCATTAAGCTGACATAAATCATGTTATAGGCCTAAACTGTGAATATTCGTACAGAATGGTTTTTGCAATATGACAGAATTCTTTGAAAAGCTGTAAACAGTAAACAACACATTTGATAGGTATAATAGGTGTGGTGAAAGTATACGAACACATGAACACACACAATGAAATGAAAACATTTGATTTTGACAGATGCTACATGGCAGTCACATGTCAATGTTTGTTTACATTTGGCGGAAGGATACGAAAAGGGCCTGCAAGTAGATATTTAGCAGGGCTCCGAGAAAGTCTATTCCAGTGGGGAATGGACTATAGAAGTAACCTTAACTCGGTTAAGCTTTGTTTGCATGAGGTGGTGGAGTATCCTGGGAGTAGAATTTGAGCAGGGCTTCAGAAAACTTGTAACTTACAGTGGATGAATAAGCTGGGCGGGGACTGCGACACACACACACACACACAAGCAGAGTGATGCGCTGCTGTAGTCTATTGGCGGTTTCTTCACACTTTTTTAACTACACCTTTGAAAAATTTACCCCCATGCAGGACGTATTTGGTTCTTTCCTAAATAGATCACGCATCAGAAGCGTTGTATACTTATTTTAACGTAGAAGTACCTTATTTTTTGGTTCAGTTGAACTTGTATTTATATATTTCACTAGCTGTTACCCGCGGCTCCACCCGCGTGCTATATATATATATATATATATATATATATATATATATATATATATATATATATATATATATATATATGACTACTCAAACAGTTGGTGGCAGATTTAATATATTCCGTACGAAACTATTCTTTTTCTCTGGGATGAAAATTACCTTATGTGCTAATCCAGAATATAATCTACCCCTGTACCAAATCTCATTCAAATCCGTCGACCCGTTATGACGTGACTGAGTAACAAACATACAAAGTTTTCCATTTATAATATCAGGACCTATAAATTATTGTAAAGGGTGATTCTCAATTAGACCGACAAACTTCGGGAGGTGATTCTTCATGAAAAAGTGAAAGGAAAACATATGTGACACTTTATACCTAAACCGAATATCAAAGGAGGTATGGGCCCTTAAAAAAAACGAGATTTTAAGCCGTATTTGAGCAAAATATTGGCTCTTGCGTTGAAGGTCACGATAACA
Source organism: Dryococelus australis (assembly GCA_029891345.1). Taxonomy (NCBI): domain Eukaryota; kingdom Metazoa; phylum Arthropoda; class Insecta; order Phasmatodea; family Phasmatidae; genus Dryococelus; species Dryococelus australis. Next base: position 292,817,688 of record CM056995.1, on the reverse strand, counting down.
TACAATAATATTCCGAGAGTTGTCATTGTGTTTTACTTAGTTACCGATATTTTGCTCGTATCTCCCTTAATATTCGGTTTAGGTATAAAGTGTCACATATGTTTTCCTTTTATTTTTTCATGAAGAATCACCTCCCGAAGTTTGTTGGTCTAATTGCGAATCAGCCTGTATATTTTATTTATAATAAATATGATTTTTAACAGTGGGGAGAATGCGTATGTTGGTAATGACTAGCACGAAATAGTTCTTGTGATAAATGTTATTAGACTGGTTGCGCTCGAAGGAGTTGTGTTGTCCCTTTGGTATAATTTCATATACTCGGTTAAGCTTTGTTTGCATGGAGCGGAGAAACGTGCTGGAAGTAGAACTTTATCAGAGCTTCATGAAAGTTGGAAGTAACTGTGAGTGGAGAGTATGCGAGCGGAGGGAGTCGCGGTGGCTGGAAGGAGGTCATGAGGCTGGCGGGTATGTGTGTTGGTTTACGACTGGAAAGCGGGGTGTCGAGGGTCGTAATGTCTGGAGCCGCAGTTCGGCCAGTCGTAAACGACGTCGCCCCGGCCCTCAGGGACGTCTCCGCGACGCCCGGACGCCCGCCCGTCTTTTCTTCTTCGACGACGAAGACGCTGAAATCCGCGCCGGAGTTTCTCCTCGCAGCCAGCTGCGCGTCAGCTTAGTGACGAATATACTCCGCTCGCGGTGTCTTCACATTCTTCTAAAGCCCTGCTAACGTTCTATGTCTATGGAGCGTCCCACTCTTAGATTGCAGTGTGAGGTGTAATGGACATTCACTCTCTCTTTCCAATACACGAGTTCTGTCGTTAACACTGTCCTTGTTCCTGCGTGCGATATTGCCTGATAAGTAGGGCCACGAGTATTTCGCGGATTGAGTTGGCAGCAAACTAGGTTGGTCATCCCTCTATACATTCGAGATATTTTCGTTTGCTTATTGGTTGCTGTGATGAAGTGAGGCCTCTGTACAGCAGGACTGTTAAACACTCACTCACACTACTGCTTCCTGCTTATTACTGGCTAACAGTTAAATGGGATATGTCTAAAGAACTGTTGTACAATAACAACAGTAGGAGAAAAGAACAAGTGTTTGGAGTCTATCTAGTATCCGAATGAATTCGCGAAATACTCGTGGCTCTACTGATAAGTTATCTTTTTGCAGACTCGAAATGGAAAAACAATCTACGTTGCGTGCGCTCCTTCCATTCACAATGATAGGGTTTCTCACGTGCTTCAGTTTCAAAGCAGCCGCTTAGCTTTGCGTCGCAGGATCGTATTCTCTTAACAGTTGTCAAAGAGGTATACAGATAAAATTCTCGTAATCAAGCCGTTTACTTCGCCACCCATTGGCTGCTCAACTCCGCAAAGCTGAAATAATCTGGCAACAGTGCGCGCTATTCACACCTTACTGCAATCTAAGAGTGCGACGCTCTATAGGACATTCCTGAGCCTCTTTCAGGCAAAGCCTAAGAGTGGGATGGACTCCCGTGGGAACCCCGCCGTCCAAGGTCAAGAAGCGAGGGAGCGATACGGGCGACACTAACGCACGGCTGTGTCTCGTCGCTGCTACGCGCAAGGCGTGCAGTGTTTCCGTCCTAACGCTGTACTATGCAAATTAGATATGTAATAGTGTGGTTTTATTACACGCGATTAAAGACCACAGATTAAACTACGTCCGTATTTCTGTACTTTTCGCTTGCCGCTTAAGTAAACTGCATAGGCAAGCTTTAAAAATGCGGTATTTGACCATTTTCACGAATTGTTTCTTCCAAGAATACACTTAATGTGACAAAAATAAACAAATAGGTGCATAGATAATAGTTTTTTTAAATCTTTTCTGACAAGAAGTCGTATTTTCAGAACATTTATTTACCGAGATACGCGTGTACGCGCGACCAACTATTAAAAAAAAAATGCAGGGGTCCCTCCCACACTCAACCGCGTCAAGAAAATTACACCAAAGGGACAACGCACTGCATTCGTGCACACTCAGTGTAATAATATTTCGCATAACAACTATTTATTACTAAGCATTTTCTCACTGTTTATAAACATATTAATTATAAACAAAATATTATAGTTTATAGGTAAAATATAAATAAAATTTCAATAAAACAAAACATGCGGTAATTTTATGTCAACAGAAGTACAACATGGCATATTTAGGAAACAACCTGACACGTCATACAACATGCTGTGATTTTTCAAAGGGTTAATTCGAAAAGCGTGAAGAAACCGCTAATATAAATAAAAAAAAATACAAATATATGTGTGTGCGCGTGTGGCCTTAAAATCGATTAAGCGCTACGGGTGACAGCGACCGGCGTATGTAAAGGAGCATCGTCTCTATCCGCGAGACGTGCAGTCTTTCCTTTGGCGATTCGGCTAAACGTGACTTTAATCAGTGACCCAATAATTTTATTGGACGTGACTGTAGCAAAGTCTAGTGCATGCAACCGGTTAGTGTATTTTGAGATACAGCAATTCGAAAATGCCGCTTTTAGGTATGTTAGTTGGCATGAAAATAATGTTTTTAGTATCCAGGACGTCTTGAAAGTACCATTCCGTCGTCACTGGGGTGCTTTCTTCGGGTATGTAAATTCATTTGGGTGCGTGTAAGAGCTTCGGCAAAAAAAGCTGTTTTAAAACAAACTCATTTCAAGCGGCAGGGAGGCAACCGCCTTAAGAACATATTTCAAGCTAATTTTGCATTTAATTTACTGAAATATATTTGTATAAGTACCCCAAAATGTAAATATTTCTAGTCACGTGATTTTAGTTTTCAAAATATAGCACGGAAAAATAGAAAATGTCGGTATATGGGAGCCCAAGTATCTATGTTCTTAATTAACTATGACAAATAAATCACATATGTTGATCTATATCACATACACAACACGTTAATTAAGTATAAACAATATTTAAGAACGGGTACTCGGGTATTGGTATCGCGAATCTCTTTTAAAATGGTTGGTGATGTTTTGGCTAACACATTTTTGTTAGTCCAAGAGAAACTAATAAATATTCTATTTTTTTCTCTCGGGCGAACAAAATTGTCTGGCGAAAACAAAAATTCCCTTTTCTAAAATGGATTCGGGATGCTAGTACCCGAGTACTGATTGTTAAATATACTTAATGGTTAATATAATGTGTATAAGACATAGATCGCATGCCATATGATTTGGTTGGCAAAGTTAATTATGAGCATAGAAACTTAGGCTCCCATATTCCGAAATTTTCGTCTTTTCTGTGCTATATTTGGAAACAATAATCATTTGACTCTAAATATTTACATGCATGTGGTCCTTATATAAATTTCTTTCACATGATGAAATACAAAATTATCTTTAAATATGATCTAATTTTGCAAACGTGCAATAACTTGCATGCAACTAGTGACTAGTGCCCAGTACGGGTTATATGACAATATTCTAACAGTTGAAGTCGTAAATGTCCGACTTCCAAAGTGCCATGATCATTGAAGCGTGCGCCGCTGGAGCCTCAGGTATGAAAAAACAGCCAACATTGTCGGTGTTGAAAGAAGAACTGGTCCGACTGTTATGGCAGCCTACACAAAACACAGTGAGACGTCATTTTCGATACAGAACAGCGGGAGAAAATCAAAGTTCAACGATAGGAACGGAAGGTTGTTGAAGCAGACGGTGAACTGAAACACTGTGATGCAGATAACCTTCGAGATGAAGACACATCGACACAGCTCTGTGTCAGTCAAAAATCTCCTTGCTATTCCAGAGGTATTGGCGACGCTGCGGATGTTTCGAAGTGACAATTGTGCCAAGAGCAAAGAAACTTGGCGTGTTAACAGTGGGGATAAACCACGTGGTCTGAAGAATCTACGTGCAGAATTCTTTCAGGCCACCGGGCGTCTTTTTGTCTCGAGAGCGCTTGCAGATCATGTTGAAAACCTCCTTTCTACTGTCAAGCATGGAGGCAGCGTGGTCTGGGTCAGCTTGTAGTACTGCACGGGAAGATCACAACACAGCAGTGTCTCCGCATTCTGAGCGATCCTCTTCGTCCTACGCCCCAGGGTTTTCAGGCGATCTGCTCCCGCTCGCACTGCTTGGTGTGTTCAAACATGGCTCGGAAAGCACGGGGCTTTGTTGGTATAGGCTGTTCACGGTAAATTGAGCACTTTTTAAGGCCCTTCTAAATTTTTCCTTTCGTCCAATATCCATCTTCCTGCTGCTTTTTAATATAAACACTGAAATGTGACCAATAAACACAGTGTATACATTTTACCACCATCGAACTGCAATGCCTGAGACTGCAATAAAATACGTTTAGTAATGGTTCATGGCTATTGGGAGGGCCTTAAAAAGTGCTCACTTTACCGTGAACAGCGTATATGAGTATTTATGTCAAACGGCGTGCCAGGTATTCACCTCTAGTCACACTTTCTAGACCAGAGACCGCGCTGCATGAGACCTGTATTTGTCAATCCCACGTCAACAAATTCATACCAAGCGTGGACCAGCTCCCCAGCCAATTCAGTTTTGCTTCCAGTCACAAGCGTTTATACTATTTTGTCTACTAGCACCTGGTGTCCCGTCGGCAGGGTTAACATGGATGATGGGCTGGCGCTAATTGGCGCTGGCTGTGAAGGGCAGACCTGACGGTGCGGTTGCCTCCAAGAATGGACTAGATGAGAGATGGGAATAGAGCAGCGGCAGAATGAAAACGAGGGCGGAAGCAGGAGCCCTCTCCCCTCCCCCCCCCCCCCCGAGAAAAATCCAACTCCATGGTGGAGGCCGCGGTTGGCGTAGAGGCTACACTGCTCGCCTCCAACCAGGAGTGACTCCGCCGGCGGTCACTCCTGGATCTTCGCTCGTCGGAATCGCGCCGGACGGTGTTGCTAGTCGGCGAGTTTCATCGCGGATCTCCCGACCTTACATTCCGGCGTTGCACCGTATCCACCTTGCTGCACACCCACTTCTGCAACACAATGGCGGTATCGGCCACACTTGCCACGTTCGAAAAACTGCCGTCCGCCACGACTGAGGATCGAACCAAGACCCCACCAGAGGGGGAGGTTAGTGACGCAAGACACTAAGCCAGCCGTGGGCCCCTGTGTACTGAGCACATGGCACAAGTGAGCATCGGTATAGATAATATGCGCACTTCAGTGGCGGCTGAAACACGAGTTCATCGCCAATATCACGCTTTATGTTGTTCATTGTTAACTGAGCATGTTTGAAATGAACCATTGAAGTGTGTCACTACCTCTAAAGGCTGTTCACGATAAAGTGAGCACTTTTGAAATCAACCTAAGGAAAAAGTCACTGCTACTAACGTCATATATTTTAACGTGCTCACTGAGTCACATGCGTCCAGTAAAGTTGGTAACGATTGATGGATGGAAAGTAGTTCTATATCTCAACGTTGAACAAAAAGTGTTAGGTAACCATTTGTGATAACTTAAATTATTTCATTCGCTTCCTGGGATTTTTTTAGTGCATCGGAGAATAAAATGACCACATTTGTAAAATATTTTAATTTTCAATAATTTCCCCGTTTCACCTGAATGACGTGTGAATAAAGTGATGAGACCCATGCAATGTTAATTTTATTTAAAACGGAAAATTACATCACCGTCAAACAAGTAGATCTTAAGCCGGGCTTTCAAAAGTACTCATTTTAACGCGAACAGCCTATAGCTGCATATATTTTAACGGGTACACTGACACGTAACCAGTCCGGTAAAGTTGTTAACGGCGCACGTAGAGAAAGTAACTCCATGTTTGAATGTCGAATTAAAAGTCTTAGGTTAACATTTGCGAATACTAAAATTATTTCCTCTGCTTTCTACTTTTTAATGCCATTTATTGTATTAATTAGTGAATTTGTAAAATAATTACTTTTCTAATAATTTCACAATTTGACTCGACTTGCGCATGATGAAAGTAATTAGGCTTATAGCAATGTTAATTGTACAAGTGGAAAAATACGCAATGTGCATAAAAGTGTATTTAATCGCGGCTTTCAAAATGGCTCAGTTTACTGTGAACAGCCAAAATGTAACACGGAACGTAGGTGACGATCTACCGTCATGCTCATCAAATTATTTCACGAAAATAATCTAGATTGTCGCCATTCATTTTTATTAAATCTTATAGTGCAGAAACATAGTATATTTTAAGTGGTATGTTTTTAATCAGACTAATATTATGCGCAAAAGAAAGTTGTAAATAATATGAGTGTGGTGCGCGGTAGAAGGGAAAACATTTATTTCGAGAGGGCCGAGTAGTTGAACCTCGGCACACGTTTAAAACGAGGTCACGTTGAAACATGTAAGTGGCTTGGGAATCGACATACATGCGAAAGGTGTGTTTCATCCATAGCTTCACAATGAAACACTATCCATTGCCACTGGTGAGAAGTTTTTGATTGTGTTCCCCTAGCAAAGTGTATCTTGGACTACTTTCCAATAAACATTGCAATGTTTATTGTACGATAAATTCATTAAATCGTTTTAGGTTTCTTTATTATGTCAGTAAAACTAAAGTATAGTTTTAAAAAATGTCCTTTACACTACTAAATAAATACAACAGAAATGAATAAACTTTATGAGTAAAATGGAAAGCGATACATAAATGAAATGCATACAACTGTGAACGAACAACTACAATTAGGTACAAATAAGCATTATCATTGATTTCCCTTAAAAAAAAAAATCATAAATTTTACTTAAAATATTTTGCAACACGCAGTAATGTTAATCCTGTGTCATATTTTAATCCGGATGAGTTTATTTTCTAAGATTGTCGACTAATTCAGATGGTAATAAATGTGAGGGTAACAAGGGATTCTGAAATGAGGACACAACTCCCTCAATGCTCACTGTGTGGTGAATCATGTACTGTGTTCCACGCACATTAAAAAATATTCACATATAATTTGCCAAAATTTACTGGTGTCCTTGACACCCAGCCACATCCTACTCCCACCGCTTTCCCTCTCTCCGAATTTCCACAATTCAGTGCCACAGACAGCTTAATAATAGCCTCACGATCTGCGTAACCTTGCAACACCGCATGTTTTGTGTGGCTGTGTTGGGGATACAGCCGTTTGTTTTGCGTGAATATACGTCTACGTTGACGCCCTCGGACGCCTAATGTTTATTTTACGTTCCCGGCACCGCCTCACTCGATCATATGGTGCTTTATGGGTATCACTGGATGGCTTTTGAGATGCCCTTTCCAACTGTATACGATTTCTGTATTTCGACTCGGCTTTTTGGCGAGTATAGGCCGATATTGTGTTAAGTTATCTTAATTTTGTTACATTAAACTTATACAATTTCACCATAACCAACGCCACACAAATGTTTTTTATACACGCAAGAGATTGATGTTGACGACAGCTGTCGATTGAATCTTAAACGAGCGTCGTAGCTTCTACTAGTCAAAAGTTATACTACGCGGAAGTTATGAGACGCGGCGAGACTAACTCAAAAATGCCCCCCCCCCCCCTTCTCTCCAAGCGCGATTCTTCGCAGTTCTCACTCGACGTAACATATTCTTTGATCCTTTAGAAATCGAGTGGTGTAATTGAATTTCGAATGTAGACGATAGATTCGGAGCTGCAATGCCAAATTATAATCCGCGATTTATCATCGGATTTTCTGGACTGCCTCCCACAATGGTTGCAAATTTAAAGACGTATTCACATCAAAAAGAGCTCTCCAGCTGTTGATCCCCTACTTGCCTGGGGGAAAAAAAATATTGTGCGTCTGACTTGAGCTGTGTGCAGAATTTGTGTAGAATTTCTATAGTCTAGTTGCAGACGAAGGTGAGCAAGCCGACATATCACGCGGACGTCACAATGAATGATGTGATTGCGTCAACGCCTGCAGTACAATGTTTACCGTGATTCATGTGAAAACCAAAAAACTGCGGTTCGAAATCTCAAGGTAAACTACGACCTCCATGCACCAAAATTCTAAATTCTTGCATAGTACGATAATTGTCGTACAGTGCTATACGATAATTGTCATGCTACGCCGCTGTATTGTACGATAGTTACCGCTATGCGCCGCAGTAGTGTAGGGTAATAATGGCGCAGCGTCTACAGTAGTGTTAGAAGGGTGCGGGCGAGAGGACCTTGGCGCCACCTTGGCCGCCTTACGTAACGAGAAAGAGCAGCAATCAGCTGTAGCTGCGGGTAGCGCCTGTGGGGTCACGAGGCGGGAGTGACGTCACCGCCAGCCACCCTAAAGGTGGGTGTTTACGCTTGACTTAACAGAATAAGTTCTCCCTGTGCTTAAGGTATGATTCAATGTATTCAAGGGTATTGGTTTATGACTGTCTTGTGCGGGTCTTGACGGGTCATGTGCGTTCTTGGCATGACTTAAGAGATCGTTAGTTATATTTTATATCTTATGCAAAAGTCAAGACAGAAGTAGCCAATCAGAGCAAAGCGAGTTGTTATTGGCGGTAAACTGTATTTACAACTTGTATTTAGGTTATGTCGTATTGTGGAATCGTATGAAAGTAATTATTTTAATCTTAATTTAAAGAATAGTTCATGGTCATGTTTTCTTTCGGGGGAGAGGTTATTGAATTCGCTTTAATTAACCTTTTCAGATTTTTTGATGTAAATGCCTAATGTTGTCATCGATTACCCCTTCTATAAGATTTCACGAGTTGTTTTTAAACGATTACACAAGCAGTAACCACATATAATTAAATATGTTTAAATTGTCAATTTTTCAGGATTTTCCGGTTGCATACATCTCCTACGATTTTGATTGGTTAGACTTAACAGATGCTAATTCAATCATAAACTGCAAATCTTCTTATGTTCATTATCTGTGTGCTTATCGAGTCATTAAGTACAATTCTTAATTCTTTAGTCTTTAATCGTAAAGCCACCTTAAGCCCAGGCATAGAGCAGATAAGTAAGCGCACAGAGAATGGCGTGGCGACGGTCGCATCAAAGGAATAAGCGGCTGTTTCACATCTGTATTCTCAAATACTATGTGGCATACGCTAAAATTGTATTTTCAATATTATCATTGCATGCAATCTGGTGTCAGCTCTGTGCTCTACCCTGCTACTTGCTAGTTTACACTTCAACCACTGAAAGGTATCTCGGCAGCTGACGCCACAGGACGTGTGGAAAGGGTCCCTTGCTGCTCGCTTGTGAGTGGTCGGAATACATTCCGTATCCCTAGACTACACTGTGGTTACTAGCTCCTGCTGCGAGCACCGAGGATGTACAGAAGTGAGCAAGGACCAGCTTACCTTGCAACAGTTCACCTCACACCACTGCTTTTATTTTTGTATTTAATTACAATTAGGCAAGTCAAGTATATGTCGAGCCAATACCGAAAGAAATCCGCTCGCCGAAGTTAGAAAAAATGTGCAACGACTTGCATTGACCCCAAGAAAACCCTTAAACCGCGTCAAAGTCAATCTTACTATTCACATGAGAATTCCTGCCTGAAAAATAATTGTGTTGCCCTGAATGTAGGACTAACAGATGTCGAGCAAGAAAAAAAGGCATTTCCACCATTTTTTTTTTGCGTTTGGCTGGATTTTTCAAGGTAAAAAAAATCATGCTTTTTAGAGATAATAAAATATGCTATTGCGATGTTAGTTTTTTGTACACGAACACTTGTCGTAGCTGTGGGATCAACACTTACCTGATTAACCATTTAACGTCTCTACGTTATTTTATAAACATGTAAATTTGCCATTTGGAACTACATACAAGCTATTTAATGTATTGTTCTCTAGTCAAATAGTTCGCTAATGAAATTGCATTGTTCTCATTTTGTTTGAAATACCGTTATTTTCCAGAGTGAATATCTGTTTTCTTATTTACTGAATGTCCTGGCGACCCTACCGGATCCCAATACCCTGTGGTACACGGCAAAACGAACATCGCATGGTACATAAACAAACACTTAACACGACGATACAATTCTGAAGTGTTTTGGAAACCAACCCAGATAAACAAAGAAACGGCAATCCTAAATTATACTTTTCGCTGTGTGAGCAAATATTTTGCCAGCGTCATGCTTTACTGTCGGGCTATTTTTTACGCTGTGAATCCGCACATTTTATTGCGGCGTAAGATGTAGTACAACAGGCATGTATCATTCCGCCTAGCTATTTTCTCATAAGTTGGCTAAAACTGTTTTTTTTTCCATCTCTTTTTTTCCAACATACACTATCTGTGTGCGTGTCTTGCGGGTGCCACCTAACTTTCTCACTCATGGATGGTGGGATGGGGAGGTATTTGTATACTGTACACAGCTAAAAAAAAAAAAAAAAAAAAAGCTTGTACATCCTTGTATTATTCTTGTGTTTCAATGACTTCACATTTATATGATAATGCTGTCTTGCCGTTTATTGTTTACTACATTGTCTCCAAAAAATTGAATGACGCTGCCAGTGGTAGACAGAACTGATCTTTCATGTAAACCAACGATATCACCCTCCAACAAATTACGACAATAAATGCAGCGTACAGTCTACAAAAAAATTATTAATCGTTATTAGACAAACATTTACATATGGTAATTTGTTTTAACAGCATCACATCCAAGCCACCATTTAGCCACACCACAACGGAGCAAAACTACTGGCTACAACGTGGATTGCAAGCAGCAGCTGTTGCAACACAAGACCGTTGTTGACAGTGAAATGCATTTTTGGCATCGGGAACACCGATCCAGCATCGTTACATCGCGACCGAGCCGTACAGCAACCTAATCACAACCGTGAAACGATGCGCAGTACATCCACACCATTTTACTGAGTTTTGGTTTTCTTACGACTTCTGCTATTGAAAGTCACAGTTTCCTAGCGAAACTTGTAAAGTACTTTCTCATTTTTGTAAACATCAAAATGCTATATTTTCGATCAGTTGGTAACAAAATTTTCACAAAAAAATTATTATGAAAAATAGACCCTACCTCTACAAAAAGACGACAAAAACCTCAACAGAGAAAAAAAGAGCAACGTTTATCTGGAAAAAAATATCCATGTCGTCAATCTATCTCCTAAAATATACAAGAAATGGAAAGTATAAAAAAATAATATGAATGACAATACGAAAGACAAAAATAAAGTAAGATGCAACAAAAAGAGGACCGAAAAAAAATTATCCAGTAAAAAACAATTAGGAAGCAAAAAAAAGACACAAACACAAATACAGGTTTGAATTAGCACAAGACAAAAACAGTTGACAAATGGCACAACCTAAGTGAGGATAAAAAAAATAACTTAGTTGTACTTTTGCGAATTATGTTTTTCGTGAGCTAATTCAAGCCTATCGTTGTCTTTTGTGTTCATTCTGTCTGTTTTTGTAACTCTCGGTTCGTGTATGTTTTGGTTGATAAATTACTTTCTTTTTTATTGTGTTGTTGCCTATTTTTCGTATATTATTGTGGAAATTTTGTTCTGATTTTTGCATAAATATTTTTTGTATCATGTCTGCATAGTTTGACATAGTTAGTTTTATTGAATATTTTATATTTGTGACATATACTGTATTTGTACAGTTGCATTTATTTTCTAGTTGAACTTATTTTTATGAAGACATTATTTTACTGTGGTGGTTTTATCCCGTAATTAGCTTTGGCAATAAAAATCAACAAATTTCTGATTTAAATTCGTCCACACCCTTACCCGAATATTGTGACTTGTGCCTTTCTTGCAGTGCGTCACAATACGGACGTTTATGTTGCCTGAGAGCCGTTCACGATCGCGAGCGAAGTATGCCGGTGACCCATCGTGTTGAAACCAAACAATGTCCAGTATTCCCACGTCCCGCAGTTCTGGGATGAGATTTTTGGAGATAATTTGGAGATAACTGGACTGATTAACAGTGCCACTGGCTGATAAACAACGCCTGACCGCAGCCTGTAAGAATATTTGGGTCTGACGGGGACTGGACAACTGTCCAGCTCCTCTCCCATGGCCTTCAAAAAGCCCTGATCTGACAACGCCAGATAAAGCACTCTGGGGTTTCATCAAGGAGAATGTGCGGATAACCTGCACCCACCTACACTTATTGAGATGGCTTAACCTGACCTAAATTCGAAAACCAAATCTAACCCAGCCTAACCTAACATGACCTACCAAATTAAAATGTCATTTTTAAATAAATAAAAACCAATATCTAAAACGTAACTTAACCTAACATAACAAACATTACCTAAAGTTATTTATCCCACGATCAGCTCAAAAATACTGTGCGCACAGCTCTGGTGAAAGCGACCCCAAGAATATTGATTAACATGAACAACATAACTTGGCGACGCATTCAGTTATATGCAAAGACCATGGAGGGACGCAATGGATGTTTTGGCTTCCCTAAGAGGTATGGTTCACCTTTTGTGAAAAGTTCACCCGTACGGACTTATCGTATTATATCGACTTAAAAGTGTGTACGGACTTTGTGCGCATTCTGTAGAGCTGCCTTGTGTCAGGACAGGATACTAGCTCGAAAAACGCGGAGGAATCTCTTACGGCCTGCGTCCTTTTTTAGTATTCTTTGTATTCACTGCCACAAGCGCAGCATGCGCGACACCCACACGCTGGAGAAGGGTGGAAGTGTTCCTGTGGCTGCTACGTGTGAACACACGTATAGGCTACTGTCGTGAGCTTGGGCTGTGGAAGTTTATACAGCATCTCTGGGGTGTGGTCCGCTGCCGTATACTTGGTAAAACAGCGACTCCCTAAACACCGGGTTCCGTAAAACATGTGCTATTATTTTGACGTGAATACGTCTTTAAATTTGCGACCATGGTGGGAGGCAATCCAGAAAATCCGATTATAACTAAGTCGCGGGTTACAGTTTGGCATTACAGCTCCGAATCTATCGTTTACATTCAAAATTCAATTACACCACTCGATTGCCAATATATTGAAGAATATGTTCCGTCGAGTGAGGACAGCCAAGTATCTCGCGCGGCGGGGAAGGGCGCGCCGCAATTTTGAGTTAGTTTCGCCGCGTCTCATAAATTCCGCGTAGTATAACTTTTGACTAGGAGAAACTACAACGCTCGTTCAAGTTTCAATCGACAGTCCTCGTCAAGATCAATTAATGGTGTGTATAAAATCGTTTGTGTGGCGTGGTTATGGTGAAATTGTATGCATTTAATATAAAAAATTAAGAAAACTTAACACAATTTCAGCCTATACTCGTCAAAAAGCCTAGCCGAAATACATAAATCGTATCTGGTTGGAAAGGGCATCTGAAAATCAATCCAGTGATACCCATAAAACCCCATATGATCGAGTGAAGCGGTGCGGGGAACGTAAAATAAACATCAAGGCATCTGAGCGCGTCAACGTAGACGTATTCAGGCAAAACAAACGGCCGTGTCCCCAACACAGCCAAACCCAATTTTATTCTTTAATATATTTAGACACCAAAAATGTTTAAAGAATTACGGTTTAAAAATTTTCTGCTCTCTTTTGAAACACACAAAACAGACAGGCAAGATTGCGTTAACTTTTCTACTGCGTGTTGAGAACGAAATATACTGCTGCGCAGAATAATTCAGCGAATACGATACAGTTTATAATTAATATCTATAAAACAATATTAAATGACATGAATCAGTAATTGTCTATTCACCATTCCCTGCCCCGATGACGATTGTTTCAGATAGCGAGTATCCATTGACGACTAGATTGAAAATACGAGGTCGCTGTTATCTGACAGTGCAGAACAATTTACAGCAGAAAATAGTGTCTATATCGTATTCCGCTTTCTTTTAATTTCATTACATTTGTAACTGTAATATTTTTGTCGATTGTGAGTGACTTGGTTCCTAATGTTTTTATTTTTGGACGTCAGTCTTTGAGTGATGTTTAAATGTTTTTTCCTGGATGTTTTGCAGGGTCGTGTAGTTTTGGAAATATTTTGTTATTTTGATCTGTGATTTTCCTCCTTTGGTTCACCGTAGTCCTGGGTCTAAACCAAACAGTAACGTATGGTAATTGCAATGTACGAGCGACGGAACACAGGGTAGGCTCAACTCAGGTTGGGTTCTAAGACGTATGGTTACGCACATAATCGACAGAATCTCCACGTTCATAATGAGCCCTGTACGACCTTTTGGTACACCGACCCCACACTCAAAAACTGTGAGTGATGCCAAGGTTGGGCTGGAAGAGTCATTCGCTATCCGGCATCTCCACCATGTGAAGGTCAATCTAACTTCGTAAGTATTGTCGGGTGTGTCGTACATGGAGATGACTGAAGAAAAGGAGCGTGCTCATTGGCTGCCAGCTAGCACCAGCGAATTCCCCGTTAAAAGTTGGTGCCAAAAAGTTGCCGGCAGCTTTGTTTCTGTATCTGTTTGTTTTCCTTTAATTGAAAGTCTTTTTGACAGGGAGGTCATAGCGGCCAGAAAGAGGAAGGGATGCACTGCTATGCACTGAGAAAGAGATTCTGTTGAATCAAATAAAGTTTGTTTGGCGCAACCGAATTGACTGCCTGTATAAGGGAAATGCTATAGATTGTCATTGAAACAACGTCATTTTGTTGTTCTTATTTGTTTGCCTCTACGTAGGTACATAAAACAGTTTCGGGTACTATAAAAAAGAGTGGAAGCACGACCTACATTTGAACCACCCTCGTATGCGCCCGAATCCCACGCTCTAGCAATCTCTTCTAAAATGTCTCCTACATGCTGTTCACAGTAAAGTGAGCACATCTGAAAGCCCTCTCAGTTGGAATAATAGTCAATGAATATATTTTATTTTAGCCGTAGGCGTAAACTTCCGAGTGCGGTGCATTATACATACTGTATTTATTATTTTCACGGCGAAACTTATTTTGAAAAGTGGCTAAAGGATAGAAAATAGTTGAAAGGGAAAAGTAACTAACGCCTCGAAAGTGCTCATTTTACCGTGAACAGCCTATAGTGACATTTAAATGAAAGAATTTAAACAGCGACAGTGAAAATACTGGACAACTTGCGTAAATAAATAGTTCAAGTTTTACAGCTTTGCGTTATAGTTTCCCGTTAAACTTGTTTTATTAGGATATTTATGCATACAATTTATTAAACATGAATAAATGCACTAACAAACGCTGTTACTATCCCAAGTGTCACAAAAATCACATACAAACTCTCGGGCTGTATAACCGACGAACGAAGGCAATCAAATGAGTTGCCAAACAAATACATACAGTTGACTCAACTAAATATTTTGTTGGCAAGTCTAATTTTTTGTTGGCATGCACAGATGTTTTGTCTATTGCAAGCACGTATTTTGATAGATTAACGAAATCAATTTTGTTGATTTTCAAGTCTGGTTTACTCAACAAAATACTTTGTTAGGCTATTAAATAAATAACTATCTCTGCATAAACAAGTATTTTGTGGCTAGAATAAATCTTTCAGTGTGCTCTGTAGTACGAAACGGTTTCAATATTCGCATGGTGAGGATCTAGGTAAACATCGGCAAATGGAAAACCCGATTGCGCTATCGGGGGAATTGGACCCTGATTCCCCTCGATTACGACCGCAGTGTGTGATCACTGCGCCACTTAGCTCGGTCACCGAGGCTGCTTCAACAAACGTTGGCTACAACTGGCTTTGTCTGTGTCGGTCTCGTAGTGTTCTCGACACGTTCGTCACCACACCATGCAACATCGGCAAACATTCGTGACTAAAGGCTGTTCACGATATAGTGAGCACTTTTGAAATCAACCTAAGAAAAAAAGTCACTGCTACTAACGTCATACATTTTAATGGGTGCACCGAGTGACATCCTCACCTTAAAGTTGGTAACGATCGATTGCAATGTAGTACCGTATCTTAACGTCGAATTAAAAATGTTACGTGACCCATTTGTGATAGCTTAAAATTACTTCGTTCGCTTTCTGTTTTTTTAATGCATCGAAGTATAAAAATGGCCAGAATTGTAAAATATTTTATCCTCGAATAATTTCAGACTTTCACCTGACCGACGCATGAATAAAGTGATGAGGCCATGGCAATGTAATTTTACATAAGACAGAAAAATACATAACGGGCATACACGTAGATCTTAAGCAGGGCTTTCAAAAGTGCTCATTTTACCGTTAACAGTCTATACCAAGGGTTTTCCTGGAGCGCGACCACTTACAACACACTAGTTTGTTCCCGTAAGAGGTAAAGACAGTTCACGATAAAGTAGGCACTTTTGAAAACAACCTCATGAAAAAGTCACTGCCCCTGTCTGCACATATTTTAGCGGCCGCTCCGCGTGACATGCGCCCAGTAAAGATGGTAGGGATGGATGAAAAGTAGTTCTATATCTTAATGTCGAATAAAAAGTGTTAGGTAAACATTTGTGATAATTTATATTATTTCTTACGCTTTATGGTTTTTTTTTTACGCCTCAGTGTGTAAGAATTAGTATATTTATTAAATGTTTACTGGTATAAAAATGAACAGAATTAAAAAAAATATTTGCTTTTCTAATAATTTCACTGTTTCACTTGACCGACGGATGAATAAAGTGATGAGTCCCACTGCAATGCTAATTTTACATAAGGTGGAAGAATACACAACTTGCATACAAGTAGACCTTAAGCAGGGATTTCGAAAGTGCTCATTTTACCGTGAACAACATATAGACGTAGGAACGGGGAAGAAATCTTCACATTATAGGCTATTCACGGTAACATGATAACTTTTGAAAACCCTCCTTAAGATCTTCTCGTACGCACGTTGTGTATTCTTCCTCCTTATGTAAAATTAACGTTGCCATGTGCCTCGTCACTTTATTCACGCATCGGTCAAGTGAAACTGTGAAATTATTAGAAAAGTAAATATTTTTTAAAATCTGTTCATTTTTATACCTTGATGCTCAAAAACAACAGACAGTGAATGACATAATTGAACTTATTACAAATGTTTACCAAACACTTTTTATTCGACGTTAAGATATGGAACTACTCTCCCTCCATCGTTACCAACTTACTGGACGCATGTCACTCAGTGCACACGTTAAAATGTATGCAAGCAGAGACAGTGAATTTTTTTTTCTAAGGTTGATTTCAAAAGTGTTCACTTTATCTTGAGCAACATTTACCATGGAGTGATTTCGAAAAACCATTGGATACCGAAATCAGGATGGCCATGAGCGGGACTCCGAACGCAGGTGCTCCCAAATGCGAGATCGCCACTGCTCCGCCTCGCTCTGTGGCTAGAGTTGGGAGTTGGGCATCTGTAGTGCGAGGTGTTCTGCGCGTTTGTGTGGCGCGGCCTTGTGCAACAGTGACGCAATGTTTGAGAAGCCGTCGAGGCTTCTTGTGCGAGACGACGACGTCTAGCCACAGCTTTCTCCGCGCGCTCTAGGCACGGCCTGCACGCAGCCTCCGCTCTTATTACAGGCTATCCACTGTAAACTGAGCACTTTTGAAAGCCCTGCTCAGTATCTACTTCCTTGCACGTTATCTATCCTTCCGCCTTATGTTAAAATAACACTGCCGTGGGCTCATCACTTTATTCGAGCGTCGGTCAAGTGAAACTGTGAAATTATTAGAAAAGTAAATATTTTTTAAAATCTGTTCATTTTTATACCTTGATGCTTAAAAACAACAGACAGTGAATGACATAATTTAACTTATTACAAATGTTTACCTAACACTTTTTATTCGACGTTGAGATATGGAACTACTCTCCCTCCATCGTTACCAACTTTACTGGGCGTATGCCACTCAGTGCACCCGTTAGATTATACGCAGGTTAGAGTAGTGGTTTTTTTCTAAGGTTGATTTCAAAAGTGCTCACTTCATCGTGAACAGCCTTTATATCCCCGGGTTGTTGAGTTGAGACATTTGGGCGGCTCTTAAGAAGACGTTGGCCACGGAAAAATGTGTTATTTCATATTTGAGCCATATATTGTTCAACTTGTAGGCATTGTCTGTGACTACCTTATCCTCAGATTTAATATTTTTATGCTGCATGTTTGTTTGAAAAATGACACATCAAAGTAAACTTTTTACAGTTTTTTTATGTACAAATAAAATGAATCAAACTGATTGCAGAAAATTAAAAAAGGTTATCGGAAAGATCTTGTTTAATTCATTTTAAAGCGTGTTTAGGAAAGGTTATTTTCTAAAATTTAAGGGCGGCGAAAAACCAAAAAATGCAAGAAATTCCTTATTTTGAAGAAATTTTGTAAAATTAAAAAAAAACATTTCCTTGTACATCGTATATATGCCCTGAAGTAGCTCTTGAATTCTTCTTTCAGTGTGAATTGTCTCATTTCTGTACTTAAGATGGTTTTCATGGATGAGGTAGTCACAGACAATTCCTACAAGTTGAATAGCTCATGGCTCTAATAAGAAATAACACCTTTTTCCGTGGCCAACGAGGTCTCGAGAGCCGATGAGGGTGGAATAAGTTATGAATGGAGCAACGCCGGGATGCAAGGGCGTGGGAAACGGGATATATCCGAGAAAATCCACCGACCAGTGGCAATGTCCGGCACGATACACACTTGCGAAAATCCTAGAGGTCCGGCCTGGGATTGAACCCCGTTCGCTTTGGTGGGAGGCGAGCATGCTAACCGCCCAGCCACCGCGGAGCCTATTGCCCTCCGGGCTGCTTCAAAGAGAGCTGACAACCGTCAGAAAGTGCATCTTACTATGTAGAGCAATGGTATCCAACCGTTTTTATACAAATGGCCGCAACCATTATTGTGGACTTGTCCGCGGGCCACAGGCGTAAAACTCACAATGATCCCGGAAAAAAAAATTTAAAAAAATAATACGTTTGGTCAAGTTTTTTAAATTGATATTACACAATAGTCAGTCACATACTAAGAATTCCATAGATATCGTAAGTATTTAATTTTTCTTTCGATACCTGGAATCGTGTTTATATTACACAACTAAGTCCGCGAGTCCCTGACATGAAACGGCGGGTCGCGGGTTGGACGCCCCTGAGTTGTACTCATGTAAAGCATACCACGGACTCTACAGAGTTGCTATGTATAGGGTGTTCACGCTTAGCTGAGCTCTTTTGAAAGCAACATTTGTAACATTTCACTGACTTTACCTGCATATATTTTAACAGACACATTGGGCTCATACGCCCATTAAAGTTGGTAACCATGGAGGTAAAGTAGTTCCATATCGTAATATTTATTAAAAGTGTTAGAGTAACATTTGTGAATACTGAAATTATTTCATTTCTTATTTTTTTTTAAATCTATATAGTGTAAGAATCAGCAAATTTGTAAAATATTTACTCTTCTAATAATTTCACAGTTTGACTTGACGGACGCATGGATAAAGCCCTGCGTGGTGGTAATTTTATATACTGCGGATTAATACGCTATTTGCATACATCTTAGGCAGGTATTTAGAAAATGTTCCATTTACCGTGGACAACCTATAGCAAGTTTTCTGGTTTGTATTTATAAGTCACGTCTGCCTTATTTTTTGTGTTTATCAGTCTGCAAACTGTGGGCTTTTGCTAATGGGCGTCAAATATGGAAAGTGTAAAGTGTTGGGGGGGGGGGGGTGATGGCCCACCCCAATTGTACAATTGTAGAAGGGAGGGGGGGGGTAATATTAATATTTTAAAAAATAATAGTAGTGAGTGTAACGTGGATTTGGACGTATGTCGTTCAAGTCTATTTACAGCGACTATGGTGTTTTGTAACGCTATGGTTCCCGAAAGGCATCTGTACTTGCTTGTCTCTCTATTTCTATCTCCATTAGCAAAACGATCATTCCTAATGCTTTATTTATCGAGTATTCGTACTTTTCAGGCAAGTGGTAAGATGCGTGTTTATGGCTAACAACGAACTAAGCAAACCTTTTATTCCACTGTATAAAAGTGCCATAACATATGATTATACTAATAACCACAGAGATAAAAATTATAAAGAAGCACATTTGTAATTTTTAGTTACTTTTAATTTCTTTGAACGGATTACAGCAGTGGAAATTGGTTTTCAAAAAAAATCATGGTTAAAATTTGTAAAAGAAGTATTGTACTGTTATTAAAACATTTAAAGAACCAAGATTTGTCCTGAGCGTTAAATTGTGCGATTGTGTGAATTGCGTACATTTAAATAAAGCATACTAAGGAAAGCTGTCCAATGAAGATGAACCTAGTCCATGCCCATGATTTTGCTGTCAAAAGTATCATACGCTTCACCTTAGCTATTCATTCTTTTTAAAACCATAGCACGTTTATAAATTTCCGACTATATATACACATGCGTGGACGTGCGCAGGGAATTATGGGGATGGAAATCTGCACACACTTCCATTACACTTGTGCGTCAAAGTCCCTATGCGATATAGAAATATTCATATTGATTTTTTAGGCCAACTGCTAGTTCTTCCTCCTTTTTATTCTATTTGTGTCGTTTTATTTCATATTATTTTAGTAAACGGTTGTATGGATGGCAGATGAATGCTAACAATTTTTTTATGTGTAGTTCATATACTTCAGCTATAATTTATAGGCTTATAAGAAATGTTCGATCCCTTGCGCCATAGCTCAAAATGTAAACTTTTCCACCAGGAAAAAAGTTAGTAAATAATTGAAGGCTGTTCACGATAGTGACAACTTTTGAAATCAACCTTTGAAAATTATCACTGCTCCTACCCGCATATATTTTAACGGGAGCACTAAGTGGCATGCGCCCAGTAAAGTTGGTAACGATGGAGAGGAAGTAGTTATACATATTTACGTAGAATTAAAAGTGTCACGTAAATATTTGTTATGTGATTTATTTTAATGCCTTTAAGTGTAAGAATTAGCATTGCAAAATATTTACTTTTCTAATAATCTCACAGTTTCACTTGACCGACACATGAATAAGTGACGAGGCCCACGCCAATATTAATAGTACAAATAATGGAAGAATACATAGTGTTCATGCACGTAGATCTTGGAGCAGGCCTTTCAAAAGTGCTCAGTTTACCGTGAACAACCTGCTATAATAAAACACTACGATCCTAACCAGCTGCGCACGCAAGCTAAACAAGTGCTAGGTACGCGCATAGTAGCAGATGTTCCTCGCATATGGTACGCAACCCCGAAGATTTTGGCACGGGCACGATAATGCTGGAGGTCGGCTACCGCATGCTGGACCGGCATCGCGTGTCGGAGGCTGTATATCTAGTGTTTCCTCCTCTTCAGCCCCCTTCCACCATCCAGCTACTCGTAAGCCACGCGTGTCACCCAGCAGCCACAGGGCAAGGCTGCAGTACATTGTCCCGCCGTCTATTCTCGTGCTGATCCCCGTCCCTGCTCTACGTATCGTGTGGCAGTGGATGACGTCACATGCGAGTACTTCGGCGTCCGAGCTGATGCCAATCTCGTCGCGATACGGCCTTCCTTTTCCTACTGTGCGTCACAACACGGATACCTCTGTTGCTCGAGAGAGCCCGTTCGCGGTAGTCAGCCATCGTCCCGGACACGGAGCGCTTTCTGGCAGACAGGTCAACTGTGACGTCACGGATGACGTAATGCGCGCCGAACATGGTTATAGCCTATTCACGGTTCGCACCAAACCTTTGAAAAATCACCCCACGTATGACACGTTTAGTTATTTCCTAAATATGGTATGTATCACAAGTGTTTTATACCTATGTAAAGGCTGTTCACGATAAAGTGAGCACTTTTGAAATCAACCTTAGAAAAAAGTCAATGCTCCTAACTGCATATATGTTAATGGACGCACTGAGTGACATGCGCCCAGTAAAGTTGGTAACGATGGATGGAAAGTAGTTCCGTATCTTAACGTCGAATAAAAAGTGTTGGGTAACTATTTGTGATAACTTAAATTATTCTTTCTCCTTCTGTTTTTTGTTGATGCATCGAAGTATAAAAATGACCACATTTGTATATTATTTTCTTTCCTAACAATTTCAGTTTCACATGACCGACGCATGAATTGAGTGCTGAGGCCCATGGCAATGTTAATTTTACATAAGGTGCAAAAATACCAAACGTGCATACAAGTGGATCTTAAGCAGGGCTTTCAAAAGTGCTCACTTTACCGTGAACAGCCTCTAACATAAAGTATCCTATTTTTCGTTAACTTGAGGTTTGCCAATATTTTATTTCTAAGTTATAATATTCCATTTATAACAAATATAGATATAAAAATATTAAGAAAACATGTGCGTTGGTAGCACCTAGGAAGAAATACTTTCCATACAAATTATTTTTACAACCGAGTGCACACGAATTCGGTGGGTCGTCCTTTGGTGTAATTTTATAAACTTATTTAAACTTAGTTTCAATGAGGTGGAGGAATATCCTGGAAGTAGAACTTTAGCAGGGCTTCAGAAAAATGTGAAGTAACCCTGAATTGATTATAAGGTTAATTCTACTCAGGTGAGGAGCAAAACGCGATTTCTTATGGGAGGTGTGAGCCCTTAAAAAACGAGGTTTTAAACCGCATATTTGCAAAATATCGGTAACGAAGTAAAATACAATGACAACTCTCGGAACATTATTGTATATTATCGTGACTTTCAACGTAAGAGCCGATATTTTGCACAAATACGGCATAAAATCTCGATTTTTAAAGGGCCCATACCTCCTTTGATGTTCGGTTTAGGTATAAAGTGTCACATATGTTTTCCTTTAACTTTTTCATGAAGAATTACCTCCCGAAGTTTGTTGGTCTAATTGAAATCATTCTGTATGTGTCTCATATCCTACAATTAACTCCCTCAGTAACAGTGATGCTCTACCATCTCATCTTGTCATTCAACTACGCCGCTAAATCCTTTCATGTAAAGAGTTGACTAAAATGTTAACTTCGTAACAGCGTGACGTAGACGTGGAACTGGTATTTGAAAGTCCCGACACAGCCCGGCTGGGATTGTTGAAACCTTGGCGCGCGCGCGCGCGCGCGCACACACACACACACACACACACACACACACACACACAGAGGTACGTTACGTGGGTCAAGATGACGTGGCTGTCTTCTGGCAGGAGGCTCTCTATATACGGCCTGCCGTAGTAGAGCTGCTACCTGGAGCATGTCACCGTTCCTCCGTCACGTCATGCCGGAATCACATAGCCCCGACGCGCACGATACGACGGCAAACAGCCAATGAAATACAAGATAGATCGTCGTAAGCCCGACCAATTCTGTCGTCCGACCAGCAGTTTTGGATTAAAGGCTATTCACGATAAAGTGAGCACTTTTGAAATCAACCTTACAAAAAAGTTACTGCTCCTAACTTCATATCTTTTAACTTGTGCTCTGAAACACATGTGCCCAGTCAAGTTGGTAACTATGAATGGAAAGTAGTTCCATATCTTAACATCGAATACAAGGTGTTACGGAACCATTTGAGATCAATTAAATTATTTCTTTCGCTTTCTGTTTTTTCTAATGCATCGAAGTTTAAAAATTACCAGATTTGTAAAATATTTTCTTTGCCAATAATTTCACGGTTACTCCTGGCCGATGCATGAATAAAGTGACGAGACCTATGGCAATGTTAATTTTACATAAGGCGGAAGAATATACAACTTGCGTAAAATTAGATCTTAAGTATGGCTTGCAAAAGTGCTCATTTTACCGTGAACAGCCTATAGAAAATGATTTCTATTCTTCGTCGTGTCGTGCGCACGACGCACAGAATGTACAACCTTGCAAAATGAAATTGTATTGCAAGCTTTCCCTGCATTGGTAAATACTCATCTTAAAAGAAAAATTGCTTGAAAATTACTGTATCTAACTCTTTAAAATAATAATTTTTACCTTTGTATGCATTAGCGATACCAATTTGTCACCATTATGTATTACACATTTTTCTCTTGTTCACCATCTTTGAAACTAATGTAGCCAATCAGCGCCTTCTAAATAGTTAGGTTAAATACCGAGAGCGTGGTGTCGGTCGCGCTGTAAATTCAAGTAGCCACATTGAAATGTGTCGTGGTTGCGTTTTTGGTCGTGTCGTGCTGTGTTGGTCGGGACTATGTGATTTCGGCATCATAATTACGGCTCGACTTAACCCGTCCTGCAGAAATTCTTCGTGCTTGTTTTATAATTCCGGATTCAGAGTAATTACTGACAATGTACGAATTTAGAAAATTTACATTTTGGGAGTTGTAAAATATTCTTGTGCTTAATTTTCATTATGTGTTATCTGCTAGTGGCACAATGTCATTAAAATATTTTTATTTTATGAATAACTCTCTGCCGTTCTGCCAGCAGGACATTACACACTTAAAAATTAGTTACAAAATATTAAATACTCGTAAGTTGTAAATTTTCTTTAATCAAAATTTCAAATAGTCCTCTGAAACTGAAATTATGACAAGAAAACAAAGATTTTCTGCATAAAAAGTGTAGACGAGCCTTAACGCCTGCAAGGTTATCGGATTGTTACATCATCATTTTTATTACTGTACACTGTGGTGATAAAAGTATAATTTGATATTCGAGGAAATGTGGTGTTGGCTTTTTATTTGACACCAGGTGTATAAACACTTGGGTTTGTGGGATCTTCTGTTAAAAAAGCCTGTCTACCTGTTATGGGATCTTCTGTTAAAAAAGCCTGTCTACCTGTAGCTATTTTCCGCGTCTGAGGCGGAAAGCGCTGTGTGACAATGTTCAGTGCAGAACCCTGGAGTATTTCTGTGTACGCATCTGACACGCTTGCTTGGAGATACAGAAAAAGCCGTACCTAGCTATGCTACAGTTCTCCGAAATGGTGTTTCAAATGTGTGTGACTTCTGGAAAGCAGTGAAGAGGCTGGAGTCGCGGAGTGTGAATTTTTTTTCGTAGACCAGCACTTTGAACGCAAGTTTAACAATTTCGCGAGATAACGTTTATTACAAACTTTCTGCAACGCAGCTCTAGTGCCAGGTAGGTACTTTCTGCAACGCAGCTCTAGTGCCAGGTAGGTGACCCCCATAGTTTATTTCCTTTAAATTAAAAGGGAGACAATAATTTGCCGGAGTGCTAAAAAAAAGGGTCACGTCCATTAAGGCCTACCAGGTGAACTGCGTGGCAGGAAGCTTGAATTCCGGTATTTTTTGTACGAAACTACTACGTGTCCCCAATATGTTTACCTACGAAAAGAAAACATACCCACAACAAGGACTGTATGGCACTTTTAAAGTTATCACGCGTCCTTTAAATATTATTTTGGAGTCCTCCAAAATCATTATAAACGTCTTTCTCAGACAGTTGCATCTTGAGACATACCACCTGGACACGAACGAAACTACGATAAAGGCTTTTCACGATAAAGTGAGCACTTTTGAAATCAACCTTAGAAAAAAGTCACTACCCTTATATTTTAACGAGCACACTGAGTGACAGCCGCCCGGTAAAGTTGATAACAATGGATCGAAAGTAGTGAATTATTTCTTTCGCTCTCTTTTTTTTAATGCATCGAAGTATAAAAATAAACATATTGGTAAAATATTTACTTTTTTAAAAATAATTATACAGTTTCACTTGACCGAAGCATGAATAAAGCGATGAAGCCCACGGCAATGTTCATTTTACATAAGGCGGAAGAACACACAATGAGATCTTACGCAGGGCTTTCAAAAGTGCTCATTTTGCCATGAACAGCCTATAGCAGCGTGCATTGAACTTTGTTACACACATCCCGCTGATGCAGTTATATGACCACCGCTTGAACTGCCATAGGCACAGCGTCAGTACAGCGCGACACAACCAGAACACTGGATACAGAGTCGTTAGTGCATTATATGCGAGTGTCAGTATCGCCCTTATCGCTGCCGCACTTCTGAGCCTCGGACTACCAGCAGGAAGGCGACCTTCTGTTGCAAAGTTGAAGAAACTGTAAGCTGAGTTACTATGCGGCTCCAGGTTGACTTACGCTATCAGTTTGCGACAGTTTGAGAACACTACTAGATGTTGGTTGATGAACATACACAACCAAATAGGACTTTTCATGAAACAAAAAAGCTCAATTGTCTAGATTAATCTAATTCATGCCTGAGTCCGTACTTTTCAGATTACGTTCCTTGCACTTCGATGTTCTGCGCTAACTTTCACCCGAATGCTTACACATCAAGTTTCTTTATAAAATGTTTTTAATGCATTCTAGTGAAATGTCACTTACGCTGATGGACATGGAAACCACTACTACCATAATGTGTCACCCATTTGCAATAAAATAAAGACTTCATGCAGTACCAATTGCGCGATGCAAATGGTTCAAGTAACATCGCAGAAACGTCACCAAAACACGTCATATACGGGCGCTTAGTCAGCACTTGCGGTTAAAAATGCCATATAATAGGCTGGAAAGGCATAAGTGTGAATGTCGAAAGGCAAAACAGTATGTCACGGTGTCGTGCTCGCAGCAGTGAATATCACCACCGAGGCCTATTTAAACGGGGTCATATAGTCGGGCTGCACGAAGCCGGAAGGTCGGCTCGTCGTACAGCCATTCATCTTGGCCACGCTGTCACCACTGCACGTAGGCGTGGATACGCACAGGTCGTACGTCATTGTAGAGTAGGTACTCGTCCTACCAGACGCACCGCAGATAGAGAAGATCGTCATTTCCGCCGATGTGCGGTGGCAGAATGTCCCACCAAATTCAGAGAGATCATGTAGTCTGTGTGGCCTACACTGCATTCGAAGTTTCAACAAGAACCTTTCCTCGCGTTTGAATGAGGCTGGCCTACAGGCACGGCGTCCTCTGCGCCGTTTGCCTTTGATCTCTCGGCATCGTGCGGCACGCCGTGGATGGTGCCAGCAACGTCGACATTGGACAGAGGAATGGCGATGCGTTGTGTTCGCCAATATGAGTCCTGCTTGAGTCTTAGTGCAGATGATGGTTACCGCAGGGTTTGCCGCCGCAGTGGCTAATGCAACGATCCTGCACTGATTCGTGAACGTCGCATGTCCCAGATACCAGTTGTTATGGCATGAGGTGCCTGCCATCAGTTGTGACTCCCGGTCATGTCTTGTGGTTGTTGAGAGCACGGAGACCGCATAGCGATGTGTCAGTGAGGTTCTGCGGCCCTAGTTTCTGCCATTTTTGCGCAGCATACTCAACATTATCATGTAGTAAGACAATGCCCGTTCCTATTCAGCTCGCATTAGCTAAAAGGCTCTGCCCGATGTGGACATCGTTCCTTGGATTGCCAGGTGTCCCAATTTCTCCCCTGTTGAACGGGTATCTTATCTTAATAATCACGAATGAAAGTTTGCCTTGTCAAAAGATTTACGGGAAACAAAGAGGTGGGGGGAACTGTGATGGAGTTTTCCGCCCCAAATTGAGAGAGAGAGAAATGGTGTTGCATTGAAGTCTATTATGTTGCAGTGGGACGCCTATGAGTGGGCAACCCGCCCGTCATGAGTGTTTGGCAAGGTGCAGTGTTATCAAAACTTGACTTCTGTTCGCGCGCTAAGCACCTATTGGCGGGGCGAGTTCGAGGGCTTACCGAGTATTTGTGTATTGTAGATGACATGGCGAGCGAATAGAGCATGCTGGGGTGGTAAAGAACGTGCTACTGGCGTATAGGAGAAACAGGGGTCTGGCTCCTGGGAGGGGGTAGGCTTGAGTAAGGATGGGTGGCCGGTATGTATAGAGGGACCAAGCATTAGTCGGGGAATTCGTGGCCCGCCAGTGAACGGATTTCCTTGGGTCCGAGTTGTTATCCGCCCTTCGAACAGGATGATGATTAGCAGAGCCCAAGATAAGTAGATGTAGGACGAGATGCTGATAGAGGTCGCTCCTATCGACAGTAGGATGTGGGACTTTGAAAATTAACCAGATCGTCGGGGTTGGACTTAGACCAACGACTGGGAGAATTCGGCCTTAGTGGAAGATAGCAGGGTTCCTAGTATTGGAACTTAGAATTTTCTTGCAGTATTGTTTCTGGGACTATGTTGTTGGAAAGCTATTACGAGTGGGGACGTAGTTTATGTCAGATGGGACCCGACTGCCATAGTGAATAATTATGGAGTTTTCGGAACTTTGATTTTTTCGGTGCATGACGTCATGGATTTAGTCGTTTCCTGCATCTGGAAGGACATTTAATGTGTTTACGAATTTTCCTATGTGGAGCTGGGGCAGGGGAACTTATGTGTGAGCGACAACTTTATCTAAGCTGGTAGTCTTTACGGCATTGGGCGAAGAAATGCGAGATGGAGTTTTGAATCTTGGTCACGTGGTACGGCGTGTTGGTGTTTGTGAACTCATCGTCGCGGTAGGCCCAGAATACGTGTGAGGCTCTTGTAAAGGTTGAGTTCCCTACTAGGCTGTTGACAGTGTTAAGGGAGAAGTTTCATCAAGTGAGAATCGTTGGGAGTTTTGGAAATGTTCGAGTCAAGAAGCGATCCGTCAAGTTGAGGTTGGGGAGATTGCTACGAAGGAGCGATAGAAGATCGAATCGGTGGAGACCGGGATATATTGGTTATATGAGATGTCGTGAGAATGGGAACCTTAAGGGTGGTTTTTGGATATGTGTGTGGTGTGTGATGTTGGTGTGTTTGGGTAAAGGAGAGGGAAATACAGTCCGTTTGCGGGAAAGTGTGGAGACAATATCTTCAGCCCTATTCCTTTGCCAGTGGTGTGTGTGTGAGAGAGAGAGAGAGCGATTGAAAGTCAGCTGAGTTGGCAGAGTGGAGATGATAGTGTGGATGCTCAGTAACAGCCATAACTGGTGGGAAGAGTATTCCTGGGTACTGGACCTGTATAGTGACCTGTATGGAAGCTCAGATGTGGAGTACGACGGTGAGGGTGGTTTTCGTTAGTGGAAATTTTTCAGGCTTAGGAAGTGGGATATTGTTTATTAAGAGTGAATCCCTACTAAGAGCCATACCTCGGCGAGTTCCAGTGTGTGCTTTATAAGGGAAAAGTTGTTTGAAAGATTGTAGGTTTGGGGAAAATATGCTAAAAAAAACCCTTTGTGCTGTTTGTAAATTTTAATGGGCTTTGTACAGAATGGAAGTTTTATGCGAAGCCCTGGACTTAGTGTTGAACACAAGAGGAGAAATGATAAATGGCTGTTGTAGCCTTTGTTTTCAAAATTAAGTTTATGAGAATTTTTAGGGTGGCTTTTGGGGGCCACAGCAATTATTAAGTGAGCAATATAGGAGCCCTATTTTACTTGGGTGTTTGATGTTTTAAGTGCGTCTTAAGATTCAAAGGGGGCAAGTGGGAATTGTGCCCAGATATCGAAAGGTTTGTATTGAGGATCTTAAGTTTTTGTAAAGGAAAGTTACAGTTGTTGTCAACTATGAATTTTAGATTTTTAATAAATTCTATGTTTTGTTGTAGTGTAGTTACCTTCTCCTGAAGCCATATGATATTTTGGAGTGGGCCCAGCACGATTAGGTGAATTACACAATACTTATAACTGGACATTTTTTGAGATTTGGTTATTTTTCCTGCTGAAAGTTAAGGCGACCCCATCTCCATCCTATCCCATGATAAAGTGAGGTTAGGGCGGGATAAATGGGGTAGTGGTTGACCCACCTGAGCTGAGGTAAAGGTGGGCTCAGGACGTGCCTAGGGCGGTTGATAATGGCCCGGGGGGGGAGGTGCAAGCTATGGTTGCCGACCCCCCTCCCCAGCACTTCCGGGGGGATGGGTTTTTTGCCCGATTACTGGTCAAGAACGAAAGTTTGCCTTGTCAGACGCTTTACCATGAAACGAGGAGTTGGTGGGGGGGGGGGGTTAGGGGGTCGATAGTGCCCCGGGGGGAGAGGTACAAGTTATGGTTGCCTCCTCCCTCGCCCCAACTTCCGGGGGAGGGATTTTTATGCCCGACACAATTAAAGTTCGTGGGAGGCGAACTTTTCGACCGATTTTCGCGGTATTTGGGGAGGTTTCTTTTTATGTCCTCCCTCGCCCTACCGCGAGTTAGGTCCTTTGGATCAATGTCCGTACCATAAGTGGGCGCTATCATTTGTACCACAATTATGGTATAAAGTAACCCCGGCACATTTTAGCATATCATAATTTAGGTACTTCGTACGATAATTTTGAAAATTGTGCCACTATAACCTCTGCACTTCCCCAACTTTCCAGTAAGCTACTGTAGGTTCATGTCTGTCCAATATACCCCCCAAAACTATTAAATATACCATAAATTATACCATAAACATTATTCCCATTGCAACTGCAGGTCGGGATGTGCGAGCGAGTGCCGATAGGCGCGAGCGAGCTCGTGGCGGAGTTTCCAGACAACACTGTGCTATAGTACTATTTCGTACAATTACCTGCTTCACAGATGGTGGCTTAGCCTGCGGATTTCAGTCGCCGATGAAAGACACAATAAGGACGACACTGACACATATATAAGCCACCTCGCCATTTCTATTAGAAAACCATTGAAATGGCGTGCTTCGTCATACTGCGTGTAACTATAGACCTGAAATCTGTGAGTCTTTCATTTTACTAATAAAAGGGTTGTAACAACGTTCACCTCACTTGCACAAAGACGCGTTAGTGGAAAAGCCGCTTTAAAAGAAAATGCTTTGCCTTCTTGGGCTAAAGTGATCGTTGCACTTTCAGTTATTCAGTGCGACGGAATATGAGAGCGGTTGAATCAGGGGGAGTAAATTCTAATGAGCGGAATGATTTCTTTGTGATCTCAAGCAGTTGCGTCTCCCCAAAAGATAGATGGCTATAGTAACGACTACCGCGTATCTTTCTCCAGCCATTCTGAATTGGAGGAGAACAGTGATGAGCGTGTTTTAATTACTTATCAATTACTGATTTTTTAAAAAATTATTTCTTATTAACATTACAGAAAGCGAAGACAAAACTATGGTCTGCCCCGATTGTCTTGGGAATGGATGAAATTTCACATGGCGAAAATGTGTCGAATATGTTGATGCAAAACTATTAACTTGAAGGAAACCGATATTTTGTCAGAAAACTGCAAAATTCTCGTTATTATTTGGCGGCAGACTGAACAAGTTACTGTGAATTTGACCGACTTCTGCCATAGGCCGGCAGTAGGTCTTGACACGCCTCGCGGGAATCTTGAGCCAATAACGTATCTTCAGCGGCAGACTTGCCAATCCTCTTTAACTAAGTCAGACATGTAGGTGACTCCACTTAAAGTTTAGCGGCCAATAAAACTGATGGCTGTGCTCACTTATGTACAATGCAGTGGAGTTTATTCTGCCACTGAAAGATAACGCGAATTTTGCAGGTCTCTAGTGATTGTTGTAGATAAATACTGCCACTGATATCTTGTATGATTATTTAAATGTTAACGCTCAGTAGCTATTCAACACTGTAAAGTGATAAATAATAAAGAGTGAAACAAATTAAAAAAAAAACTGTCGATTATGTATGTGACCAAGCATTGCAATAATCGCATATGATAGAACGAAAAGTCTCGTCTGCAACGTAAATCGATACAGTCGATACTTCTTTCGGCCGGTAGTTCCGTCCCCATAAGATGAGTACCGCTAGTGAAATAATTCAATTTGAGTACATGGCACCTTCCGCTTTATATACATCTCTACTCTGTGGGTTGTATCGAAGGCGGCTTGCGTGAAGCGGCGGGCGGTGCCAACCTCTGCAAGCCGAAGGCGCTGACCTGAGCTCGGCTGCGACAGAACACTTTTCGCGCGGCGACACGCCCTGAAATTGTTGCGGTGAGAGGACTGAGAGAAGGAGAAAGGAAGGAAGGGGAGGAGGTCTGAGCTGTTGCGGCCCGATTCGCGGGAAAGTTGCCGTGGTGTACATGGTGTAGGAAAGGAAAATTCCCTGGTATCACTGACCTGCACGGGCTAGCCTCGAACGACCATTTTCAAACTGGATCCTCAGCTACACAGAGCAACGAAGTATATTCTATTCGCGATTTCTAAACACTTCCTGAATCAAACCTTTGAAAAATTACCCCATGAATGACATGTTCGGTTGTTTTCTAAATATGCCATGTACTGTACAAAAGCGTTTTATACTTGTGTTAGCAAAAAAGTACGTTATTTTCAATTAAATTGAAATTTTAATTATATTTTGTACATATATTATGTGTCATTTATAACTAATGCAAAATGTTGTTAAACTGAGTGCGCACGAATGCGGTGCGTTGTCCCTTCGGTGTAATTTTTTAGACTCAGTTAAGCTTTGTTTGCATGAGGCGGAGGAATATCCTGAAAAGTGTGAAGTAACCATGAATGTACTATAGAGAGGCAACACCTCCATGTATTCTGTCGAGCTCTCATTTTCAGCTACAAATTTTACACACCCAGGTTCTTACTGCCAACATAAAAAAACATTCGTCAAAGTTAAGGCCATGGAAGGGAATGTTTAAATACTTGCCTATCTAGTGAGTTGTTTATGAAGTTACCGCATGGTGATGTATCAAAATATTGTGTTTTTGAATATTGTTTGTTCAGGAAAAATACCTTGAAAGTAAGAAATAAGAAATTGTTACCTTCATGCATAAGCCATAGCATACCAGGTAACATAAAAAAAAAAAAAAAAAAAAACAAGTGATAGAATAATTGTACTTTTCGCTGAAACGAAAGACATGCCTCAATTTATCAACAAATTATCTAGAAACCATTGCGCAGTTTAGAAACAGACCGGGTTATCGTGAACTCCCAAGTATGAACCTTACGAGATGCGTCTTTCCGATAACAATTACGTTAGGTCATAGGTTAAAAGTAGATGTTTGCAAAATGTCAAAAACCTTGTGAGATGAAAGAAATTCGCTCGACTCCAGTCTAATAATATTTTGCATAAGAACTATTACTAGGCTTTACCAACACACCCATTGCCTCAATGTTTTCATCCATAATAACTATAAATGAAATATAATTTATTGATAAAGTAAAAATGAAATTTTAATTCAACCAAAAATAAGCTACATTATGTTAACAAATATATAAGACGCTTGTGATGCATGGCATATTTCATAAATAACCAAACACTTCACACAAGGGGAATTTTTTTGAAGGGTTGATTCAAAAAGTGCGGAGAAACAGCGAATATACTATAGTTGTCCAGGCAATTAAGTAATCTGCATTCAAAAGTTGTCATGGAAGGGGGAGGGGGGGTGGATTGGGCGGGGCAAACCGCCAGTCCACAACAGCAGCAACTAGTGAGAAAATTGCTGGGACAGAGTCAAACATTTTCAGAGACGGTACACGAAAAACAAAACAAAAATTTCTACCTGTATAGTTTTTAATAAACGTAAACATATACATGTAAATACGATTATAATGGGTAGCCTAATTATTGTAGAAGTGATTTGGGAATAGGATGTTCCCATCAGTATTTATGGAGACTATCGTTCATTATATTAGTTGGAACTCACCTCTACATCATTCGGCTCCTGGCGACAGATGTTAATCCGAACAGCCGTGGTACCTGCAACAAAGAACAGTGCACCGGGTTAAACATATAGACATGGCGACTCGGTGCTTGCATAGTCGCAAAACCAAAATTTGCCTCTCAAAGTTAGCACTCGCCAAACTCTTTAACTATAACATTTATAATAACACACTTAAAAAACGGTTTTTGGCTACCAAAAAAAAAATATTGGCAGCCACAAAATTCTTTTGTCGATATAGACATCACAAAATATTTTGTAGCACCAACGAAAGTTTTTTGTCATTCCAGTATTTTATTGGCAACTACAAAATTACGTTTGTGATCACCAACAGTCAACAATTAAAATAACATCGCCAGCAATGGGACGAGAACCCTGGACCTTTCATGTGCGAGCTCAGTGTGTTTCTGTTGCACCACCGTGCTTGTTGGTGATGCACTTTCTGGCCTGCATATATCACCTCATGGAAAGTTGAATATCTGGAATCAATTTCGTGTACCGTTCACTTATTTGGAGGAAACGATTGATATAAACGATATTCTTAAGAATATCCCTCATGAATTAGTTCATAACCAGATGCAAAGAAACGAACACGGATAAATATGGCCTCGTGGCCTGACAAGGTGGCCACTTTGAATATGCCAGTCAGAGCGCACGCGCAGAATATAATGGATGTAGTTTTTTAGTCGCAGCAAAATTTCATTACTATGGATGACATTAAAGCTATTGCTGCCAACTAAATGTTTTGGTGGAAGCCGATCAATTTATTGCTAATAAACAAATATGTTATTGAGCACTAAATACTTTTGGTGCTTGTCAATCTACGTGTTATTGGTAGAGACCTGAAAAATTCGCGCGTTCTTTGTCTTCCAGGCTAGAATCCACAGTCTTATGTGCAATCTTGCAGATATCGATTGCTCATTGGTTTCTTGTTCCCACAGTTTTGTTGTTTGTTATTAGTCCAGGATTCTCCAGGAGGTGTCAAACAACGCGTAGACTAATGGTTAAGGTGTTTCAAAAGTAAGATTTTTCCCATTCTTGCTTGTCCCAAAATTAATCCGCGAATTTTTCAGGGCTCTAGTTATTGGACACCACGATCTGTTTATTACCAGCAACAAAATTTTGCCTTGGAAAGCATCAACCAAACAGTTTTTGTAGCAACTAACAAATCTCTTCTTTCAGCGCATTTTTTTCTTTTATTTTTTTTAAATAATTATTTTGCTTCCATGCACGTAGACCAGAGTTGGCTAACTCAACAGAAGATATACACATGGGTTATCAGAGAAACGAACCCGTAAGCTCGTGACTCGAAACTGTTTCCAGTGACACTGACGACATATCTCGCTCTGTAAGGATTTTTATCCAGCATATCAGTATTAAACACTGGTGCCCTCAGGTCGCTAGGCTTCGGAGTAGAATGCCGCGTAATGATCCTGGATTTCTGCAGTTCAAACACATAGGCCGGTACATATTTACTAGCACTGAAGACTGAAAACAAGCTACAAGTGAGTCGAGTGTACAGTACTCTAATAAAAAAACTCCACCTCTGCCGCCAAACCCTTATTATAATCACGTTGACTTTACAGTAGTTTTAAATTGAAAGTAAAATTACCACGATTTCCAAACAACACCTCAAATTTATTTTTGTGAATTTGGATTGTTATTTGTTAGAATATATTTCCGGGTAGTATAGATTACCTACTGGTACTTATTTTACGATATGAAAATTTTAATTCACCTTAAACGTATTTAATTACACTTAATAATAAATAGATAACTTTAATTTTTTTTTATTTATGACAACAGTCTTTAAACTGCAAGTACCAAATTACGAATCTAAAATACTCTTAAAAATTATCTGATACAGAATTATTATTTTACTTTAGTTTACAAAATAATTTAAATTAACAGATACTTTCGCTACATCAGCAAATTTTAGCAAAATTTTGTGACCAGCAAAATTCTGGTATATATGCATACCAGAATGAAACAGCAGGTATCTGGTACCAAGAGAGAACATCTGGTACAAATACTAGAATTCTGGTACGTCTGGTAACACTGCGACATTATTCACCAACATAGTACAGCGTTACGTTATTTGCAATATTCCCAATCACAACCGTTCTTTCGCCGCAGACGACACAGGACATGCCCGATGGCTCGTCCTCACCAATGGAGAGCCGAGTTAACGGTTCCACAGTTAAAGAGCCGTTACTTACGTTTGCGAGACATCATGTTCATTTAAGCATTCCATTTTAGTTACGAAAGTTGATTTCCTGTATCGTTTTTGTAGAATTCTTAGGAATACTAAGGAAACGACGGAAAAACTGTGCGTGTTCGGTTAAGAAGGGAAAAATAATCTTCCTTTCCGCGTGCCACGAGTTGTTGGACGTAAACCTCGAAGTGGGGAGGTGTACGTGTCGTGTAGGTTTAGTTGATTACGCAACTTTATAGAACACACATCTGCTAATGGCTATATGGCCCGAGAAGACATCGCCAATGGTCTTCGTTCCCTATTGGCAGCGATACGAGAGTCACTCAAAGCACGGAAAGTACGTTAAAGACAACCTTGCAGTCCTATTTGCTACAGGCTGTTCACAGTAAATTGAGCACTTCTGTGACACTTCTGTACTTTAAAAGGCACGCTGACTGGAATGCACCAAGTAAAGTTCGGAACGACGAAAGGAAAGCGGTTTCACGTATTACCGGCAAATTAAAAGTGTTAAGCAAACATTTGTGTATAGTAGAATTATATCTTTTACTTGATGTTATTTAATGCATGTGCACATTTGTAAAATGTTCACTTTGCCATAGTTTCATTTGACCGTCGCAAGAATAAAGTGATAAGACCCACGGCAATGTTAAGAGTTTTATGGACCGGCACGTTTTTTGTGAAATAGTTGTTTGCCCAAATCCGCGTATCTCGGTAAACAAATGTTCTGCAAATACAACTTTTTGTCATAAAAGATAAAAACAATTATCTATGACCCAATTTTTTTTCCTTTTATCGTATTAAGTGTATTCTCGGAGGAAAAAATTTGGGAAAATAGTTAAATATCGCAATTTTAAAGCTTACCTACGCAGTTTTCTTAAGCGGAAAGAGAAAAGTACAAAAATACGGACGTAGTATAATTTGTGGGCTTTCATCGCATGTAGTGAAACCCTACTGTTACAGATCTAATTTACACAGTACAGCATCACGACGGAAACACTGCATGCCTTGCGCGTAGGAGCGATGAGACACTAGGCGTGCGTGTTAGTGTCGCCCGTATTACTCCCTCGCTTCTTGATCTTGGACGCGCAGCTCCAACCTACTCTTAATTCTGCGTAAGACGGGAGAATACAATAGATCTTAAGCAGGACTTTCGAAAGGGGCCCGTTTACCGTGGACAGCCTATACCTCTACTGTCCGAGTTTCCTGCTAGATAACGCTCGCCCGCACAGTGCTACGAATTTCCAAGAGCGTCTACGTCATGTTCGAAAGCTTCCCTGCCTGCTTGCCCATCACCTGTCCGTCCCCTATCGAACGTTTGTGGAACTAACTGAAGTGTTACTGATTTGGAGCGTACATTGCAAAACTGCGGGTAAATCTGCCTTTGTCGTTGAAAAATGAAATAATAGTCTTAAGAGTGAGCGGGAGTCAGTTAAAATCCCCCGCGATCTACATGTGGAAAGTAGCAGGATAGAAAGGTATATGATACGATGTTGCACTAAAGTACCCCTTTGTTGACGACACAGGATTAGCATTTCGGATTCTTTACCACTGGCAAAAGGAAAAATTATGGTCGGGGACGATGGTGGGGGGGGGGGGGCAGATGGGGGTGACGAGAGAACCACCGGAAAGACCTATTTTCATTCGGAACTGGTGATATCTTGAAGTGGCACTCAGTGGCGTCATTTTCCCTTCAGAAATTTAAGTTTATTTACAAATATGATGGAAAAAGGGGTTTGTGCAGTTTAAACGTTGCCCAAAATGGGCTG
This sequence comes from Dryococelus australis, assembly GCA_029891345.1. NCBI lineage: Eukaryota > Metazoa > Arthropoda > Insecta > Phasmatodea > Phasmatidae > Dryococelus > Dryococelus australis. The sequence goes on along the minus strand of CM056995.1, from coordinate 292,780,424 downwards.
GTGACACCGGCGTAAAGGAAATGGACGTGGTCTTCTATTGCGCTGCAAACCGTAGAAACGGAATCTTATACATCTACAGGACTACTTTGCCAGAAAAAGTTACGTTCCATGAATTTCATACTAAACTTACATCATCTAAGCATAGTATTAAATTTTATTGTCCAGACTATACAATATAGTCAGACTGTGTGTGTAATATGCAACGTTTTTATTTTATATATAGGTCCTATTTCAAAGTTTTTCCAATTGAGGGATGGTGGAGTAGAGATAGTTGGACGGATATTAACAGATAAAGGGTCACATGAAGTGGATATGGAGCGGCGCCTAGAATAAAGAGTGGGGGGAAATGGGGATCCCCGACAAAATCTGTCGACCAACGCCATCGTTCGAGTACGATTCTCACATGCCAAAATCCGAGTGACCCCGCTAGGAATAAAGCCCAGATCGCCTTGGTGGGAGGCAAACGTTCTAGCCGTTGGACCGCCGCCATGTATCATGTTATCAGTTACTGGCTTATGAAAGGTATGAATCGAGATGACGTCAATATGTAATCTTTATACACCCTTATGTTAATCGGGTTATTTTTCACGTGTAATACATTTTCAAGCCACTGCGAATATTCTCATCTCAACTACAATAGGCAATGCCACGTTTTATATTACTTATGTTACTGAGGCACAAACTCTCACAAGCAATAAATACAATTTAATTAAATGTTCGTTCTTACCAGTTATGATGAGGTACTTCCATACGAAGGTCGACGTTGTGTGTACATGGAGAAGGACAATGTGTGAACATATTTGTAATTAGGTTCTTAAATTAATGTAGCCTATTTACTTGCATTTTATTGTACATTAATCCGTCAATCTTTAAAACACGAGTGAACCAAAGCAATGTGGGGCTACTTATTTAAATTCATAACATGAAAACATTATTTTTAATCTAATTATATTTACTAAAGTGTGTCACATTATCTTATTTAATTTACAATTATTTATGAATAATATGTTTGAAAGCTGAAACCTTTTTATACATGTAGCATTACTCAAAGCCTATTCTGTGGGGAACTTGTGGGTCACTTTTTGTTTTCACCTTTTCTGCATCGGCGTCTGTTAATGTCCAATTATGATTATTACAAATTAATTAATCATGTGACGGGGTAGTTTTTTTCAGCGGTAGACATTCGTTTATGTGGTACATTATTATTTTTTAAACTCGTGTAAACTAGTGCCTTATTTTCTGGACCACATGCAACTTCTTAAAACCTATTTATTTTTCACATGGTTCTACCCAGAATAGCATTAATGGTGTTTGGTAATGTGACTACACTAATCATCTGTCATGTGTTCCAATTTCACTTTACAGGGACAATTTCCTTTGTCACTATTTTAAAATACTTAGTGTATTGTAGAGTAGGGCTTAAAAAAATATTTAAAAAATTCGTAAATTATAAACGTTGGAGAATCGGACTATACATTCGTATGTTATTTTTTATTGGTTTTCGAACCTACTACCAGCTGCCTCTGTCTGGACGTCTATTCTCGGAACATCCTATATATAGGGTGGTAATGAACTCTATCGACAATCTTTGGAAGGTGATTCCTCATAAAAAAGAGGTCAAAATATATACACGACTTATAGGCTACGTCTGTTCCTAAGGGGTGTAACCACCCTTGAAAGTGTAGTTGCAGCAGAGTAGTTATGCTAGTGACACTGCCAGAATAAACGATAAATGTCTTAAGTTTATTGATACTGCAATTTTAAACGACGAAATAAAAACCATGACATCTGGGTTCGGGTGTGAACCCATCACATGAAAACGGACTTATTGGAGTTCCATTTAAGAATAACACAATTGTCTTATATTTTTGGTTGTTTCCTGCAGATTAGTGTTCTACCATACACGGTGAACAAAAAATCTGTCTTGTGTTTTTTTTACACTACGTGCCACCATTTTCGATAAAATGCATTGTTATGTGCCAGATTATTCGATTCGATAGATAAGAATATGGATCAATTTATCGAGTACTATGGAGTGTAGGGTAAAAACACTATACATTATTCTTGTTTGCCATGCACGATTTATTACCAGTTCACAACAAAAATATATAAAAATGCCAGACATTAAAAGTTTTAATGAACAAACGGCGTTTGTATCCCATTCGTGAATTTGAAAATTTAACATTTCGGAGTTTTTGGGTTTTTTTTTGTGTATTGGGTAGCCTATATAAAGTGTGGCAGAAAAAAATGTTTTCACGGACCCCTGTACCAGCCACTTTTTAGAGTTTACCGTTTTTTTTTCACGCACCAATACCTTTCAGCGATTCGCGATTACTTTCTAAGCCAGCACTGATGAATTACCACCACTTGTTGAATGAAACGAAATAATGTTAAGTAATACTGCAAATTACAAGGTAACCAGTTTATTGGGTACTCCTAGCAATATACAGCTGACAGATATTTCATGTTATTTTCATTTTTTATTTCAGACAAATGTTCTTTCTGTAAGAGTTGTTTGTAATATTTTTATCTTCCGCAGGAAGAAATCGGATTCACCGTGTGTTGAAGTGCTTCAGTTGACTCACAAACGGATAATGAAATATTATCCCAGACGGTTACACAAAAACACAATATTTCTGTGTTTGACAGCCATCAACGAAAAATGCAAGGAAGACGAATAGTGGAGATACGTCTTTTTTATTTCTTCCTTAAAAGAGCTTGATAGTCACAGCCAAATGGGGTGCATTCTGAAATATATGCCCGTGTGGAGTGAAAAAGATCTAGAGAAAATGGACGCGTGAATACAGCTGCAGTGAGTGGGACTATTTCGTCGAGTGGCAGACACGCACAGCTTGAAGAAGTGTTCTCAGCAATGGACGCACCTGTCTTATCAAGTAAGGCTTTCCATAAATATCACAATATTGTGTGCGATGCTCGGGAAGCGACAGCTTTGGAAGAAATGCAGACTGCTGGTCTTGAAGAGGCTAGGCTTTCAAAGGAAAAGGGAGAAGTTGATTTTGAAGGCATTCCGACTGTAACGGTTGTTACTGGTCCAAACGTTCCTACAGAACCAACTACACTGCCTTGTCTGGGGGTGGTATGTACTCAATAGCACACATATGCACATGAATTTTTCATGCATGTTCTTAAAATAATTAGAAATGGCCAAGGCCGGATCTGGGTTTGAAAAGGGGGCGTAGAATGCCCCAGCGGCTGGACTAGAGGAATCGTGGGATGGGCCGAAAGTTTTTAAACAATTAAAACAAAAATGTTCAAAAGCAAATTAAATATATGTGATTTTATAGCCGTGTTTTCATGAGTATAGAACACCATATTATTGTTACAACTACTGTGCGTAATTACTAATTGCATAAATCTCAAATTAAAATTTTACATTGAAATGCACACGGAGGCAAAACTAATTATGCGAGATACGTTTATTTCTGGCGGGTTGGCGAGGAAAAAATGGGGGGAAAAAAAAAGGGGGGGGGGGGGGCACAAATCGCCATAATTTCTACTCCGGGCGAAAGAAAACGTAGATCCGACCGTGGCAATAGTGAGATTTATTTTGTTTGCAGCCACGACCAAAGTAAATAGAACTCTAAAAAAAGAGGAGCTTTAACTCACTGATGGTAGAGAAAATAATGTGTTTGTTTTGATGTTAGATTGTAGTTATTTTTGCAATAAAAAGCTGTTTAGTATTAATTTTGAGGATATCTATTATAACAAAACAAACTAAATCGAGTTGTTACTTTTGTATTTAAAAAAATAAATTGGGAATCAAGTATTTTTTAATAATATTAAAGAGCTTAATAAAATATTACTACATTTTATTTATAGAAAAAAAAATTAAAATAAAATATTGTGGTCTGTTAATAATTATTTACATTAAGAGATTTATATTTTCATAACTATTTGAAGATTGATTTTCATTTGTTGAAGCATTGTCTTTGCATTTGTGTTAGGTATTCACGACGACTTTAACGAAAACCTAAAGTCAAATGTAGAATATTTCAATTATGTGACCATATTTAGAAAGAAATGACATGTTTCATCATTGTTTTTGAATTAAAGTGTTATGATATTAGTGTGTAAGTTATGTAATATTGCCTCCAAATTTACCCAAAACATTTACTGTTAAAGTTACTATTATGACTGTTTACAGGCAGCGATCGTAGGCTATAGAACTAGAAAAGTTTTGTTATTGCAGCCTTAGACGTTTGCTCTTGAGTCCGGGAAATATATACGCTGTGTTTATTACTTACATGACACTATTTATTTTAAAAAGTCGTGGAAGGATAAAAAAAGACTGATAGGAAAAAAGTAACTAGTGCTCACTTGTTGTACAGTGCTCACGTGAACTGCTTATAAAGGGAATACGTGAAAGAAGGAAATGCGCGGGAAGTGTTAGGCATGTGTGTAGAAATGTAGCATTGCGAAGTCAAAATTGCGAAGTTCCCGGGGTAACTGAGAAACAAAAAGAGCCAATTCAGATCTTGTTTTGCTTGGGATGGTTAGTGTAAGTTAGAAAGTACTGTTCCAGTTATAAACTTCTAATAGGCATCGGTCACCTGGAGGGGAGGTTTGGTGAGGCCAGCGCCGGTTCCACCGGGAACTTTGTTGAATTTCAAACCTGAAGGGGCCGCGGTGGCTGAGCGATTAGCACGCTCGCCTCCCACCAAGGAGAACCGGGTTCAACACCCGGCCAGGTCACCAGATTTTCGCAAGTGGAATCGTGCCGGACAATGCCGTTGGTCAGCGGGTTTTCTCGGGGATCTCCTGTTCCCCCGCCCATTCTTTCCGGCGCCGCACCATATTCAATTCAATTACCCTTATCGGCTCTCAAGACCTGACTGTAAAGAGCCGCCCAAATATCTTCATTCATTCAACTCTGAAAACGTCTACTGTAATCCATGGCGCATCCTCGAGAACCAAGATATTCACTGTGACAATGGCCAAGAAATAATGTAATCATCTTTACGATGAATACCATTCTTCAAATGATCCAGTATTTTAATCGAGTTATCATCGATATCATGTCACGAAACCAAAACAATAGCCTCAAATTATAAGAACAAATTTTTTACTCTTGATTAGTTTTAAGGTGTGTTTGACATCTATCTAGTCTTGAAATGAATTCGCGAAATTTTCCTATCCCTACCAATGAGAAGAAAGGTCCATTCGCAGAGCTTCGCGCCACCTATCGGAGAATGGGCATGCCCACGTCAAAAGAACCGCCGGCTACGCCATTTCGCCTGTGTGGTTGCACGGTGCTGGAGATGTAGGGTGCAGTGCCACGACAATGGGGTGAAAAAGGGGGGGGGGGGGGCAGGCATTCAGACCCTGAACCACGCGGCCTCCTCGCTGGTATCCGGGAGGGGCAAGGCCGCATGGACGTCGTGCCAAGCAGCGCGGCGGAGAGGAGTGTCGCAACGAGCCGCTGTACTGTAGACCGACCGCCTGTGTCGCAATGAGCAGCCAGACAACCGCCTTCCACCAACAACGCCGCCGCCTCCGGCTGTCTTCCCGCGCCGCTTTACGCTGGATTTACATTGGCGCGACGAGACGGTCGAAGTAATGCTTCATCCTATCACAGACGAGTATCTGAGGCGTCAACGCGACACAAGTCCCGGGTGCGACGGACTTTCTGAACATAAATCATTTCTAACTTCGTCTCGTCGCGGGCGCGACAATCGTCAATAGATGACTGTATTTTCTCTCTGCCAGAGTGGTGGCAATGTTCAGTTGGTAACTTTTGTAATAACATGCGAAGATTGTAAATACAGTTATAGGCTGTTCACGGTAAAGTGAGCACTTTTGAAGCGCTAATTAATATATTCTTGCAGCCATTTTGTATCCTTTAACCACATTTTTCAACCAATATTGCTATGTAAGTAATAAACACAATGTATATATTCCACGACACTCGGAAGTTAGTCAAAAGCTAAAATAAAATATATTTATTGACTGTTCCAAATGAGAGGGCTTTCAAAATTGCTCACTTTACCGTGAATAGCCCATAAGTAGAGCCACGATTATTTCGTGGATTGAGTTTTCAGCAAGCTAGGCTGGACAGCCCTCTATACACTCGAGACATTATCGTTTGCTTATTGGTTGCTATGATCAAGTGAGGCCTCTATACAGGACTGTTAAACACTCACTCACACTACTGTTTCCTGCTTATTACTGGCTAGCAGTTAAATGGGGCGTGTATGAAGAACTGTCGTCCAATCACAACAATGGGAGAAAAGAACAAGAGTTTGGAGTGTACTTCGCCTCGGAATGAAGTCGCGAAATACTCGTGGCTCTACCTATAAGACACTGTTTATTTTGGGAAGATAGACGTGGTTCATAAATTATTATATAAAAACATAGTTAGGCCCATACCATTTTTTCTCTCCAAAACTTCAAAACATAAACATTCATGTGGTTGTTTGTGTTGTAAGTTATACTTCTTCATTCATTCACGTAAAAACACAGATGGCCTGTACATTTTCGTATTTTCAGCTATGAGTCGTCAAAATATTGTTTTTGGCGTCGCGTCGCGTCGCAGTGTTTTCATTGCAACCACAATTTACAGTAGCGCCACACCTGCCGCGTCGCATCTGTCGCACCATTGTGATTCCAACATTACGCGATGAGGGCGACACTGAGGCGCGCACAAGTTGCCACCAGGAAAATTCGCGGATTACTTTCGGGACAAACTATATCTAAATGGAAAACTCTTACTTTTGTGTTACATTTGCCATTGGTCCACGCGTTATTTGATACCTCCTGGAGAACCCTGTTCCAATGAGAAACACACAACGAAATGCAGGCCCAGTCATCGTCCTCCACTGCGACTGCATGCAACCAGGGGGCTATTGATATATGCACGATTAAACCGTGGAGTCTAGCCTCGCGGTCGTTGAACTTGCGAATCTTTCAGGTCCCTAGCTATAGGATATCCACGGTTAAGTGATGACGACCCTCCCAGCAGGTAGAATAACAAAAACATTATAATTTACAGTGGCATTGGACGTAAATTTTCGAGAAATATAAAAGACATACACTGTGAATATTAGTCACATTATACTCTATTCCTGGTTTCTCCGCACATTTTAAATTAAGTTCTTTAAAAATCACCCTGTGTGTATGACGTGTTAATTTATTTTGTAAATATTTCCTGTATCACAAGCGTTTTGTATTTGTGTTTATATATATAATGTATGGATAACATATAAATAAAATTATAATATAATAAAAAATATGGTATATATATCGTATTTTTTATTATATGATAATTTTATTTATATTTTATCCATACATTATAGTAATTTGATTTAAAGTGATGAAAATGTGTGTTGGTAATGCCTAGTAAAAAATAGTTCTTACGCAAAACATTATTACACCGAGTGTCCACCAACGCGGTACGTTGTCTATTTGGTGTATTATTCTAGACTTGGTTAAGCTTTGTTTGCATGAGGCAGAGGAACATCCTGAAAATAGAACTCAAGCAGGGCTTCAGAAAAGTTGAAAGTGGCCTCAAGTTTTATGTTAACAATTGGTGTAATGACATAAATAAGCTGAAAGGACTTTTTAAGTAAAGTGAGCACTTTTAAAGTGCTCACTTTACTTTGAACAACCTATACGCGCAATACGCCCTACCAAAAATAAATAAAGGGTAAAAAAAAAGGGATGAAAGTAGGACAATCCTACAAGGAGGTAATAGTACAGCTTAACCAAAAAGAAATATAAAATAAGAAAAAAGATTGCCTGTAACTAGTGGCACACCTACACTAACATTCACACCTCCACACACACAATCACTACACTCAGCTGCAAGCGAAGTCGCAGACAACGTAATAGAATTATTAGCCCTAACTATAAGTTTCCCCTTCTAATGCTTGTAACACACTAATATTTTTCCTGTGCTGCAGAGCGAGGGCTGGCATCGGTCGGGTGGGTGGCTTAGTTCTGTATCCCGCCACCCGGGCCGCATAGCGCGACCCTGGTTACACACCAGTTGCGACCTCATTTCCTATCACCCTGCACCAAACCCACACAAATCTATCTTCGCTAACAAACATCTTACCCTACTTTCTCCAGACCCAATCCAGTAAAAGGAAATTATTTTATCCTCCGCGACTGTCGCATAGATTTTCCTAGGGCCTCTCCGCTTTGCCTGGTTTGCTATGCTCGTCCATCCAGACGCTTCTTCTTTCAGGGTGTGTCCATGGTTACAATTAAGGCCATGGCAACAGACAACCCTGCTATAGCCGCGATGCATACGTCCATTTTAACATAGTAAACCTGACCTAAGGCGTATAGGGCTCGCCCTGAGATGTATCCCATTCTCCAACCGTCTTAGCTACTAACAAGCATGCCGGAGGGCACACAGAACTGTGAAGGTGCTCACGCTGGCGTAGCGGGATTTGGGGGGTCCCCAGAAAAAAAAACATTAAAAATAGCCTGTACATAGGAAATAAAAAAAATGAAAAAGTTATTTGGCCCCGGCAGCAAACGAAATACCTAATTTGAAAACAAGAGGAAATGAAGTAAAAGCCACGGGAATCACTTATAACTAGGGCCATGTATTTATCGCGAAAACCTTTATGCTCCTGCTGTACTTCAATATCCTACGTTTACAACCACAACTTCCGTTGGTTATTGGCCGCGCGTATACGTGAGAAGATATGTTCTTATTTGATTGGACCAATCGGAATAAAGTATTCCGATACCGAACGTCCACGATTCGTGGGCAAGACACTTGAGGCACGGGACATTAAAAATAATCCGACCGCGAAACTACGTATGTAATGAAGTATTTTGTAGTGCAATTGGTCTTGAAGTCTTATCGCGAAAAACACGTGCCCCTACTTATAACCCCGCATTGCCCTGGAAAGGTGCCCGCTTGATAAGAAAAACGTGACTGGCCTTGGCTAGTCAAGTATCTCTCCTTGTCTGCCACGGTGAGTCCGGTTCGGAATGTTAATTAACGCAGAATACGTTCATTTAAGTATACATGATTTTGGAAGCCAAAACAGGGAAATTCAAGATATTATTTACGCCAACTTTCTCTGACATATTTTGCCCGAGTGATGTTCATTTCTATCTAGTTGTTTCTTCGATTTCATTACAGCGCAGTAATTGTATCATGATAAAAACACGCGTAGGAGCAATGTACTGCCAAGAAAACAGCGAGTATAAAGTATTTATAGTGTTATTCTTGAAGATTGACCACTGCTTAAATATTGTAAGTATTTCTGTTGTAGATAATAACAGCTATGGCGAAGGGCCGTGATTCTTCGCTAGAAAATCGGAGCACACAGTAGACTGCAATACTGTATATACACCTCGGTTGTTGTCATAACTCTATTGGCTGCTGGTGTTGTTTCCGCATTTGACCGGGCCATTCAGAATCCTGTAACTCCGACACTGAACCTTCGTTATTCGTGCGTTAGCAGTTAACACGAACAAAATTATGTTTCAGCGAATCAAGAAAGGTGGACGCCCTTCAGTGTTTCGAACTGTATCTTGTTTGGAAATCTTTTCACGAAACATCACTGCCCCATAGCTATGGCCCTAACACATTAATGGTGGACATTTTTTTTTAGCAAAGTTCGCCGCTGATTTTATACAAGTTTACTAGTTACTCACTTTAGTTACAATTGGAATGATGCTTTGCATCATGAAAGATGTGCTGAAATGTGTATTCCGGTCTAATCTGTAACGTGATTTATTTCCTCGAGAAAATCATTCGCGAACGTCAATTTAAAACATTTCGTAAAACACTTCATGTGCCAGCCAGACGGTAACCTTCCCCTTATCACGACCTTTGTGACTCATCAGTGCGTCCATGTGAGTCAACTACTTCCCTACTGTATGTAAAACGAAGATTCCATCGCCAACTAACATACAAACATTTACATACTTCTCATAATTTGCCCTTATCTTTACCACTGATAGAGCAGTCAATATTCGCGCTAAAGTATATATGGTTAGGGACAGGTTTGTTTGTCAAAAGCGTGTTCGTCGCGCTGTCCCTGCGTGCACTCGTGAGGACTGTGCACTGACCGCAAGACCAGAACAGGTGGCTGGTGCAGAAGCGACACTGACAAGCCCGTCCCGAACTACTAGGCGCGCGCCAACAAAACAGCGTCACGCCCTGCACGTGGTACAATAAGCAGATGCGAGCGCCGTGTATCGAAGAAGGCAGTTCTATCGCCACCAGGAACCAAGCACGTGTTTCTACAGTATCTAACGAGAAAAACTGCGTGATTATTTATTGCATAGTTGTACGATGTGTAGGTTTATGCAGGTCTAGACTGCTTAAGATTCATTAACTGAGCACTTCCGAAATCCCAGCTTAGGATTTACTTTCCTCCCTTATTCTGTATCCTTCCTAATAAGTAAAATATACGCGCCAGTGAAGGAAATTGTGAAATTGTTGGAATCTTAAATGTGTTACTATTATTATGCCATTTCGCACACTAATGTATACAAAGCAGAAAAAATAATCGTTATACTACATATTCAAACATCACACTCTAAAAACGTCAAGACTTTAAATTATATTTCTTTCCTTTATTCGCTGGGTCCGCGGTTGTCTAGTGGCTAGAGCGCTCTCCTACCAAAACGAACCGGGTTCGATTCCCGGCAGGCTCAACTCCCAGATATTCACACGCAGAAATCGTGGCGGACGATGCCGCAGGTCAGCGGGTTTTCTCGCGGGTCTACCATTTCTTTCGCACTCGCATTCCGGCGCTGCTCCGTACTCCCCAACTTACCCTCATCGGCTTTCAATACCTCGACGTTAAGAGGACTGTGTACCTGCGCGTCCAAGGTCAAGAAACGAGAGAGCGATACGGGCGACACTAACACGCACTTCTAGCTCCTCATCGATCCTACGCGCAAGGCGTGTAGTGTTTCCGTCTGTAATGTGTAAACTAGATCTGTAACAGTGGGGTTTTATTACATACGATGGAAGTACACAGATTAAACTACGCCCGTATAATAGTACTTTTCTCTTACCGCTTAAAGAAACTTCATAAACAAGCTTTAAAAATGCGATATTTGACCACTCTCACAATTTTTTTTTCTCCGTTAATACACTTATATGACAAAAGTAAAAAAAAAATAGGAGCATAGATAATAATTTTTTTATCTTTTGACAAAAAGTCGTATTTGCAGAACATGTATTTATTGAGACATGCGTCTACGCGCAAACAACGATTTAACAGAAAACGTTCCAGTACATAGGACCCTTAAGAACCGTCCGAAAATCTCCGCTCTCCGTTCGGCTTCGTGTTTCTTCGGTGAGTATTCGTTCTCCCTACCGGAGTCGCGAGGCCCCTGAGCTGGCGGCGAGGCTAGCGGTTGGCGGTCGTGCCAAAGGAAATGCCAACCGGTGAGGCTGGCTAGGCCCGGCCCAGCCCGCCTTGAAGGCCGACGACACAGGGCTGGCTCTACCTGTCTGGCGGGCGCCACGACCCCCCTTCCCCCTCACCAGCCTTATCCAACTACCGTGATCAGCAGGCTAGATTGCACAGTGTCGTACAGTGATTCAAAAGCCGTGTCCGAAATGCCTACGCGACCATTATTTAGGTTACTAAATCGACCACGTGACCAAGTTAGGTCCTAAATACTTGAGGATTTAGGGTTTAAATGCACTGAGGTGAAATAGCACATTAAATCCCCAAATAGGTCCGTAATATCGTCTGCTTTTGTTTATTTAGGTTATGTTTTTCGCGTTGTGGTGGAAACGTCGGTATTTATTATTCTTGAAACACTGCACAATGCATGCACGTGAAAAATTGAAACTCAGGTATCTACATGAAGCTATTTTTAAATAAAGTTAGTATGTTATATTAAAATTGCTTAAAAAAAAAAAGCAAAAGGCGATCGGTTGTTATTTGAAATGGAATGATAATTGCAGTGAGCGAAGAAATAACGAGAAGATTGATATCAGCTAGAAAGAAATATGATCAGTTAATCACAACACGTGAAAAATGCTTGGGAGTAAGTTATTTATTGATTGGGTGACAAACAAAATAACGTCGGAATTCCACAAACCGGTAGTTTCCAACTATGTCGCATGTAGAGCTGTAACAAGCAGTTCGAAACCATCCACCCTAAATTCCTAAACCCTAATTCCCCAAATTTGCCGTTTCGGATACGGTTTTAGGGCCACCTGTTTTTCGCGAAAAGATTTACTCGGAGGCTATACTTCCATATCCCATGTGCACACTAGCAGTCTTAATTTGCCTATTGGCCGCTTGTCTTTGTGTGAAGACAGACTGTTACATGGGTGAGCCAATCAGGATTAAGTTTTACCGACACTAAGCGAAACAATTCAAATAACCCAATCACGAAAGTAGTTCTCAACTGAAGTGCGTTGGAACATAATTTGTCCTCATATCTTTCCGCGAAAAACAGGTGCCCCTGGTGATTGGCTGTCGCAGACACCTCAAACCTTAATACAAGACATCCGGTAGGCGTAGTACAAGTCCATTTTATATCATGAAACTTGGTGGGATTGCTTCGAAACTGCGCTGTAAAAACGAAGAAATAGCGGGAAAATTAGTTACACAGAATTACTGAACGGATCAGGCGACGGAATATACAGTAAATATTATAATGATCTTTCTTGTATAAGATTTTCTTGTAAATTCTGCTTTCGGAAGCATCCAAAATGGAAATGCGCTTAAATTTGGTCAAAAACGCGGACTACCGATCGATTAATTTTTATATTTAAAAAGTATATTGTAGTAAAATATTTTATAATGTTGCAAAATATATACATTATTCTTTCAGGCTAACAAGACAGTTGGTCACGCCCGAACCCGTAATTATGACACTACCGGCAAGTCGGTCACACGCGATCCGAAATTCGGCTGGAAATAACTCAATTTCCGGTACGCTCCAAAACTGATGTAATTACCCTATACTATAGGCAGAGGTACCCGAATTTCGCAAAAAGATTCCCACACATGCCAGATTTCAATACCATATGGGCAAACCAGCAGTATTGTTTTGCTTATTGGCGGCGTGTGTCTCTGAGGAGACATTGTCTTACTTGACTGGCCAATCAGAATACGGTCACTATTCTATTGTGCAGCTGTGATTTGCGGGCAGACACCGAAGACGCGTAACATATAGAACATCCAATTGCTGAAGTGTATCTGAGCTAAAGTGTTATGGAATACAACTGGTCGTGAAATCTTTTCGCGAAATTCGGGTGTCCCTAACTATAGGCTGTTCACGGTAAACTGAGCACTTTTGAAAGCCCTGCGTGAGATCTACTTGCATGCACTTAGTGTATTCTTCCATCTTATGTAACATTAACATTTCCACAGGCCTCATCACTTTATTCATGCGTCGGTCAAGTGAAACTGTGAAATTATTTGAATTGTAAATATTTTTCAAATTATCTCATTTTCACACTCCGATTCATTAAAGAAACATAAAGCGAAATAAATAATAAAATTATCATAAATGATTACCCAACACTTTTATCATTCGACGTTAAGATATGGAACTACTTCTCATTCATCGTTACCAACTTTACTGGGAGCATAACACTCAGTACGCCCCTTAAAATATGTGCAGGCAGAAACAGTGAATTTTTTCTAAGTTTTATTTCAAAAGTGCTCACTTTATCTTGAACAGCCTTTACTCAAAATACAACAAAAATTTCTGTTATTAATGTAAATATTTAATACTCATTTATAAATGACTTAGCTACGCATAGTTAGACACTTCAATGAAGAATGCAAGTCTTGTTCAAAAATGGCAAAAATATTGTGCTAAGATACTGTGAAATCCTTCTTACTGAGAAATAATCAGAGTGACGGTGACATTTTCATTCGAAAAGTTGGATTGTTAGAGGTGTCTTTTGTTGGCAAAAATGTTTGAAATAATGTAATATACGAGTACATAAGTTACTGGAAAATGGCCACTATACGAACTTCAATTTAGCTACATATGGGCTCCGGCCAGACCCATTCTGCTACAAGCTGTGTGACCTAAAATTAGGCTACACGTTGCCGAATTCGGCCACGGTTGGTAATACTGCGGGGGTGCATCATTCTTAGGGCTTCTGCCCTCACCACTGCTGACTGTACAGGCAAGGTTAGTTAAACTCAGGTTAGGAACAAAACGAGTTTTATTATGAAGAGGTTTTGGCAAAGGGAAGCATTTCCACCTCTAGGTGCGCAGTAATCCAAAGAGGCTACTTTCAATTAAAATTTGTAGCTACGTGAATAATAAAAGAGTAAGTTCTATTTAGTTATTTTATATCTGATTTATGATTATAGCAGTTATTTTTTTAAAGTAAAAAATAGCGAAAATCCGGCACACATGCGTAGAGACCTGCAAAATTCTCGTTATATTTCGGTGACAGAATAAACTCCACTGCAGTGTACATAAGTCAGAACAGCCAGTGGCCACTAAAAATTAAGCGGAGTCACCTACATGTTTGACTTAGTTAAAGAGGATTGGCAAGTCCGCCGCTGAAGCTACGTTATTGGCTCAAGATTCCTGCGAGGCGTGTAAATATCTACTGCCGCGGTCTATGGCAGAAGTCGGTCAAATGCACAGTAACTTGGGGTTCAGTCTGCCACCAAATAATAACGCGAATTTTGCACGTCTCTACACACGCGACATTAGCGCTTACCTAATGTCTAGAGACCTGCAGAATTCGGGTTATTATTTGAGGACATGCTAAATTTAAAACACTTTTCCTTTGAGTTACGTGTGTCATTGAACCATTATTTATTAGACACACCCCGGGTGACTCTGCGCCAATAAATGAACACTTCACAACTGTGTGCCCCAATCACATGCAGTTCACTCAGAAAGGGTGTGACATAACATTTATGCAGCAACCAATGGACAAATGAAGCTATTATATATATATATATATATATATATATATATATATATATATATATATATATATATATATATATATATATATATATATATATATATATATATATATATATATATATATATATAATATAGTACTATGAATTTTAGCTTGATGCCAAAAAATAACGCGAATTTCGTAGGTCCCTACTAAAGGCCAAAAACATTTGTTGCCAAAGTAAACGCAATTGAGCTTCACAACCTGAGTGGAATAAACCTCTGTCCAGGTCAGCGCCGGAGCAGTATTGCCGCACACACACTTCTCCGGGCGACGGGAAACCCTTTGGGTCTGCTCCGCCCTGGAGCCAACGTCGACACACCTGAGAGTCATCTGTAGACGTACTCATTGCGATGTGGCGTCACGCTGGCAGGATTCACCCCTCTTTGTCTTTATATACTTCCTTCGGGCATTGCCATGCAAAATCCGAACTAGAACTTAAATAATAATTCCAGGAAAGGGATCACAAATGTATCCCCTTAACACATTGAAGTCAGCACACATTTACTGGCACTTAAGACAAATTATAAGTGAGTCACCTATATACACTAGTGCAAGAACACCAGTTCTGTTGGTGTTTGTGATAGAAATCGCCATCGTTCTACTAGTCAATGTCACACCGGACACTACACTGTACTTTACAGCGTTCATTATTGGCCAGTCATCAACCAATGGATAGCCGAGATGATACTGACCCAATCAAATGTCCTTTATCGTATAAAAGGATTTACAATCAATCATGTCCCTTTCAGTGCCTACAAAAAAAAAATTCTTTCGTAAGCAATATCATTGTTACTTCGCTGTCGTGTTCTTGTGAGATCATGTTTAACTCTAGCTGAGCAAAGACTGCATATCCATGAGAATTTTGTTCTGAACAGCAAAGAAATTTTCAAATTAGCTTTGCTCGAGCTACACTCGAGCATATTCTACAAAGTGTTAAATTCACATTTTACATACTTTGTGTATGGTCATGTTTGTCTTGCAATGGAAGTAAATTACTTTAGTTGAGAATTAGAAAAGGGAATGCGCGTTTAAGAATATTGCCTTGTGAATTCGAGAAAAGGAAGGAATTATATAATTCCAATGCATGCATTTATGTAAGCCTGCCAACAGGTTATAAGAGGCCCAGCACATGAGGAATTCCGAAGTGCTTGAGTTTAGAATTGGGCTGTGAACTGAAAAAAGGCTTTGAACTATGGTGAAACATTACTGCCAAGTTAAAATGTTTAAAATGGGCGATGAAAGCGACAAAGATCATGACACGAAATTTAAAAATATCCTGAAATATAATTGGTTTGTTTGGTCGCGTCGTGCTACAACAACATTTATAAGAAGAGATCCGAGAATTTCGCCGGTTAATTTCTAGACAAGTTGGAATTCACACACATGTACGTTCGGGTTTCGTTTGCAATTGTTCGACGTGTTGTTTGACACCTCCTGGAGATAAATGAGCCAATAACAAAAGTTCAATAAATTGTGCGCCCAACCACCGCCTTTTACTACCACAACAATCAACCAATAAACAGTTGATATCGGTATGAGAGTGTATAAGACTGTGTCTGTCCTACAGGTCATTGAACTCGCGAGTTTCTCGGGTCGCTACTCATAAGGAATGTTTGGAAAGCGATTGACCGTGGATTTGAAGGTGAGATGAATGTTGAGCAACAGATATTAAACTGAAAGGCATTGATACTCCTGGTTAGAGTATTGACTGACCCGTAGTTATATGCTGCTGGGAATGCACGAGCCACATTCGAGTAGAGGAATGAAATGTTGTCTGAGGAAAATATCTTTGCTAGGTAACATTGAAGATTTGTTTAAACGTGAAATAAAATCACAACATTCTTGATATTTATTCTTCCGTATTCAGTGTAAACAACGACAGTTTTTAAATTCGTAAACAAATGTCAATAACAAAATAGAGTAAGCACAGTGAGGGGAAAAACATTTAACAGTGACAGATCTTCACACGATGTGACTAACTTTGGCTGTATTACGTACGATATTTTGCTTACAGGCTGTGGTAAACCGCGCCGAGTGGAAGAGCGACCATGAGCAGCGCGCGCATGAGTGAGACGCGAGGACTAGGTCGGAGCAGGGCAGCACGTGGCTAGAGCGGGGAGAACGGGGCGCCCCGGGTGCGTGGTGTCGCAACACCCCGCTGGTCCTGTCCGACCTGTAGCGAAAGGAGCCAGCAGCGGCAGCAGCAAGCAGCAAGCAGCTTTCCAGCGACCTCAATAACGGACGGCGGAAAGGTCACCGCCGCTTGCCAAAACCTTGCCACACCGCGCCTCGGGCTGGCGCCGGCCACCGCGCCGCTCCCGCACCTGCCCCACTGCGGCCCGTTCACAGGTTATAATTGGATATAGTCCATTCACGGTTTCTTCGGCCTTTTTGAATCAAACCTTTGAAAAATCTCCCCATGTATGACGTGTTTAGTTATTTCCTAAATACGCCCTGTAACACACGCTTTTATACTTGTGTTCATAAAAGTTACTTTTTTTTTTTTCTGTTAAATTGAAATGTTATTCGTACTTTATCTACAAATTATGACGCTTCATTTATAAATAATCTGAATAAAAATCAGGGCGAAAATAGGTATGTTGGTAGTGCCTAGTGAGAAATAGTACTTATACAAAATATTGTTCAACACTTAGTGCGCACGAATGTAGTGCGTTGTCCCTCTGGTATAATTCTCCGCGATTAGTTAAACTTAGTTTGCACGAGGCGGAGGAATATCTAGGAAGTAGAACTTAAGCAGGGCTTCAAAAAAGGCTGAAGTAAACGTGAATGGACTATAAAGGCTGTTCACGATAAAGTGAACACTTTTGAAATCAACCTTAGACAAAAGCCACTGCCCCTGCCTGCATATATTTTAATGGACATACTGAGGGACATTCGCCCAGTAAAGTTGGTAACTTCGAATAGAAAGTAGTTCCACATCTTAACGTCGAATAAAAAGTGCTAGGTAACAATTTATGATAACTTAAAATTATTTCTTTCGCTTTCTGTTTTTTAATGCATCGAAGTGTAAAAATGAGCATATTTGTAAAGTATGTACTTTCATAATAATTTCACAGTTTCACTTGACCGACGCATGAATAAAGTAATGAGGCCCGTGGCAATGTTAATTTTACATAAGGCGGAATAACACACGATGTACATACAAGTAGATCTTAAGCAGGGTTTTCTAAATTGCTCATTTTACGGTGAAAAGTTTATACCTGTAAAATTCACGTTATCTTTCGGTAACATGATAGACTCCACTGCCTTATAAACCAGTGGCTACAGTTCGTGATTTCATTGGCCGCTGTACTGTAATCAACGTCACGTGTCGGGCCGATATCCTTAAAATCGATTGGCCACTCCACCCCTAAACTTGTATTATTGTCTCAAGAGCTCTCCCAGGCATGCCAAACATATTTTTGGCCAATAGTTGAAGTTGATCTAACGGATAGGAGTTCAGTCTGTCCTTACATAATAACGCGAATTTTGTAGGTGCCTAGTTATAGTATATTTGCGGTTTCTCCGCACTTTTTTTAAAATCAAACCTTTGAAAAATCACCCCATGTAAGACGTGTTTAATTGTTTTCCAAATGTGCTTTAGTATCACAGGCTTCTTAAAGGCTGTACACGATAAAGTGAGCAGTTTTAAAAGCCCTATTTAAGATTTAGTTGTATGCAAGTTGTTATTATTCAGACTTATGTGAAATTAACATTGCCGGGGGCCTCATTACTTTATTCGTGCGTCTGTCAAGGAAAACTGTAAAGTTATTAGAAAAAGTAATACTTTACAAATATGCTAATTTTTACACTCCCGTGCATTAAAAAAAAAAAACAGAAACAGCAAGAAATAATTTTAAAATATCACAAATGGTCACATAACACTTTCTATTCAACATTACGATAACGAACTACTTTCCATCCGTCGTTACAAACTTGCTGGGCGAATGTCACTCAGTACACCCATTAAAATATATGCATGCAAGGGCAATGACTTTTTCTAAGGTTCATTTCTAAAGTGCTCACTTTATCGTGAACAGCCTTTACACTTCCGTTAAGAGCCCGCGTTTTTTTGTGAAATAGTTGTCTGCGCGAATACGCGTATCTTGGTAGATAAATGTTCTGCAAATAAGACTTTTTGTCAGAAGAGATATAAAAACAATTATCTATGCCCCTATTATTTTTCTTTTGTCATAGTAAGTGTATTCTTGGAGAAAAAGATTCGTGAAAAGGGCCAAATATCGCATTTTTAAAGCTTGCTAATGCAGTTTTATTTAGTGGCAAGAGAAAAGTACAAAGTTACGGGCGTAGTTTAATCTGTTGTCTTTCATTGCGTGTAATAAAACCCCACTGTTACAGTTCTAATTTCCGCAGTAAAGCGTTATGACGGAAGAATTGCACGTCTTGCGCGTAGGAGCGATGAGGCGCCAGACGTGCGTGTTAGTGTCGCCCGTATCGCTCCCTCGCTTCTTGACTTTGGACCTGGATAGAGCTAGTCCCTTGCAAGAAATGGAGCGATAAGGGCCACACTGGCACGCGCATCAAGTGTCACGTCGCCGCTGGCATGCAGTCTTCCCACCGAACCGTTTTTTATATCGGACTTTAAGCGGTGACCATATAATATTATAGGTCGAAAGTCTGTAGCAAAGTTCAATGCAGTATTATAACTAAGTTTTGCTTATACGCGATTAGCGTATTTTGAGATGCAGCAGTTAAAAATGCCTTTTTTTTTTAAAGCCATGATGGAGGGCTTAGAAATAATATTTCTAGTGTGCGTAACGTCTTGAAAGTGACATTCCGTCCTCATCTGACGTGTATTTTCCTTCCGTAAATTAGTACAGTGGGCACACGACAAATATGTTCGTAAAAAACATGATTTCTCAACAATCTGCACCTGGCGGGCGGTCCCCTGAACATAAAACTATAGGTTGTTCACGGTAAAGTGAGCACTTTTGAGGCCCTAGTATCCCTTTTTCCTTTCAGCCAATTTTTTTACCTTTCCCCATCTTTTTAAAATAATTATATGCAGTATAAATATGATAAATGCAGTATAAATATCTCACCAAACTCAAAAGTTAATGTCTAAGGATACAATAAAATACATTTATTGACTACTAGTGACCCGCCCCGGCCTCGCTCGGTTGAGATTTACCAGTATGGCGTTGTTTAGGTTTACAGCAATTATATCCACTAAATGCTTAAGGTAACTAACATAGGAGTAATACTGCATTGTTCACAAAGTCTTCGTTACTGAACCCCTATTTTAAATCAAATTTTAAAAGACAAAAAGGGTTACTGTGAGTCATCCTTGAAAGATAAACGTATGCTGTCAAGGACTTTTTGTAGACCTTTTCGAGATATACAATTCTGTAGTACATTAATTTAGTATATCTCTTATGGTTTAGTAAGCGCAAGCCATGCAAGCACCCGAAAAGCGGCTTCTTTCGACGTGATTAGAAAACGTCGACATTTCTCTGCTATCCTTACATAAATATTCATGTATTATATACCATAACCTTCTTCAAGAAATTCTCTAAAAGATCGTGAAAACCGTATCAAAATCCATCGAGTGGTTTAGAAGTCTTAGCTGAATACACTGACACACGCGGCGGGGTGACTTTGTTTTATACTATGTACATAGATTATTCCAAATGAGAAGTGCTCACTTTACCATGAATAGCCTATACATTGATTATAATTTTATTAAAATCTTACTTATATTTTATTTATAAATTATGATGTTTCATTTATAATCAGTACAAATAAAAATAGTGAGAAGCTAGGTGTGTTGGTACGAATGCGGTAGACTACCTTGCGGTAGTCCCCTTGGTGTTATTTTATAGACTTAGTTAAGCTTTTTTTGCATGAGGTGGAGGAATACCCTGGAAGTATTACTCAAGCAGGGCTCCAGAATAGTTGGAAGTAACTCTAGCCCCGCTGGAGTTCTACTTCCACGATATTTCTCCGCCTCATGCCATAACAGATTTACAGTCTGTAGATAATTACACCAAAGTGACAACACACCGTGATCGTGCGCACTCAATGCAGTAATAATTCGCATAAGAACTATTTCTTATAGGCTGTTCACGGTTAACTGAGCACACTGGAAACCAACCTTTTAAAAATATCACCGCCCCTGCCTGCATACATTTTAACAGGCACATTGACTGGCATACTCCCAGTAAGGGTGGTAACCACGGAGGGGAAAGTAGTTCAGTGTCTTAAGGGGAATGGAGCACGAAAGCCGTGTATTTATCTTAATTTCTGTCGAAAGTGTTTTCTTTTTTAGAGAAATTTTCAAAGTTTTTGCCAAGACAAGACATGAAGTATGATTTCGAACACCTTTTACATTGTTAGATATTCAGTACCATTACTACTATCGGAGCACTGATAGAAGATAAGAAAAAAATATATCATTTCTCAACTTTCTTCAGTGCTCACAGAATAATAAGGGTAGTGAATATTTAACAATGCAAGAATTGTAAAAAATTAATGTTCACTTCTGTCGTTCCAAAAATTTCGATAAATCCTCTGAAAAACAAGTTATAACGAAAATCGGGTAAATATACTGCTTTTGTGTACCATTCGCCTCTTAACGTTAAGAAAACATTTGTGAATAATGAAATTATTTGTTCTGCATTCTGTTTTTTTTTTTTTAACATGTATGTGTAAGAATTATCAGATTTGTAAAATATTTACTTTTCTATAGTAATTTTTCAGTTTCACTTGACCATGAATAAAGTGATGAGGCTTATGGCAATGCTAATTTTCCGTATGGCGGAAGAATGCACAAAGCGCATACATGTAGATGTTAAAGTTCTCAGTTTACCGTGAACAGCCTATACTAAGCATTACTAACACACATAGCTTCTCACTGTTTTTATTCATTTTAATTGTAAATTAAACATAGTTTGCTAAAAGATAAAATATGAATAAAATTTCAGTTTAGCCGAAAATAAGGCACTCATGTTTTTTATGTTAAAACAAGTATAAAACGCTTGTGATACATAACGAATAGACCATATATTTGTTGTTTCCTGGCAGCTTATTCTGTCAGCTCGTGTACGTCCACGCCATTTTTGCTATCGGCATGCCCTGGACACAGAATAGATAACTAGGGACACCCGAATTTCGCGAAAAGATTTCCCCACGTGCTAGACTTCAATACCCTACGAGCGTACCAGTAGTTTCCTTTTGCTTATTGAAGGCGTGCGTCTGTGATAAGACATTTTCTTAGTTGACTGGCCAGTCAGAATTAAGTTACTCCGATACTGCACATCTCTGGTTCGTGGGCAGACACTTAAGACGCTAGATCACCCAATCACAAAAGTGGAGCTGAGCTAAAATGTTATAGTCTATTCACGGTTTCTTCACACTTTTTGAATAAAACCTTTGAAAAATCAACGCATGTATGACGTGTTTGATTGCTTTCTAACTATGTTATGTATCTCAAGAGTTTTATACCTCTAGTTACATAATATCTTATTTTTCGTTACGTTTAAGATTCACCTAAAATTTATTTATAAATAAAAATATTTTATTTATAATTAAAGTGAATAAAAACAGAGAGAAAAGACGTGTATTGGTAGCGAATAGTAAGATATTGTTCTCATGCAAAATATTATTACAACTTATTGCGCAAGAATTCAGTGCGTTGACCTATGGTGATATTTTCTAGACTTGGTTAAACTTAGTTTGCACGAAGCGGAGGAATATCTTGGGAGTAGAACTCTAGCCGGGCATCAGAATAGTGTGAAGTAACTGTGAATGGATTATATACGATCGTGGCTGTTCCCTAGATGTAGGCGCACCCATTTTCTGATTGGATACGCGAGTCTCTGTGTCTGACTGGCTACTACATGCTGCGGAAGGTTCTCTATTAGTTGGGTTGCCGGCTAGCAAGTGGCTTGCCAGGCGCTGATTGGCGGACGCCGTTCCAACTTATCGCTGGCCAGTTACGGCATTTTGCACGTGTAAGCGGCTGGAGTGGAATTCTCAAGTCGGCTGTGGTATAGGTTGTTTGCAGTAAACTGAGCACTTCTGAAAGTCTTGCTTAAGCTCTACTTGTAGGCTGTGCACACTGGGTATTATTCCGCCATACATCAAATTAACATTACCATGGGTCCGGTCACTTTATTGACGTGTCGGCGAAGCGAATCTGTAAAATTATTTGAATAGTAAATTATTTTATAGTTTTGCTAGTTCGTAGACTTATATGCAATACAAATCGAAGCAAAATAACTTATTTCAGTATTCACAAACGTTTATCAAATATTTTTATTCTACGGGGTGAAACATCGCCAAGTCCGCGACCTTGAAAATATACCATCCGGTCGGGACAGTGTTCTAAAAATAGAAATGCACAGGGAACTCGCTTATAGCTGGGAATGGACCTCCGCGCCACCCGTCTGTAATATTAGGACGAGTGACGCAAGCATGGCGTCCATTTTGAGGTTATGACACACCTCAAAACTTAAAAAACCTATAACTGTTCAATTAATAGACCGATTTTGAATATTCAAACACCATTATGTTACAAATTCGTGGCAGAATATAAACATAACAAATTTATAACTTAAACAAGTAATTACACTTACATCATACAATACCTATAAGAGCAACGAATTACATGGAAATCTAGTATCCCTCCGTCGTTACCAACTTTACTAGGCGCTTGCCAGTATATATGTCTGTTAAAACACATGCGGAAGAGGGCAGATACGTTTTTCAAAAGTTGATTTTAAAAGTGCGGAATTAATTGTGATATATAAATTGTGATATATTAATATAGAAAACTGACGAAATCGTTGAAAACACATGCCACTCATTGTGTGTTGCCTGGAAGGGCTGATCTTGTTCTAGAATGTAGCAACAACATATAGACTGCCATATCGGTTGCAGTGGTAGGTGGCGTCAAGTGCAGGTAAAGACTATTCACGGTAAAATGAGCACTTTTGAAAGCCCTGCTTAAGATCTAATTGTATGCACGTTGTGTATTCTTCCGACTTACATAAAATTAACATTGCCATTGGCCTCATCACTTTATTCATACTTCGGTCACATTAGCACATTTTACAAATATGCTAATTTTTACACTTCGATACATTAAAAAAGCAGAAAGGGAAATAAATGATTTAAGTTATCGGATATATTTATCTAACGCTTTTTATCCGACGTTAAGATATGGAACTACTTTCCATCCATCGTTACCAACTTTACTGGGCGAATGTCACTCAGGGCGCCCGTTAAAATATATGCAGGCAGGGGCAGTGACTTTTTTCTAAGGTTGATTTCGAAAGTGCTCGCTTTATCGCGAACAGCCTTTAGCGGTAATGCGACTGAACTACGCGGCTGGCGCCGAGGTAGAACTCGCTCTTTAAGAGCTCTTGCGTGTGCCCACTTGTGTCACGCTCTGTTTGTAAAACAACAGGAAGCTTATTCACGCCGATCTGAAATTCAAATTTTCGGTGTTTATGCGACCTATTCTGGGATACTTCCTAGACCTGAGAATATTTACCTGTAACTATTCAAAAGATTATGCTGCCCCGTGTAGACTGTAATGGGGCGTTTCGTCGATTTACTTCGCATAATGGTAAAGCCATTCTAAAACAATTAGTTTACAAACCTCAAATCAATAAGCGTGCTGTAAAACATTTTGGGAGTTTAGGAGCCATTATAAAAATTAGTTTAATGTACATTTTAATAAAAAATTTAAAATTATTGGTACAGTAAACAAATTGGGGAAATATGAAACAACTACATGAAAAATTTTGATTATGCTCAGCTGATATTAACGTAAGTTTGTTGAAACAACGTTGCTTTATTATTTTAAGTTATGACGCGTTCCTTAAGTCATAACCAGTGGTATGTGTCTTGTTTTCTTAGCCAGCACTCGTAGCATCTACGCCAAGCTGACAAGAAAATATAATACAACGTTACGAATTTATGATGGCTGTAGCACTATAGTTGGTAGAGCCGCGAGTAATTTGGGGCTTATTTGTTACTCTTGCTACGAGAGGAAAATAAAAAAATTGTACGTATATAACTTCATATGAAAAATTTTTACGAGCATATCTTTTTCTCTACACAAGGAAAGCGTCCGTTTCAAATGCCGATTTTCGTGAATGAAATTCGGTCTTTCGAAATATAATTATAGCCAATACCACAAAGAAACGAACAGCGTACTTGACGATAAGTAGGGATGGGGCGATCTAGAACAATTCATACTTAAAATATGCAGGGGCGTCGTAACCATTTTCGGAAAAGGAGGGTTGGTGAAGGGGTTGGGTCTTGAAGAGAATTTGGCGCCCTGTTGGTGCAAAATACGCCCCTCCCCAAAGTTTTTTTGTAGTTAATTATTTGCTGTATTTACACATACACACACACACACACATTGCTTCCTATTCACATATTTTCACAAAAAAATAGTTACACAGTATAAACATTACTATTTAATTTTATTGTAGATATACATGTTTAGTAAAGTAACTACGAGTAAAATACAAACCACAATATACGTGATTTTTTTTGGCGCCCCTTTATGAAGTGTTTGATGGTTTGGTCGGCGGGGGGGGGGGGGGTGGCAAATTACCCCTACATATGTTGAACTGGACTACAGTGTACTACATATACACGACCTACTGGAGACTGAGTAAATAGCAGACCTGCAGAGAAACAGGGGGAGGGAATGTCACCCCACCTTTTCTGGGCGAAACTGTTGGCTGTCTACTGGGGCAGCAGCCGTTTAACAAACAGCTGATGCTCGAGGATACAGGAGAAAGTTGATTCCAGCGAACAGTTTGCAGAGCCCGGGACATTTTCCTGATCCTAACACGTGTCATGTGATTCAAGTTATTGTTATTACTTGTTTCTTCATTTCGGTGCCGATGTGCAGTGATAGAAACGAATTCAAAAGCGAACTAAAATATATATACCGACAGACGAGTCTGTCTGGGGTGGTATTTGTGTTTATTTGTATTGACACCGACCGTGGTCAGGGCACTAAACGGTAATTTCTAAAGGCCGAGCTACAATCTAAGTAACCGTTGCCACAAGAGTATACATATTCATAACAACTCCCATGATAAAAATCCTGTGTCGCTTTTTACATAATAAATCCGAATGTTTTCTTTTGTCAATTAATAGGTTTTCACTACCGCATGTGAACATTTTACGGACAGTTATTTGAATTTTTACTAATGTAAGTTGGTTAACTTGCTGTCTGTCTGATTTCAATCTTTTATTTTTGAATTTAGACATCTCGTTAGTAATCAGTCGTGATGAACATACCGAAGAATTATTGGAGTTGTTAGGGTTCTCATTTCACAAACCACGTGCTAAAGAAACAAATGAATACCAAAAGGAAAGGCAATAATTGGAGATAAATGTGTGTTTTTTTTCTGTGACAGGAAATGTACGGTCGTGAAAGTGGTTTTGACGTGTGTAGTAATAAGAGTTGATTCAGATTAGCTACGCAGGCCTATACGTTCTCGTACAAGAAAGTTTACAGTTCGGAAACTTGCTATGTAGCTATCTGTTGACAAATGTTATGAATATTGACGGAGTTGTAGCAAGCACCACTTTACAGACGGTACGCAGTTCTTAGTATTGGCTCAAAGCACAGACTACTTGAGAATATAGAAGTGGAACCATCGTCCTGATCGCTACCTCCACACTGTAAAAAAAATGCATAAATTTTACTGAGAAATTCTTTGTAATTTTACAAAGATGCTTGTAACAGTAGAAATATTTCTCTTGTAAAACTACAAGGGCCGTGTTTGTAATATACTTCAAGAAAGGTTTGTACTATACTGGCCTGTTTCCACGAGCTTCAGCAAATTGGCGGGCACTTAACAACGTAAAACCGTATACAGCTGTTTGTACAAAAACTATGGGTAATGTAAAGTGTATCTGGGTGCGAAATAAATGTATTGCAAGTTTGAATAACGTAAAACACTTTAAACAACTCATATAATCATAAAGAAACGTGACCATATTGTTCATTAACTGTTAATGTTTCCTAACTCCACAGATCTCTTTAGTCAGCTCTGAATACCTTGTTGTTAAGAGCCGTCCAAATCTCTTAATTCAACAACAGAACTCTTAATATGAAATAAGTGTAATTATTCTTCCTTAACCAAATAACTTAATTAATATGTTCTTAAATCCAGAGGAATGGGTTCTAGTCCCCGTGCTGGTAAAGTTTATTTCTTTTTCGTAAATTAGCTATATTCTGAAATATTTTTGTTTTAGTTTTTCTCTGTTATTAAGTTATTACATTTGTTTTCTAGAAGAAGAAAATAATTTTATGCACACTTCTCAATAATGTCAATTTTAATACAAGGTTATCATTTGTAATATTACAAATAAAAATGTTTTGCAGATTTTACAAGAAAACTCTTTGTAGTTTTACAAAGGATTTTCTTGTCAACTGGGTTTTCAAGGATTTTTCTTGAAAAAAAAAAAAAAAATTGTAGTGCAGCCTATTTGACAGGATGCAGTGGCCAATCGGACAAGAGCTTCGTACAACCAGTATGATTACAACTGAAGAACCGTGACGCCATTTAGTTTCTAAGTACATATTCTGTGTTCAGAGGTAGCATGTTTGTATAGGTTATTCGCGGTAAAACGAGCACTTCTGAAAACAACATTCGAAAAATGTCACTACCCCTACCTTGCATATATTTTAACGGGCACACTGACTGGCATGTGCCCAGTGCAGTTGATAACGGCGGAGGGCAAACAGTCCCTTGTTTTAACGTTGGACTAAAAGTGTTGGGATGCATTTGTAAATACTTGAACTTATTTCTTTCGCTTTCTACTTTTTTTTTATGCATGTGTGTGTTAGAATTATAAATTTTCTCAGTATTAACTTTTCTTACATTTTCGGATAATAACGCCTAGTAAAATATATAAGCTGACAACATTTATTTGAGTGTTCTGCTTCAAATCTTTAGCCAAGGTTTTTTTTTTTTGCAGAACGAACAAGGCTTGTGGCGGTGCAGGTGGTTGGTGGGTTCTGACTGACCGTTATTGGCCATGTACTGAGGAAGTGACGATGGCTATTCCCGAACACACCAGCCACAATGGCAGTTGTATTGTTACGAAAAATCACTGATGTTTGAATTTAGTTTATTACTTGATAACGAATACAAAACGTTTTAAGTTTATTGTGATTAATTATTACTAATTAGTTTGGATACACTACTATTAAATTATAGTAAAGTAATAATATATTTATTTGTGTACACAATTATTAAAGAAAGATTTTTATAAAAAAAAAGAAGGGGGGGTGGAGTTTAGTCTTAGTTCATTTGCATTTGTATTTGTTTCTGGATCGATTTTACAGTTTAAAAACATGGTGCTATTGTAGATATTACTCAGATTTCTTTGATTTTTCACCTCTTATAGACTCCATTTTTTTTCTAAGCATTGCAAAGAAATTTTTTGTTGGTGTAAACAACATAAAGGTTGTTCGCGATAAAGTGAGCACTTTTGAAATCAGCCTTAGAAATAAGTCAGTGCTCCTATCTATATATATTTTAACGGGCGCAATGAGTGGCATGCGTCCAGTAACGTTGGTAACGATGGAGGAAAAGTAGTTCTATACCTTAACGTCGAATTTAAAGTGTTAGGTATATAGATCTATAATTTAAGTAATTTTTTTCGCTTTCTGTTTCTCTTATGCACGTAAGTGTAAGAATGAGCAAATTTGTAAAATGTGTAATTTTATAATTATTTTATATTTTCACTTAACCGACGCATGAATAACGTTATGAGGCCCACGCCAGTGTTAATTTTACATAAGGCGGAAGAATGTACAACATGCATAACGGAGATCTTAAGCAGGGCTTTCAAAAGTGCTAACTTTACAGTGAACAGCCTATACTAGTTCTTACTTAATTCTGGGTATTACTTTCTATAGCGAGACGGTAACGCATTGTGTTTGGTTGCTGGCGGAGATCATGTAATTGTAGCGGTCGTGAGCTACCACAAGCCAGTTACCACACTGGCAGTTGGTGTCGTCACGAAGACAGGAGTAGCCAGTGGTAGTAACGGCCACCTGCACTGCCACCACTATAGCGAGACGGTAACGCATTGTGTTTGGTTGCTGGCGGAGATCATGTAATTGTAGCTGTCGTGAGCTACCACAAGCCAGTTACCACACTGGCAGTTGGTGTCGTCACGAAGACAGGAGTAGCCAGTGGTAGTAACGGCCACCTGCACTGCCACCACTATAGCGAGACGGTAACGCATTGTGTTTGGTTGCTGGCGGAGATCATGTAATTGTAGCTGTCGTGAGCTACCACAAGCCAGTTACCACACTGGCAGTTGGTGTCGTCACGAAGACAGGAGTAGCCAGTGGTAGTAACGGCCACCTGCACTGCCACCACCCATGCGAATAAACAGCAGCTCTATTGAACTGAACGGCCTAATGACGATAGTTATACACTGTTTACAGTAAAGTGAGCACTTTTGAGGTCGTAGTTACTTTATTCTGTCCTCCTTTTTTTTATCTGTTAACTACCTTTTTAAATAAATATTGCCATGCAAGTAATAAACACAGTGTATATATTCCATCGCGCTTTGACGTTAACGTCAAATGCTCAAATAAAATGTATTTATTGACTATTATTCCACATGAGGGGGCTTTCAAAAGTGCTCACTTTACCGTGAATAACCTATGTTTGCTGCACTACGTTCAAATACTAAGAAGAAAGCCTCAACTTTGGAAAAGAAGTTACTACGCTGTAAAATTTATTGCTGAGTATCGAAAATTTGAAAAGGAAGCCTTGAATATACATATCGCATGGGGGATTTAGGATAAAAATTTATTAAGTGAAGTTGAATGCGGTTAGTAAGAAAATTCATTGTATTTTGATTCCTTCGAAAAACAACTGTAAGAGATCTAATACGGATGAATTTCTTACCGAGGGGAAAAAAAAAAGTATTTTGATTTTTTTACTGACATCACCAGTTTTGCCAACTTAATGACGCATTTCTCAGTTCTCACCCTAGACCGCCCCTGACAGCATAGCACGCTCTACTTCACTGAGCGCATCAGGTCCAATTAGGACTGGGTGCTCTCACATTTAAACAACTGTCAGGGTGTTAAACTGTAAGCGCGTTACTAATAAATTATCCATAACTGTTCACGTGACCTGATTTTGAAGTTGGCATTAGAACGTGTATGAGAACTAGTACGCTAGCCGCCGTGTCGTACGCAGATATGACACATGCACGGTTGCGAAAGGCATGCGAATAGGCAGTTCGTTGTTAATTGACCACGTCTGAGAGATCTGCTTAACTTCTATATTTCCTTCCGTTCTGTAACCTTCCGCTATATGTAACATTAACAATGCCCTGGACCCCATCACTTTATTCATGCGTCGATTAAGTATCACTGTGAACATTTTAGGAAGATAAAAGTGTTAGTAATTTGCTCATTCTTATTCTTGTGTTTATAAAAACTAATTATATAATTGAAGTGTTCATTAATTTAAACGCCACACTAATAACGCGACGTTAGGGCAGCGAATTACTTTTCCTCTACCGTTACCAACTTTACCGGGAGCAAGCAAGTTGATGTGTCCGTTAAAACTCATGCAGTTGCGGGAAGAGATTTTTTTTTCAAAAGTTGATTTGAAAAGTCTCATTCAACTGCGAACCAGGTATACTTTCCATTCCGTATGTTACGCATTGGAGCATCACGTACAAATATATCCTTACGGCATTTGTATAAACTTCAAACCGCTTGGCGGGAAAACGTTTTGTCACAAAAATTACGTTTTCATTTCGGGTAGTTCCGTAAGTTCCTTGTGATTTAGACCCACCACTCTGTTGGTTACAAAACTACTGCTGTTTCTGCCGCTTGCTATAGGCTGTTCACGGTAAAATGAGCACTTTTGAAAGCCCTGCTTAAGATCTACTTGTATTCACGTTGTGTATTCATCCGCTTTATGTAAAATTAACATTGCTACGGGCCTCATCACTTTATTCATGCGTCGGTCTAGTAGAATTATTAGAAAACTAAACATTTATCAAATTTACTCATTTTTACACTTTGATGCATTATAAAAACTTAAAGCGAAAGAAATAATACAAGTTATCACAAATTGTTACCTAACACATTTTATTCGACGTTAAGATATGGAACTACTTTCCATCCTTCGTTACCAACTTTACTGGGCGAATGTCACTCAGGGCTCTCGTTAATATATATCCAGGCAGGAGCAGTGACTTTTTTCTAAGGTTGATTTAAAAATTGCTCACTTCATCGTGAACAGCCTTTACCATCGATACTGCTGCAATGGATGACCTCGAAATAAGTTCCTAGTGGAGGGGAAGGAGTAGGATCACCACATGCTGCCGACCGATTTACAAAGTTAGACTATTTCAGTAAATTTTAATTAGCCCCAGTTACAATAGCAGAAGACGGTTTAGTCTTTCCACCCTCTTGACGTAATTTGTTCTACAGTATATTATTGTATTTTCGCGATACAAAGGGATACCAAAATCATAACTTCATATTCCATCAGCATGCGCCATGGGAAATTTCACACCATCACTTGATGTGTAAGTGCAAGCTTTATATTCCTATAACGTTCAGATTTTAGGTGAACGAGCAATGTGTAGTAGTTTTTTCGGGATTAAAAAAACTAGTACTTGTGAAATCAATCGTTGGAAAATATCATTTCCTAAACTGAATAGAAGTTTTAATCTATACGCAAGTATATTAAGCTGCGAACATTCAAATGTAGACCATCGGCAGACTTGGAAAATTCACTATGCGTGAAAATTATATCTTTAACAAGCGTAGGAAAGCTACCACGGAAATATAAACGAACCTCACTATTCATGCTTTCTCAACATTCGCTTACACTAATGTGGTAAATTTGCGAATAGTTTCTTAGAATGGAGGCAAACATTGGGGACTGTGTTTCAGAGTAACTTATTCAAAATATTATGTTCAGATTTGTGTCTCATGAAAATGGTTTCCATTTATTCCATACAGGGATTAAGAATTTGCATAATAATACCGTTGAAGTTACGTTTATAACGTTTCCACATTCACTTGACGGAGGCATGGTTATTTCTGATGTGGCCGCGGAAGGGAACGCAATGGGCAGAAATAAGAAACTAAGCTCGATTCACTAAAATTTCTCAATTAAAAGTGGAGCAGCTATCTCCGCGTCATCAGATCAATTGTCAATCAGCGAAGCGAAAAAATGTCGGAGGGGAGTAACCAGGCAGCTTCGTATCTGGTGAAGCCTGTTCACTATAAAGTGAGCACTTTTGAGATCAACCCTAGAAAAAAGTCATTGCACCTGCCTGCTATATTTTAACGGGCGCACTGAGTGACATTCGCCCACTAAAGTTGGTAACGAAGGATCGAAAATAATTCCATGTCTTAGGCCCTAACGTCGAATAAAAAGTGTTAGGTAACTATTTGTGATAACTTAAATTATTTCTTTCCCTTTCTGATTTTTTAACGCATGAAAGTATAAGAATGAGTAGGTTTTTTAAATTTTTACTTTCCTAATAATTTTACAGTTTCACTTGCTCGACGACGAATGAATAAAGCTCTGAGGCTAGTGGCAATGTTAATTTTACAAGGCGGAAGAAGACACAACGTGCATACAAGTAGATGCTAAGCAGGGCTTTCAAAAGTGCTCATTTTACAGTGAACAGCCTATAACAACAAGATCACGAAAACCGGGTGCGAGGTACGTGGACAGTTGGTAACACTGCACCGGCGGGAAGGCGGGGAAGAATCTCAGATGATGTGGACCGACTCTCTTTTTCCGCACATGGCTCCAACATCGGCTTGAGAATTGCCAACAGAACTGTCACAATCACGCGGCCAGCAGTGATGAATGTGCTTGTTTACGTCAGGGCTTTCAACAGCATATCCACCCTTCCGTATGAATAAAATATTTTGAATATCTTGAGTGAGTTCTGGTTTCATTAAAACTAGGTTACCGGAGGTGTAACATAATTTCAAAACTCTCACATAGCATGCGTCTGAACTTCAAGTCCTGACCACGCTGATGCCTCTCGTGCTATTGGCTGCAAAGCTGTCCAATGTTGGAATACGGAGAGTGTTTGCTGCGCAGCATATGCACTTAACGTTATTTTCAATCTTTCTTCGCACACGAATATGATTTTACAAAAGCAGTTTCTGTGAAGCTTTTGCATTTTGTTTGGCTAACTTCTCTAAAAAGATAGCTAAGCTAGTGATATCTAACAAAGTGTTAGAGTATTTTAATATTTAGTAGCGTTCAATTCGGACGCCGTCAATAGTAACATGTTAAAAAATTGTCGCGATTTGGTATTATAGTAAGTTTCATTACAGACTAAAAACTAAATACTAAAATACCAAATAAGTCGTCATTTTAGTGGACTAATTCTTGCAACGTGACCATTTTAGTACACGAAAGCTGCAAATTTGAACACGGCCTAAGTTAAGTTATACGGTTGTACCGTTCTACGTGCTTATTGTATAAATCGCTATCCGTTTTTATCAAGTCCTTATTGTGGTTTCATGAAAGGACTCGGTTATAGCATAAATATACATGAAGGCGCTTGTCTGCCTGGTTCCACGAACTGCTTTGCACAGCGTCTGGAATGACTGCTGCATGTGTTCGCAGCCAGCAGTATTCACACATCACACATCACTCTAGTCCCAACACATCTCGCACATTGCCCAACATCATTATTGGGAACCCTTTCGACATGTCCAGAAACTGAAGTTTCAGAGCAATAAATCATAAAATATATTAGTTGGTTATTTGCGAGATTTTTAATGGGGATTACCCTGAACTTTCCTACAATGTGTACACCGACAGAATGCGAGGGTGACGGCAGCGTAGAGGCGATGGGGCACTTCACATACGTGTTACTGTCACCCTTATTGCGGGAAACAGTAGATCAGTGGCGTAGCCATAAATTTCTTAAGAGAGGGATTACATTGATTGAAGGGAAGCTAATACGGAAATTACGGTGCTGACGCACGTGTTATTTAGCGCAAATACTAGAACAGTCACTACACGGCATAATAGAATGCTTTATTTTACAGGAATTACACCTTGTTATCAAATTAGATGTTCATTAATAATCAAAATTCAAGGCTCGTTAATAATTTTAATGTGTTGTTTGAATGATTCTTGCAAGGGGGGGGGGGGGGTAGTTTTTGAACAATTATTGGCTTACGCTAATACGAACAATTCTTTTTAATATTAATTTTTGACAACCGTAGTAGCAAAGGAAAAGGTTACGACCCCCAAGGTCCCTTTTGCTACGCCCCTAAAACAGTTGCAGGTAGGCCGGCACCTTAAGCAAACATACAGATAGATGACAGCTAGAACGACCACAGCTACAAGCGACAGGCCGTGAACTGTATAGGCAACCATCACCACTCAACAGGTGTGTTCGAATTCAGTGACCCCTGCCCTTGGTCCGCTCGACCTCGATCCCTTCGCAATGAACGGACTCTCGTTACCGCCGCGACGAAGTGCGCGTCCTTTGGATTCGCACATCCATCATTCGTCAATGTCTCGAAGTCACTCCCGACCTGTACGTTTCTTTTGCATTTGCAACTGAAGCTTGTTCTGCGTTCGCACGAAGTTCGACCGACGCAATCTTTCCTGCCAGCAAAAAAGGGCCTCTCGTGTTTTTCCCTCGAGTCTATACATTTTACAGTATCGCGTGATACAAAAAATAAAATGTATAACGTCAGCGGCTTAAAAATAAATAACACGCAAATACGTAAAAGTTTTAACTTTCTTGTGTGCAGGTTGTTCAGCCATATCTGTGTGTTATATGCGCTGGGGCCAAAAGGAAACGAAAGGAAAGTAAACACCAATAAATTAAATACATCGAACAGTTGAGTGTCACAAAACGACTAATAGTCCTACAAGGGTATATGGCGTGTGCCCTTAACTGAATGGGGCATTCGAAGGTCTATTTTGACTCTTACTGCTAATTTGGGCAGCGAAAATGTGACGTCATTGCCCCCACGCACTTCCCTAGGGCACCAAGCCAGATAAGGGTCCTTGCGGGTCAATTTAAGAACAACGAACATATTTTTAACAACTAATTCTCACCTTAAAAAAAATTGTAGGGCCTATTTAACATTTCGAACGTATTCCGTTGGAACACTGTCGAAGTTAAATTGTTCGTCATACAATACTGTTGTCTGTTGTAACCAACAATTCCACAAATTTCTTAAATGTGAAATAGTTACTGTAAAACTAAATAAGTTACAGTTCTTCTTAACACGAACTGCAGTTCAAATAAAAATTGACATATTTATCTCTTATTTGACACCAGAGAAATTAATTAGCCAAGAATTAAAATTGTTACCATTTTGGTGTAAGAAATTATTTAATAAATATTTTAGTAACTTGATTTTTGAGCAGTTAAAACTCGGTTTTGTACACGCATCGAATGTTTATACTTCGCAAAACTAATATGCTTGTCAGATGGAAATATTTACTTTGTTATCTGACAACTTTGATTTAAGTCGATAAAACGCAATTCACGAGAAAAGTAATTTGTTTTATATACGAAACAGATCATCGGACTGTTTAATTAACAGAAAGTATAGAACATGATCTCAAGTCCCGTTCACAATTGCGAGCTCTCGTGAAATTATTACGTAGGCCTAGTTTAGTGTTGTCTAAACTGTAAAAACATGCCATAAAACACCTAAACATTAAATGAAAGTTTTCATGTATACACAGAGTGCCTGTGTATTCTCCAGAGAAACCTTTTCCATCAGTATTTTCATATCACGCCCGTACACTGTTGAGATAGTTGCATCTTGTAAGTGTACAGAATTTGTGTTTTTTTAAATAATTGGCGGATTGTATTTTAACAGGTTCGGAAGAGACAAATCACCATAAAGCAATTATTTTGTAACCGCCGTGAAGAAATGTGTAATACACGTACTATTCAACTTATAGCAACAAACGTTATTTATTATTTTTACATGCTCCTAAAAGATTTAAAATGGAAATACGGATTATTTGAGTAAACCGTGCGTTTCATTGTACTTGTAGCTGCAATCTGCGAAGTATTGTTGTACATTACTTTACGTTCAACAGAGAGCGGCATTATTATTCTGGACAGGTGTCCCAATTGAAACTTCTCGAAACACAAAAGGAAAAGAAAGTTAAAGAAAGAGTTCTCAACCAGATGGTACATGGCGTGGGTGTGTGTATACCGCGAAGAAGAGCAGAATACTGGAGCAGCCTACAACAGGGACAGCAGGACAAATACGGGAATGATTAAGTTTAGCGAGTCACGTCATTACCGAAAACAGTCTTGTGCAGCCATAACAAGTAACTATAAGCTGTTCACGGTAAAATGAGCACTTTTGAAAGCCCTGCTTTAGATCTACTTGTGTACACATTGTGTGTTCTTCCGCCTTATGTAAGATTAACATTGTCAAGAGCCTCATCTCTTTTTTAATGCATCGGTCCAGAAAAAATGTGAAATTATTAGAAAAGTAAATATTTGACAAATCTGCTCGTCTATACACTTCGTTGCATTTAAAAACACAGAAACCGAAAGAAATCATGTAAGTTATCAAAAATGGTTGCCTAACACATTTTGTTCGACCTTAAGATATGGAACTACTTTCCATCCATTGTTACCAACTTTACTGGGCGTATGCCACTCAGTGCGTCCGCTAAAACATATGCAGGTAGGGGCAGTGACTTTTTCTAAGGTTTATGTCAAAAGTGCTCACTTTACCGTAAACAGCCTTTAGTACAGAACACAACAGAATCTTGCCTGACCAGACAGCACATAAACACATCGTCTGCAACGTACAGTAAAACTGCGAGACAAAATTCCGACATGCTCTTGACTACATACCATATGGTCACTTTAGTGTCATTGTATTAGTATTTGGACTTGAACCTTAAAATGATACGAAATTATCGTTTTGAAGAAGCTGTAGAGCTTATTCGTAAAAAGAAAATGATATTAGAAGTTTTGTTTTCAGAAAAATACCCCTCAGCAACATATGTTGGCATCACACGTTGACGTGTTAATTATAATTTATGGCGGTGACGCAAAAGTTATTTTTAAAGCTTTACGTAAATGCTAAGTACGAAAATAAACCATACATATGAGAATATTGTGTTACGTAACAATGTGAGAAACGAAGAAAACTTGTAACACGTAGCGATGATAATTAAAGCAAAATATCATAATTACCCTACATGATACGACTTTTGCCAAAAGGTAAAGAATTATTTCTGAAAGTTTAATAATATCGGCTTGTAAATTAAAAAGAAAAGTTCGTGCTTTAATAATTTTTTTTCTCGAATGCACGTGAAAAATTAGTGCCACATAATATAATATAAGGACAGTGCATTCACGATATTAGAAGTGACCGTTAACTTTACCACATGTTCACTGGATTGTCAATTATTCCAACAATTTTTTTCTTCTAAGTTTTAATCGACACAACTAATCATTTTACATTTAGCCTGTAAAACTAATCATGTAGACGTAATTTGCCAAACCAAATGACGTAGCACGTTCCAAATACAGGTGAGTTTGAAAATAATTGATACAACAGATCATGTCGCCGTCGGCTTGCAGATGAAAAACGTATCGAGGCCACAGCTCCGTACGGTGACATACGGGAGCGCCGCTAAACATGCTGTGAATGAGACCTGTGATTGAGCCGCGTGGCGCACAACACGAAAGCGGGTGGGCGCAGTGAGAAGTGGGATGGACGGAGACTTGAACGTTGGAGTAGAACACTAACCTGTGAGGAGCTGGACCCGCCGCCACACGCTACTATCCTCGCACTAACTAGCACGCCTCGCTGCGCCGCCAACCCGACAACCTTTATACATTTACCGGACACTTTGCCTCCGCCGGCCCTCGCCATTGGTCCGTTTGAACGCGCTGAGGCCGTGACGTCAACGGGGAGGGGCCCGGCGGCGGGTGGGGGCCGGTTCGACGCCGGCCCAAGGCTGAGGCGACAGCAGCCTCCCGGAAGGCGAAGGCGTGCGCCGGCCAGCGCTGAATCATCGCGCCGCCGCCCGTAAGGTCCACCGGGGCGTGCTGGCCAAGGCTGCTCTCGGCCCTAGCAGCGAATCTCCCGGAGCGAGCGTCGTGTTGTCTGTTGCTGCGCAGTTCTGCCGCGCAGCCTTCCCTCCAACATCGCTCATTGGCCGCCCGTCTACCTGGCGCACTCTTTGAAATTCGCCTCTCCAACAGACATTGTTCAACGTCCACGCAGCCCGTCTTCATGCTTCGCGCTTTTCCGGGAAACAATTTTCAAAACGCGTGTTGCCAACATTAATTTGGACACATTCAACATAATCATAATGGCAATGGCAATTTCACAGGTTATATATTTTAATTTGTTCTTCGTAAATCTCTGTGAAACTTACGCGGGAAACAAAATTTTAATTTGCTGCAGACTTTTGAATAATAAAACGAGTAATTCACCGCTTTATTAAAAGCAAGACGACTCTACTTAATGCAGCGAGTTTGCAGAGGACACTTGATACCCATGTTAAGGTGTATTACACTAAGGTTTTTTTTCTGACTACCCTATTACTAAGTGTTAAGTGCATCCCGAAGGTCGGACGGGAGCTAATTGCGTCTCAGGGCGAACCCCTTATGCCTGCAAGGAAGGGAAATCATGCAAGGAGACATGCATCGCGGCAGAGAGGGATTGGGCAACTGTGGCCGGCGTTTGGGGCCAGGACTACCTTCCTAAGTGTACTTATAGCTAAACTATAACTTAGAAGAGACTGGGAAAAACCGTCATAGACAACGTAAAAATTCAGCCGACAGGAAAGAATTCAAAATTATTGCTTGTATTAAATATAAATGCTACGGGAGAAAGAAAGTTGGATATCATTCTTTATTAGTAGAGAGGACAAATTAGTAGAGAGGAAAGACTAGTAGAAAAGTGGTACACTAAGGTTGGAAGCTTAATTCTTTTAGTTTGGCAACTAAAATTTTTCGCCACCAGGTAAGCGCTAGTGTCGCATGTGTACCATATTTTCTCTATTTTTTACGTTAAAAAAACCAAATAATTGTAATAATCATAAATCATATATAACTTAACAACATAACTACGTAAAATAATTCTTATTATTCACGTAACTAACAATTTTAAGTATAGGTGATCTCTTTGGAACATTGCGGATCTAGCGGCGGAAATTATCTTTATGTCAAATTCTCGCACAAGATAACTCATTTTGTTCCTAACCTGAGTTTAACTAACTTGAGTATAACTAACTTGAGTGTAACCCTCTTCACTCTCGTGTTGCCCTTAATACGCTTAGCGGTTATTTGATCATTTTTTTTTTAAATCAACGTTAGAAAATGCCGTTGTCCCTACCCGCATGTATTCGAACTGGCATACTACTGACTGGCATTTGCCTGGTAAAGTTGGCAACAATGGAGGGAAAGTAGTTCAATGCAGTAATGTGTAATAAAAAGCGGTAGGTATACATTTGCTAATACTGGAATTTGTCTTTTGCTAAGTTTTTTAATCACATAAGTATTAGAATTAGTTGATTAGGTAATTATTTACTTTTATAATAACATCACAGTTTCACTTGACCGATGCGTGAATGAAGTGATGAAGCTCATGGCAATATTAATTTTACATATGGTGTATAATTAACAGTGTGCATGTAAGTAGATCATAAGCGGGTCATTCAAAAGTGCTCAGTGAACTGCGAACAGCTTATAGTTCATTAGCACTGTCATTACCTGCATTTGGCGCCACCTACCACCGCCAACGGCTATTTATGTATATAGCACACTATACGCTGCTTCATTCTGGTGGTAGATCAGCCCTCACAGACACCGCACAACTGATTTTCTGTGACCTTTCACGAGCAGTGCAGTATCTATGTTCTGATGTGTTATTGACATTATTTTACAATGTTACTGGCCCTTGACATATAAGAGTAAATGTGCTTACTTTGTTCTGTATCTTAAAAACATAATCCTTGTTAAAGAAAATGTCTAAAAAAATAATTATATTTATAAATCCCTCCAAACTTGAAACAGCATTATTCCAAATCAGTACTGAAACCGGTGAAAAAATGATCCACTAGAAATCACTGAGACCGTTAGGTCTACTACTGCTACTCAGAAGTACTGGTCCCGTTTCAACAAGTTCTCTGAGATGTATGTATACTCCCTCTAACCGATTTGTAAAGCAGTTTGATTAAATTCTAATTGATAAAAGAATTTTATCTATATAAAAGTTCGTGTCTTTTGAAAATTGAGATCTAAACAAACATGCTGAACACTGTTGACCATGTGACTTTGATGCAGTTGTGTTCCTTTGGGGTAGATCAACGTTGGGCATATGCACAGAAGACGAATAATCGGTCTACCTCATCTTTAGTCTATGTTTCATTCGCTGGTATTCAGTAGCAGTACGTTGACGGACATTCATTCATTGGCATTTTACGGACTGGGAAAAGGTACACAATGAATGAAAACATTGTAAAATCATTCTATGCAGGAACGTGTACAAACTTTCAGTTTTGAAGGCAGGGAAGGCACTTCCGTTGTGTAGGTCTAGGCTTTCGGTTTGTGGCATGGGACAGGGCAAAAGTATCATCTTAATGAACCAGTATTAAATAAACCAAACGGAAATCAGTATTCTAAACAGTCATGATATAATTTCGTTTCACTTTTAAAACACTCACAGGATAGTTTCACATAAATGTGAAGGTTATGATGGTTGCTGGGTGGGGGGTTGTAGATCATGTTTCCTGTCACCCCCTTTTCCGATCCTCAATCTGGATCCGACTGTGATTCCATCGCCATGTAATAAATGTTGGCACGCCTGGAGGAGAAAATATGCGTCGCCGAGTTGAAGAGGCAGCAGTGGCGGCAGGTGGTGTGTGTGCGGCGAGATGAGGCGCCTGCATTAGCAGTAGTTGACTTGCAGAGCGGGGCCGCCTGCCGGGGTGAAGACCCGACCTCCATTGTCGCCAGAGATACCGCGACACAGGTCTGCACTCACAACCTTCCTTCCTGCCGGCCGACGTCACCGCAGTCGCTGTTTCAGCGCTCGCTTACACAGCCAATGGCGTAGGTAGGTATTCGTTTAGGAGGCAGGTGGAACAGGTTTTTTCACTGATAAAACAGTAGATATGGACACGTGTATTTTCTATTTTACTTATATTTGCTGTTTTATTGTACCATCCGTTTTATTTACCCGATTTCTGACTTTACGAGCTATATTTCATTTTTGTTTATTTACTAACGTGTCCTTCATTTTTCGGGTGATGGGAGGGTGAGAGGGTATTCCAGATTGTAATCTATTCACGGTTCCTACACATTTTCTAAAGCTCTCCTAAATTTCTTCTTCCAATATATTCCTCCGCCTCGTGCAAACTAAGCTTGGCTAAATCTAGAAAATTGCATCAAAGGACGACGAACCGAATTCGTGCACACTCAGATGTAATAATAATTTGCATGAGAACTACTATATAGTCCATTCTCAGTCCCTTCAAACTTTTCTGAAGCCCTGCTAAAGTTCCACTTCCAGGATATTCCTCTGCCTCATGTTAACTAAGCTTGACCAACTCTAGACAATTACACCAGAGAGACAACGCATCGCATGCTCCCGCACTCACCGTAATAATATTTTGCATAACAACCTTTTCTTACTAGGCATTACCAACACACATATTTTCTCACTGTTTTTATCCATATTTATTGTAAATTATGTAGGTCTATAATAACTTATAAATTAAAAAAAATAGATAATACTTAAATTTAAGGAAAAATAAGATAATTTTATGTTAATAGAGGTATAAAACGCTTGTGATACATAGCATATTTAGGAAAACAACTAAACACGTCATACGTGGGATGATTTTTCAAAGGTTTGATTCAAAATGGGTGAAGAAACCGTGAAACCTGTGTGTCGGTCTCATTTTAAAGACGTATTCACGTCAACACGGTTACCATTGGCACTTTCTGAATATATGATGTAGAAAATTTACAAATGATTTCTTACAGTGAGTGTCCGTGCAGATTGTAACGGGCACTATGGAACTCTTTAACAACTCGTGTGGCTTGAACATCAATCCCTTCTCTAACAAATACGAAAAAAATCAGAACCACTTCATTTACCTTTTATAAACAGTATAATTTTAACATGATGCTAAAACATAACATGTCACAACTTTAGCTATCGTTTACACTAATACACTAAGTGGCGGTTTTAAGGTCGGGGGGGGGGGGGAACCCCTCCTCCAAGAGCCCGAGAAAAGTACGTTTTTTACAGAGTATTTCCTGGGATTAAAATGTATATAGTAAAAATATTTCACATTTGCAAATAAATATTTGGAAGCTAATCACTATGTGAATTTATGTACGTACACACAAAGGCATTTATTATAAACACAGAAGCACTCACTTGTTTTAATTTTATCACGTCGCCATCCTGGCCACTGAGAATTTTGAGTCAAAATACTAAGCTGTTAAGTATAACAGTTTAATAGTGACGACATAACCAGGTAAGTCACCAAAATAGCATGTAGGCCTACATGAGTCTGCATGTATGTTTCTACAACAGTTTCAACACGAGCAATGCAACAGAATTACTGCATTCCTCCTCTCGACTGAGGTAGCCACTATTCACTTGAGGATGGGTCTTTCTCATCTTGATGTCTTTTTTGTTTGTTGATTTAAACTTTTCAGAATTTACTTTTATAAAAAAAAACCTCTCAAGTCATAGCATGCAATGCAGGAGTAACATCTTAATTATTAATGTATAACTAATTCACAACTTGAATAATATAAATATTACTTTCCTGAAGAAAACTCATTAGCCTGCAAAAGAAGGGCATGGGGTCGGTTAAAAAATATTTACTTGTTTAACGATTCGATTCTCTTAAAACTTCTTTGGTGGAAAACATTCGGATGTTTCGAAAGTTGTAACAAGAAGATTATTTTAATAATTTCGTTATTTAAATTTAGGTAAGATTAGATTTCTTTGAAAAACTCTATCCTTTACATCCCCGATAGTAGCGTGGTTATATGACAGATGCGTCACTCATCTCTGAAGTGTCTCTTATATTGGACATGTTCATAACAGCCTCATAAGAAAAGATTTTGGTATTAATTGATTCAAGAGAAAAAGGGTAACAAAGAAGAGCAGAAACAAGACTGCAACGGGTAGCTAGAAACAACTAATTGGCTATGTTACATGGTTTTCAGTATGATACAGGATTTAAATATAAATATAACGGGTTGTATTGGAATCGCAACTGACAAATACACGAACGACTTCAGGACTGTGGTGGTTTTCAAAAAAATGCAGAGAGTAACGATCTTTACTACAGTCTGTCTAGAATTTGTCAATATCCAAAACCCCAGCTGTTTAAATCTTAGGAATAGATCTCTAATAATATTCAAAGCGGTTTATTTCTTTACTGCATTTTCGAACGAAATTATGTTCTTATTGCAATACTTTGGAGGACAATTAAGGAAACTGTGTGAGACTTGCTAGATCAAAAGCCATACTGCAATGTTAACAGTTTAATTTCCAACTGCACAAAGTAGGAGAAGCGCTGCAAATTATTTTTTTTTATGGAAAGCATGGCAAATAGCTGTTAATGTAAGGACACTGGTCATAATAGCTGTTAATCCGACATTTATTGTGACATTTACAAATCGTAGTGACGTTTTATCACTAACACTTCAACTCATCCAGTTTCTCTAGAAGTAAAAGTTACACAGGCAGACTGCTTTCAATAGTATGGAAGAGAAAATTTGTCTTTTGAGCGAGAATAGAAATATGTAACCTTAGAACTGTTGAGTCTTTTAAATGAAGAAATTGCAAAATCATTATGTATAACAATACTTGTCCCTCATACCATCATACTTTGTACTGTAAATTACCTGCAAACACTACTAAACATTAGAATGTCGATGTTAAAACCTCTACTGTCAGCTGTTTTCAAACGCCATTCTCGAATTCAGGTATCTATTAATGTACTTGCACCCTTGTGCACTTCACAGACCCTTGGGCCTATACTTGATGAATTCGGACAGGCAACCTTATTGGCTTTGACCACAGCTATAATCCACCAAATTCCTTTTATTGAGCATGCATTTCGGTGAAGATCATATTAATAGTCGAATTTTCGTAGAGTTAAATCAAGAATTCAATATTATTCCCATTTGACTTACATGACATTTATTGCCATACTGATTGTACGAGAGTTTCCAATTTTGATTGCTGG
Organism: Dryococelus australis; assembly: GCA_029891345.1. Lineage (NCBI taxonomy): Eukaryota > Metazoa > Arthropoda > Insecta > Phasmatodea > Phasmatidae > Dryococelus > Dryococelus australis. Next base: position 292,736,246 of record CM056995.1, on the reverse strand, counting down.
TTTTACATTAGCTAGTGTTGGTTACGAACAGATAGGCCTAATACGAAATTATTTATTATTTAGAATTTTTAAGGTGTATATTTCCATAATTATTAACTTAGTTCAAAATTTTATGTCTTTTTATACTTTAAATAAAATAATCGTTTCGAAAATCAATTGAATTCTAAAAAAAAATACATCTCAAAATGGCGGCACATCTAAACCGCAAGGCCGCGAGAATTATACATGTTCGTTTACTTGTATACTTTCAAATCGGACAGCTTTGATGATGTCATTTCCAGTGACAGGTCCGAATGAGTATGTACATACTTAAGGAACGCGTCTTAACTATAGTCCGAGAAAGTCTTTTCTTATCTGAAGTGACTTTATTCCTGTCCAACGTACTCATCTTTATTTATATTACCATAATGTGTATTTTCTACGCATTTTTCTCACAAAAATATTTTCCATTGAAAAAATTTTCTGTTTCCAGTTCTTTCACAGTTAATGAAGCCAGAATGTTTGCAAATTTGGTAACTGTACACATTAAAATAGTTTGTTCGTTTTACAAATAAACAGTTCTTTGAAAAAAAAATAGCAGTAACCAAAAAATATTCTTCCAGCACTACAGTACAAACACCGTTTCTTTACAACGACTTAGCGAAACATACAGCTTTTGTGTCATCTCACCAGGACAATATAATTCGAGCTGTGCGTGAATCTGACAGAACGAGCGAGGGGGAAAAAACACGGACATTTGGGAGAATAAGTCGTGGATTTTGTATCAGGGCAATACATCCGCTCACAATGCAGTCACTGTGGAGCAGTTTTTAGCGAACAGACAAACGCATCCTTGAGTTCGAGCACCCGTTTCCCCAGATATTAGTCAGATCTATAACCTGTTAGTCAATATGGAAAGTACTGGAGCACACTTAGAAGAGGTAGAAAGAAAAATAACAGAACTGTTAAGAGTGGTACTGTTCTGAACTGCTGGATGTACGTATGCAGCAGTTAGGGGAGGGGAGTAAACTGAAGAAACATAAAGGCGAGTTTCAGTGTTTTGGCATCAAACCACATTTTTCTTATAGGCTGTTCACGGTAAAATGAGCACTTTTGAATGCCCTGCTTAAGATCTACTTGTATGCACGTTGTGTATTCATCCGCCTTATGTAAATTTTACATTTCCATGGACCTCATCACTTTATTCATGCGTCGGTAGTGAAAATGTAAAAATAAAAAAAAGTAAATATTTCACAAATCTAATGATTTTTACACTTAGATGCATTAAAAAAACAGAAAACAAAATAAATCGTTTAAATTATCAAAGAAGGTGAACACATTTATTCGACATTAATATATGGAACTACTTTCCATACAACATTACCAACTTTACCGGGAGCATACCACTCAGTGCGCCTGTTAAAATATATGCAGGAGCACTAACTTTTTTCTAAAGTTAATTTCTTAAATGCTCACTTAATCGAGAACAGCCTTTACCAGTACCGTTACATAGCTACGACTCGTAAGAGACACGTGGAAATTGTAACTGGCCGTGAGGAACACTCCTGCCCCAGGCCTGGAGAGTAGCTGCGATGAGGGCTGATAGGCGCTGGAATGCAGTGGTGAAGGAAAGGGAGAGCCCCGAGAAAACCACCTGCCGTCGGCAACGTGCATAAGAATCCCACAGCCACTGCAGCCCGGAGAGGGGAGTGCAGTCACTTGAAGTATAACAAGTTAGTCGGGAGAGGCATCTGATAGTTTTGAGTGTGTTGTTGCATGCGCGGGGGTAAATTAAACTCGCTGTTTCTTCATACTTGCGAAACAAACCTTTGAGAAATCACCCTATGTATGACGTGCTTGTTCCCCCCCCCCCCCTAAACATGCCATGCATCACAAGCGTTTTATTCTTGTGTTACCGTAAAAGTATCAACTTAAAAAGAATAATTAGTACATTTACTTGTATTTCATCTATAAATTATATTTCATTTATAGTTATTATAAATATAAACATAGAGAAAATAGGTGTGTTGGCAATGCATAGTAAGAAATAGTTCTCATGCAAAACAGTATTATATGGAGAGCGCACGAGTGCGTAGTTGATTTAATTAGTTAATGTTTGTTAGCACAAGGAGGGGGAATATTACGGTAGTAGAACATAAGTAAGGCTTCAGAACAGTCGGAAGTAAGCGTGAATGGTCTATAGGTGCTGCAGGACGAGGCGCAGTCCTGCGGACATGGCGCCTGAGGTTCGACGACCTCCCTGTGGCCTCTCGGCCGCTATTTGCCTCACAGATGGGCCGGCCAGACCCTCGCCTAAGCCGTCACTCTAGTAGCTCCTCGTCTCACTTCACGTCCACGTCCTCAGTTTATTCGCACCTTATCCACGGCCTATGTTGGCACCTAGCGAGCTTTGCGCAGCGGTAACACTGTGGACCTACAACCCGGGGTACATTCCCAGTCCGACAACCCTCATTTATGTTTGACATTGTTTTTTTCAAAATCACTCTAAATTATTGACAATGTGAATCCTTAACCCAGTGTACACAATTGTGTACATTACGCATGTGTAGGTTATTTTTGTCCTGTACTGCACACTGCGAAGCTCAGTGACCAATGGTCTTACCTGTGGGCAAATGATTCGCAAATCGTCTTACCCGTCTAGGTCATAATTGGTTCATATAACAGCAGCCCAAGATACAGCCTACAGCTCATTGGCTGTAACAACAAAAGGAGTGTTGTGTCGACTTAAGTACAGAACGCATCATATATTTATTCTTTGCAACATCTGAAAGGGTTAATAAAGGCCTTGGTTCATTAATTTCCTTTTCTTATTTGTCCAAACTACTTTTTCCGTTCTTAATTGCCCCGTTGTAAACAAGATGGCGAACCACACCTTCATATAGTCTATTCATGATTTCATCACACTTTTTTAATCAAACCTTTGAAAAATCATTCCATGTGTGACGTGTTTGCTTTCTCCCTAAATATGCAACCTATAACAAGCGTTTTATACTTGTGTTAAGCTAAAAGTACCTTATCATTAGTTAAATGGGAATTTAACCTATATTTTATTTATAAATAGTAATATTTTATCTATAATTAATATGAATGAAAACACTGAGAAAATAAGTGTGTTGGTAATGCCTAATAAGAAATAGTTCGTATGTAAAATATTATTAAACTGACTGTGCACGAATTCGGTTCGTTGACTCTTTGTTGTAATTTTCTAGACTCGGTTAAGCTTTGCTTGTACGAGACGGAATTGTATTCTGGAAGTAGAACTTTAGCAAGGCTTCAGATCATTTTTAGGCAACAGTGAATGGACTATAACGGTGCTTTCCATTGGATGACAGAACAGCCAGCAACAGAAAAGTGAAAGTGGAGCGTGTACTGTGGGCGGGGGGGGGGGGGGGGGTGCAGTGACATGTACAACCAACATGAAGGCGGCTGAACACAATCTTGCCACACGCATAAATACACACATACCGCAGCAGCGTTGTGTGGCCAGTCATTCGCTGATTCCCGCTCACTCAGCCTCAGTGGCTGAAAGTAAATAAATGCCTCGCCATGTCGCTCCTAAGTATGGAAGCGCTCTGTGTGACAGAATGGAAACAATGAAGACACTGCTATACTAAAGATGTAAGTAAATTTTTGTTGCAACTAATATCAAGAGAGCATTCTATAATTAGGATGGGAATGGATTACAGCTAAGATCGTAGGTTCTCTGTAACCGTCTGAAGTGAAGGTAATGTCCGAATCTCCTGTGTCTTAAGACAAACTGCGTCTTATAATAAACACTCACTGACTTGAACTTTTGTCCCAAACTTTGTCGTAACACGTCGGGCCAAGAAAACACTGATGTTTCTACACGGTTTCGCGCAGAGAAAGCAAAATATTATAAGGCCAGTATTAAAAAAATAGAAGTGATACAGAATTAAAAGTTATATTTAATTCCACGGCCGATTGAGGTAAGGCAACAGAGGACGAAGCTTTGAGGCCTCTACATGAGAGGGGTCTCTACAAAATTACTGCCGACAGTCCAGCTGTGGCTTGTATTTATAGGGTTGCCGGCCATCGCCCAGAAATTTCTCTAAATTCCGCGTTGCGCTTGCGCCGAGGACCCTAGTTCCCAGAATATTCTTGCACATTCTCTAAATTCATCTGCTTCTCCAGCAGGGGGAAGAGGGTGGGGCTGTAACGCGAGTCAGGTGAGCTGTCAATTATTCCCCCGTTCGAGCGACGTGGAGCAAGCGGGTCCGCCCGGGGGAGGAGAAGGTCGAGATGGGTCCCCCACAGAGTCGGACTGCGCATGGAGCTCGCGTCAGCGCGAAACACTGCCCCTCTCTTTAAGACTGTTCGTCCCAAACAGACTCTACAACATCAGGACCTACGTACAGCGCCAGTAAGTCAATGTGGACAACCTTAGGCTTCGTCCGAAAGCCCTGTCAACAAATCCGATAGACCACGCCATTTATCAATTTCAGGATCCCATACGGGCCTTCCCAACGTTTCTGTAGCCTCTCCCAAGTGGAGCTCTCTCCCAAGAAGCATTCTTGAAGGTGTTACCCTTGTAGACTCGTGGACCGCCTAACAATATGCCAGGAGAAATATAGGTACAGTGAAGTCCCAATAATTCTGGTGGTCTCCTATGAAGATCGCCAGGTACTGTTACAGGGTACCATTTAGCCTTTCGACCTTCCCATCCGACTGAGGGTGTAATACTGTGGTGCGTGTTTTCTTAGTTCTAAAACCCTCGTTACCTCTTGGAAATCAGTTGCTTCAAAATTTCGTCCTTGATCAGAATGAAGCTGAAGTGGAACTCCAAACCTGGAGATAACATGCTCTACAAGTGCTTCAGTTACCAAGTCAGCCTCTTGGTTTGCCACCAGTATGACTTCGGGCCACTTTGTGAAATAGTCTTATGCTACCAGAAGGTACCGATATCCCGCTCTCAGTGATTGGTAGTGGTCCGAGAATATCCATTGCTATCCTCTCAAATGGAGCACGAACATTGTACTTCTAAAGGGGACCTCATTCCTTAACCCTCAGACCCTTCCTCGTGGTACATGCATCACACAGATGGCACCACTTATCAACATCCTCCCGACAATGCAGCCAATAGAATCTCATTCGAACTCTTCCCAAGTTTTAAGTGGTCTGAAGTGATCACCTGCTGCTGTGTTATGAAGTTCTCTTAGCACTTCTGATATTCGGCACTCTGACAAGACCAATTGTAAATTACTTTGTTTCCCATTATTATTTTCCAGTTCTTGTAAAGCACACCGTTCTTTAGAACAAGGGAACTCCGCTGTGCCCAACCTTGACTGTCATGCCTCTTGACTGTCATGCCTCGGCTGAATATATCCTCCCAACTTGGTCGTCGCTCAGCTTCTTTCCACTCTAATATTGAATGCTAGGTGGGGTCACTTAGCTGACCATTTCTTATGTCCTTTTTGTACCATGTAGGTGATACATCGCATGATACATGTACTTGAATTCTTGTCCTCCCTGCTTTATACGATACACCACCCTTTTCCTCCGGGCATTCTCAGTGACGACAGAAGGGTTGACATGATCTCCTGGAAAGTGCACCTGCGCAGCTGTAAAGGCATCCAGACCTGTGATGAATTTCAAAGTCATATTATTGCAGGTGCTGTATCCACTAGGCTATTTGACCTTCAGGTTTCTTGAGATTCAAAAGCCAGCATAAAGAAGCATGATCAGTTTTTAGGGTGAAATGTCTGCCATACAGATACAGGTGAAAATGTGCAATTGCCTTCACCACTGCCAGAAGCTCCCTTTGTGTCACACAGCAGTTCCTCCCAGAATGTGAAGCACCTTAATGAAGAAGTCCAGTGGCCTCTACTTTCCCTTCTGAATCTGAGATAACACAGCCCTGATACCTACATCACTAGTATCAGTATCCATAATAATTTCACCTTCTCTATTCGGGAATCCCATTATTGTGGGAGATACCACAATTTCCTCTAGTCTATCAAAAGCAATTTCGCACTCCGGGGTCCAATAAAGTTTTCTTTATGCCTCAGTCAATTCATGCAGAGGCTTAGCGATCGTGGTAAACCCGGGCACAAATCAATGACAGTAAGCACACAAGCCCAGGAAACTTTGCATTTCAGTTTTATCCTTTGGTAGAAGCCTATATCTTATTGCTCTGGTCTTCTCAGGGTCTTCTTCAATCCCAAGGTCTGACATAACATGGCACAAGAAATTAATTTTCTTTTGGAAAAGGTGGCACTTCTTAGGAACTAATTTCAGGTTGACTGCAGCGACTTTTTGAAACACTGAATCTAGGTGTGTCAGATGATCTTCAATTGTTATTCCCATGACCACAATATCGTCTAGGTACACCCGGCAAATGCCTAAGAGCAGAACTTTCTCCATCAGTCATTCGAAGGTGACAGAGGCATTGCATAAGTATGCCAAAGGCCATAACATTGAATTAGCAGGTTCTTTCCCTTGGACACAAAATACAGTCTTTTCTGTCTCTTCCAGACCCACCTTACACTGCCAATACCCACTCTTCGTGCCTAAAGTAGAAAACCACTGTGAATCTGCTAGGCTATTCTGTGTGTCGTCTATCCTAGGGGGTTGGTAAAAGTCTTTCTTGGTTACATTATTAAGTTTGCAGTAATCAACACAAAATCTAATAGAGCCATCTTTCTGTATAACCAACACGATGAGAGAACACTATGGAATGACTCATGGCTCCACCACATCTAAATCCGTCATATCTTTCAGAATACCGTCAACCATCTCATGTGAAGCTAGCGGTAGTCGCCTTGGTAGCTGCTTTATAGGCCTGGCATCCCCTGTGTCTATGTAGGGGCATGCAAAATAAGTTGTCCCAAGGTCATTGGGTTCAAAGGAAAAAGCACCTTTATTTCTTTGTAGCAATTCTGAAACTACCCTCTCTTGTCACCAGTTGAGGTTTTCTCTTGTTCTTGTCAGCAGTTCCCCCAGAGCATCTGGTGGAGGACATTCGATATTTTGTGGCATGTGGCATTGAAGCTTCTGGAACCTTTGGAAATACCTGTGAGACCTACTTGCACACCCCCATTTTGGCCCCCTCTTCAAGAAGGATAGCGCGGTCAGATAAATTAAACATCCCAACAGGCGAACTGTGCGATTGTGAAGAAATGAAGTCCTTGCTACAATGACAAAAATCTGGTTAAGTTCCGCCTTTCTGGCCTGGTTCGAGTATGCCCAACCACTTGACAAATTTTCCCTGGCATTTGCCTGGAATAACAATTTTTCTAGAAGTAGGGAGAACAGTCCACTGATTACACACTACTGGTAAATTCATTGGCGAAGATAAATCTCGTCAGGATGATACTACCAAATCGGTATTACCTACCCATAACACCCCCAGTCGAGTATCGAGACAGTACCCCAGCTTATGTAATACATCAAGACCCAAAATGCATTCGTCCTGTATTTCTGCTATGTATATATATATATATACTTAACATAAAGCATGATATATATATATATATATATATATATATATATATATATATATATATATATAATGCTTTATGTTAAGTTTGACGAGCTATGGGAGCACTCTTCTCTTGCCTCTGACAGATGTGGTCTCGCCCGCTAATGTAATTAAATAGCAGCGATTCATGCTCTAATCGGATGATCGCTGCGGGAAGGCCCGATAATGTCCAGTCTTACCATCGTTATAGTCGCCCCTGTGTCAACGGCCATCTGTCAAGAAACATAATCTAGGCTCCCCTCCACCAGTATGGCATCCAAGTCCTGTTCCGTGGAATGCAACTGCAAAAAAATTGGGCCATTCCCTCCAGAAATCCCAGAATATTCTTGAACATCCTCTAAATCCATCCGGTTTCTCCAGCATTCGGGAGGAGGAGGGGCTGTGACGTGAACCATGTGAGCTGTCAATCATCCCCCTAGGGCGAGCGACGTGGCAGCGAGCGGGTCTGCCTGGGGGGGGGGAGTAGAGGGCGAGGTTTAGTCACCCCCGCAGAGCCGGACCGCGCATGGAGCTCGCGTTAGCGCGTAACAATATATTAAAAAGTATTAAGTATATTAAGTAGTGTTACGTGCAGGGACTCTCGCATCAAACGCCCTCGTTCCAGCGGTGTGGGAGGACGGAAGGGGATCAGACGGAGGTGAGAGGTCTTATCCACCACGCTCCTCCTCACCCTCCAGGCGGCCTGCTCCGGGTGTCGGCATCCGGAGGAATTATTGACAGCTGACCTGGCTGGCGTCATAGCCCCTTCTCCGTCCCTGCTGGAGAAGCCGACGACTTGGGAGGATGCGCAAGAATATTCTGGGAACTAGGACCCCCGGCTCAACTCATCATCTAGATAATTTTCTGGGCGATGACCTACGCCCTTATAAATATTGCAGGTTCCCAATGTTTGGCAGTCTTTTTGTGGAAGTCATTTGGCTGAGAGCGGTAATCGAGTGACGTGTGGTGCAGCGGGGGCATCGGTGAAGGGGGTAGACGACGACAGGAGACTGGGAGGCGACGGCGGACGAGGTGTTGAAGTGTGAAGGGACGAGAAGGCTTGAAACCCAACGAGCGAAGGCTACTGTGCATAAGGACACTCGGAAATCTTTAGAATATTGCTGACTGGTGGTGGTGTGAACTGGACTAAACCGAGGTGGGACTGTTTGTGAACATGTGATACGGATTTTACTGTAAATATCGCAGGTGTAAAACATGGACATAAAATTTATAAAGTAATTTATCAGTTTTTGATAGATTATTTGTTGGGACTGATTTTAGATATTTTAATACATTAATTTTTGAGGTAATTGTAAATTGTATTGATCGGATTCATTAATTGTAAATAGCAAGCAATAACAATTTACTGTGAGATACCGAGTCAAGAGTATTTCTGTTTGAAATTATTGTAAATAAAGTAGGAAACTATAATTAACTATTTCATTCAATTAAGTCCTCTATCTTTTAACGATCCTCTCTAAGCCCACTGACTTACAGAGAAATTGTAACCGTATTTTCTCTACTTTGGTGGCAGTTAGGAAAGCCACGTTTCGAACATCGCGAACGTGTGTGTCTATTTGTGTGTGCGTACGTGTGTATTAGAGAGGAAAATAGTGTTGTGTGTGATCTGGGTGGCGCTTGAACAAGCTATGTCTTAAGCGTCGACGGGGGAGAAGCGTTTTAGAGATTGAACAGCGGTGGAATGAAATAAAATGGTTGGATGAAACCGGTGCATTTCGAGAAAACTTGCTCACCAGTAGCAACGGCTATCATATTTCTCACAAAAAAAAAAATCAAGGCGCTACGTCGCTGGGAATTGAACCCGGGTCGCCGAATGGGGAGGCGAGTGGTCTAACCACTACGAACACCGCGACCCCATTGCAACTGTGAACACTGCATGCTTCAGTGTGACGTTGTTGACTTTGGGATTAGGAACTAGAAATGCCACCCACGCAGCCAGACAGCCTTCTCGCGGACTGAAGAGCAGGCTAGCGTTCGACATCGAGAAATTGAATCACGAATTGGAAAAACACCGTAAGTCACAAGAAACACGTTTTACAGGAATTAGAAAAAAAAAAGTAATAGGCATATAGCTAAACACACACACATATATATAAATATATATATATATATATATAATTATAAGTAGAATATGGAGGGAATTTACAATTATTTATTTGAAAACAAGAACATTGTATTTGCATCCCCCCAAAAACAATATTAAAAAATGCTAGAGCTAGACTTATGTTTTTTCTGAAACACGCAAAAGAAAATCAAAACACATTGTTCGGAAGTTTGTTGTTTTTGCTTGCGGTCAGTCTAAACTACTTCCACATGAAATATGTAGTTTGGTATAGAAAGCAATACTGAATTTTAACACTAATTTATACACATAAGACCAATTAACATGAATAATTATGCATACAGTTTCTCTTTCAAATGCTCAATTCACACCGATGATACATTTTAAAGTCTATGTCGACCTGATTAATCACCAGGCTGGTTTTGTATTTATTCATTTGCACATGTGGTCCACTAATGCTGTTTCTCAAATACATAGCAACTATAGAAGGTTGTATCTATGCTACCATAGCGTGGACTTGTGTGGTTATTTGCTACCACGCAAAACTACCTTGCATCATATTAATGCTATTGCTAATTCATTTTTGGCAAAATTTGGACTTAGGGGGTTTCTCAAATACATTATTCAATTGTTGTAATTTATTTAATACTTAGTATGTTGCATTTAAACGTTTGATCATTTTGTCACTGAACTTACAAGGAGGCTGGACCGGTAATGGTTCCCAACAAACCCTCGGCGTGACTAAAACATGTGAGTACCGAGTCGTCGGTGTTCTAGTGGTTCGGTGCCCACTGCCCACTATAATTTTCGCGTTTACGCTCGCTATAAGGCTTTGGGCTTAACGTCTGACCAAAAACGCTAACTTTTACTTTTAACTTGGTTACAATGTGTTTCTGATTGTGAAACATAAAAAAAAAAAAAGGTTTTTTTTTTTTTTCAAAGTTTTCCGACAAAAAGTTAGTAACGCTATCGATTTTCGCGTTGGCATATTCGTAAACTACGCGGCAAACTGGATTAAATGACTCCCCGCGCGTCTATACCGCACAAGTGGTACTATTTGCATAAAATTCGGGGTCTAGTTGATAGACTACATGGAAAATAGTTCAGTGAATGAAGACCTTATTAAAGTGTAATTTTTAAATTTACGGCTACTAAATTCGACATTACCTTTGTTTCACATATATGAATTACAAATTACACAAATACAGTAATTATGTAAGAATTTCAGAGCGCCACTCGACGGGCTCATAGGTACAGGTGAACAACTCTACGACAATTCCTGTGTTCCGGTCCACCTGTCAAGTGTGCGGAACTTGCTTTGACCTCTTCGCAAGTGTACCAAAAGTAAAGGCGAGATTCCGTAAAAGCTTGTACAAGGTCTCCTTGTACGGCCAGATTTCGTACCAGGTTTGGTAATTGGATACGTCCTTTTTTTTCGTGGCAGGTTCCATAACAGTATTCGTACTCGGCCGATAATATCACAGTTTCAGAACGCAGGGCGCTCCCCGCGGCTACTACTTGAAACGAGTTGATGAAGAAACCGAAAAGGACGTCTCCATCTTGATTATACATCCGTGAGGTTGAAACTCTTTCGAATATATTTAAAATACGACAACGACGAATAATATTGTCAATGATAACTTTCCATTATTGTATAAAACCGTTCTAAAAACTTAAAACATTACCTACTCTATGAAAATATTAATAGGCACAATTTTATGTTTTCCTGCGTATAATCTCACCACCTTGTGTGTGGACTAGTAGTGCACTGATAAAGTCGCGGCGTCTTTTTCTGCAGTTTATCTTTTGGGCATGAGTTCAAAACTCCGTCGGATCCAAATTTTTTTAATCATTAGATTTTACATGCGAATAATATCCCTGTGCGAAAAGAAAAAAACTATATTTTGCAACTGGTCAGCAATTTCGTCAAAATTAAAAATAACACACTAGTACTTTAGTGACTTCACATCGTTTTCAAGAAAATGAATGGAACTATACTAGTAATCTATGTAAAAGGCGAACAGCATATAGCAATATTAAGATGTGCTACGCAAGTTACTAGCTGGTAGCAGTTATACGAATTGGGTTCATATTTACTACAAACCACACAGTGCGCATCCACCGAGGGTAACAAATGCTAGTACGCGAACTGCTTTTGTGTAATATGGATCTTCCATGGCTGCTCATATAGAGGCTAGTATACCAGCTCGTGCACCAGGACTTGTAGAAGTTTGTACAATAACCAAGTACGGGTGCAGGTCTCGTGTAATATCGGCTAAGTCATGACGTCAGTGTGTTGCTTTCAAAATTGAAAACAAAGGGATGACTGCACCCTCGAATAGCCAAGGCCACGAGCAATATCTCCTTCATTTGCCCTACATTGCGCTTTCGTTTTTTCAGCTTTATATCATACCTACTAGCCTGCCATTTACTGGCTATTGTTGTTTTTAAATAACCGCTGCAATGTAAGAAAACATTTTTTATTAATTGATATTGAATGTTGCTAATATCATTATTTTATACGCCCTTTAGAGTAAAATAAAAGTTAAAAGTATTGCAACTTACGATTGCGCACTTGAATGGGGTACTGGGAAAAACTGTTTTTCTAATATCAAAAGGAATCTTATCAAACCCTCCGACATAGTCTATGAATTATTTGACTTATTCCTGAAATAAATACAAAACATCATCAACTGTGCTATATTATACTTAAATAGACTCATCTATTTAAGCTACAAACGTGTACTGCACAGCTGCTGAAAAAGGCTCCGTTTGTAGATCTAGCAAAGAGATACCGTATATTTTGTCACCCTTTTCCATACGAATATGTCTCTTACCAAATAACAAGGTACAAGGTGTTATATTTGAATTACTTGGATGGCCACCGTTGGCGTTACGTTTTTGGAATTTTCGTCATCCAAATACTTTGACTGGAAAACGAGTGCTACTTCTGAAAGTGTTGTACCAGACAAAGTTTCTGACTGGGTTAGGCCGAAAAGTGCCAAGTTAGCACGGCTGTGGTGGGTGAAGCGGGAATCAGGTCCGGCGTGCAGGAGGGATGGAGATGCGTGCCGCGGCGTGCTGGGTTCTCCAGCGAGCCTGGTTGGAGCTGGAGCCTGGAGGGAGCCGCTTCCATAGCTGCCCACGTCGGCCGGTCGTGAGGTGGACACCGGGTGTGCCACAACACTCGCCACTCGCCACGTTGCCGCCACTGTCAGCTCTCTCCGAACCTCACATCACCTGAAGGCTGCTCACGATAAAGTGAGCATTTTTGAAATCAACCTTAGAGAAAACTCGCTGCCCCTACCTGCATATATTTTAACGAGCGCACTAAGTGACACGCGCCCAATAAAGTTGGTAACGATGGATGGGAAGTAGTTCCATATCTTAACGTCGAATAAAAAGTGTTAGGTAACCATATGTGGTAACTTAAATTATTTCTTTGATTTTATTTTTATGCACCGAAGTGAAAAAATGAGAAGATTTGTGAAATATTTACTTTTCTAATAATTTCACAGTTTCACTTGACCGACGCATGAATAAAGTGATGAGGTCCATGGCAACGTTAATTTCACATAAGGCGGAATAATACCCAATGGGCATACAAGTAGATCTTAAGTAGGGCTTTCAAAAGTACACATTTGACCGTGAATAGCATATGCCCCGTTTCTTTGGACCCTTATCTATATGCTGTTCACAGTTAAGTGAGCATTTTTGAGACCCTAGTTACTTTTCCTTATCAGCCATTTTTTATCTAACATCACTTTTTAAAATTAATATTACCACGTAAGTAATAAACCGAATGTGTGTGCATATATATATATATATATATGAAGTCTAAGGCTACAATACAATATATTTATTGACTACTATTCCAAATGAGAGGGCTTCAAAAAGTGCTCACTTTACCGCGAATAGCCTATACACACATTTAACATAAACTGTAGCAGTGATTAGAAAGTATGTCACTGTTTTGTATTATACTTGGTTCTATGTATGTTAAGAAGTTACAAGATGTGTACTGTTTCGTAGATGACCTAGCTACGAGGAGCTTCGATGTACCCTTTTTTTTTAGTTGGTACTGCAGGCCAGGTTTGGAATCTGACGATAAGCAAATTAAGTCATTTCATACCTAGTCTAAGACGTGCCAAGCCCAAATTCGCCCTATCTGGAAAGTTACTGGAAGGGAGATGATGGAGGCCAATAGTACCTCGTGCGACTGCCAGAGGCAGGACCAAGTTCCCAGCATGCATCTGCCAGCACGACCCGACCACTTGCCCTGTACCTCCCTCCGGCGCTTGAGACTAGTGATGGGATAATCGCATAATTTTGTCATTCGAATGACACGATTACGATTATTTTTAATGGCATAAATAATCGGTGAAAATAACCGATTGTCTTGTTTTAATACATACATAAAAATTGACCGCAAATACTGTATTTCTATACATTTATGTAAAAATATTCTCGCAAAAATTTTTTCGGTTTACTTTCAATAATTTCTGCTATTTCGAAAATTTGCTACTTCAAAATTTTATTATATATTTTAAATAATTGTGAAATATGTAGGCATCTGCATCGTTTTGTTTTGTTTTAGCACAAAGAGCTGAAAATCGTGAATTATCGAATTGTTTTAAAATAATCGATGAATTGATTATAATTAAATAATCGGGTAGTCTAATATTTTACAAGCGATTAGCCCATAACTACTTGCGACCTCAGGTGACCTGAGAACAAGTAACTAGCCTCGTCTTTCCTGGCCGCCGACCTTACTTTGTACTAGTGCGCCTTGAAAATCTCTGCACCTTGAAGAATACGATGCGGAAATCCCACAACTGAGTAAAAATGAGTTTGTTTCACTTTAAGACAAGACAACCACAAAGAATGAAGTATACCTCGAACCATGCCAAGTGAGTAGAAATCTTGACATGCGTGGAAGTATTTAACTGACATTTTTTTTATCTCTCTTTATAGCTTTGCACCTAATCATTGCAAGACAGGAAAAAAAACAGAAATTAGGTTCGATACAATTAAGTTATAAGTATGATTAAAAAAAAATTGGGTCTCTGAACTTATGATCTGTATAATGTCAAGTGGGAGTCACGAAAAATGTACAGACATACAGACGTTGTACCAAAAAATAAGAAAACTACATTACAATTACCCTAAGTAATGAATAGCTGCAGCAGCACCAATCAATTATAAACCTGCTCAAACAGCTCTTTAGTCTCCTAAGAGCTTTATAATTCAAATAATATTTAAAACAAGGAATGATATGAGTGTTAGTGCAGTTGCCAGGGAAAGAGTTTTCGCGAATGCGCAAGGTGGGTACAGTGATAGAATTGTAACTAAACCATAAAAGGTGAGGACCTTTCATCTGTTTGCTCGAATAGCTTCTATGTTGATTCCTATACCTGAAGACTGAGTAAGCACATATCCCACTTTTTTTTGGTAGACTATATGCACTATGCATCTAGAAGCACGCCATTAGATTTTTATTGAAGAGTTGGTCTACGTTTTTTGGGTAAATTCAGTCATTGTATTATTACCTCAGTAATAGCTCTTGTGGCAAGTGCATGTGCCATAATATGAAAATTAAAAGTGTATTCTGAAGCATTTAAAAAAAAATTATATCGAGCGATTGTCATCACAATACACTGAGTATATGCGAACATGACTGGATTACCACCATCAGAATTTAGTGAAATGAACCAACAACATATTTAATAATATGTATTAAAAAAAGAACCAAGGGAACTGACTCTGTGTCTTAAATTGACATTCAGAACGTATGTTTGTAAGAATGTGTGACAGTATCATTTGACGGACTTGACGGTACATATCTTTAGGTATACTGTAAGGCAATCGTCATTTGTACTTGGAACCCAAAAAATACAAAAGATAATTTTGACGCGAATACGTCTTTAAATTTGCAACCAAAGAGGGAGGTAATCCAGAAAATCCGATAACAAAATCGGGGAATACAGTTTGGCATTACAGTTTCGAATCTATCGTCTAAATTCCAAAATTCAATTACACGAATCGTTTGTCAAAGGATCAAAGCATAGGTTACGTTGAGTTACGACTACGAAGCATCGTTCGGGTAAGGGGGGGGGGGATTTTGAGTTAGTTTCGCCACGTCTCATAACTTCCGCGTAGTATAACTTTTGACTAGGAGAAGCTACGACGCTTGTTTAGGTTCCAATCAACAGCTGTCTTCAAGATCAATCGATCGCGTGTACAAAACATTTGTGTGGCGTGGCTATGGCGAAATTGTGTGCGTTAATGTAAAAAATTAAGAAAAAATAACACAATGTCGGCCTATACTCGTCAAAAATCGAAATACAGAAATCGTATATGGTTGGAAAGAGCATCTTAGAAGCAATTCAGTGATGCGCATAAAACCCTATATGATCGAGTGAAGCGGTGCCGTGAACGCAAAATAAACACCAAGGCTTCTGAGCGCATCAACGTAGACGTATTCACGCAAAAAAAAAAAAAATAAAAAATAAAAGAACGCTCTTGTCCCTAACACAGCCACACCCCATTTTTAAACACCAATAAGCACCAACCGATTAGTTAATTATTTATGTCGGCTGCCCGTTGGGCTCTTACGCACTCTCGTGCACTTTCAATACATTTTCACAAAAATGGTCTGTGGAAAGAACGACTTTCAGGAATGCCCGGTTAAGTGCGTAGCTGCTTTGCGAATGTTGTCGCATGACTCGCCGGTTGCCATAAGGGCGAGTGTTGCCTGCCAGCGCGCACAAAAGTAGGCACGTGCAGGCCCTTGCAACTCAAATAGGGAAAACGAATCCTTCTCGAGGATACCCAAAGTCGAAGTTATACGGTCCTGCATCTGCCACATTAAAAAAAATCTTGCATATTTCTTTTTTAACTACATATGCATCGCGAAAGTCGTCTATGTGGTTGTCTGCGTTTTCATACCACGTGTATATTAATTAATAGGTATTCGCATGGGACTCTCTATAAAATAGCGATTAAACCAAATGATTTCGATTATTTTTTGTGTGTAATACATTTGTGGTATGGAATAATCGCAGATAAATGACGCAATCGATAATATGGCCCCGAAATCTTAGACTAGTCCTAAAATGAAAATAAAATACAGACTGGCGACGTCATGCGCCTTGTCTGCCAACATAACAAAATTAACATTTGTAGTTTACTCTGTTTTCTAAAGTTGGCAGAACCATAGAACTCACTTCGGCAAAAAATAAATGAATAAGAAAATGTTGTCTAATTATAGCTAAGTCTATTCACGCATTCTTCTGCCTTTTTGAATCAAACCTTTGAAAAATCTCCCAATTTATGACGTGCTTGGTTGTTTCCAACATATGCCATAATAACATCACAAGCGTTTTATACTTGTGTTCATAAAAGTTACTTCTTTTTTCTGTTAAATTGAAATGGTATTAATATTTCGTCTATAAATTATAATGCTTAATTTATAAATAATTTGAATAAAGACAGTGAGAAAACATGTGTGTAGGTAGCTCCTAGTAAGAAATAGTTCTTATACAAAATACTGCTACAACTGAGTGCGCACGAATCCGATGCGTTGTCCCTCTGTTGCAATATTCCAGACTTAAGCTTAGTTTGCATTTGGCGGAGGAATATCCTGGAAGTAGAACTTCAGCAGGGCTTCAGAAATGGCCGAAGATACCGTGAATTAACTATGGTGTTGGGTTGTAACTTCTTGTGTGTTGTTTGGGCGAGAGAGCGAGCAGCGAGGAGAGGCAAGCTGTGCGATGCGACACACCCTATGGCCGGGAACAGGTTCTCCGTATCGAGCATCTCGGCGCAGCATCCAGGCCACACGAGCATTCCTCCGGCGCGGCGGCCAGGTAGTCTGGGCGGCCCGCGCCCGCCTCACTAGCACCAGGCACCGCTCTACAGCTTACTGTACCTCCGCGCCGTGCTCAACACGCAGCCATGTCATCCGCCCCAACATGGATCCTCCTACGAGTACACACGACCTTAAGGCCAATGGTGCATTAAACCAGTACATTTATATTATTTTTGTCATAACTTGTTTCGCAAAGGATTTTTAAAAATTTTGGCTCGACAAGATGTAAATAACAACTTTTAGCACCTTCTTAAATTGTTACAAGTTCACATGTTTGTTATTCTCGGAGCACTGATTGCAGATAAGAAAACAAAAAATTATCTCTTTTCTTCTATCAGTGCTCCGAGAATAATGACTGCTGTGAATATCTAACGACGAAAGGTATTAAAAGTTGTTATTTACGTCTTATAGAGCCAAAAATTTTGAAGAATCCGTTATGAAACACGTTATGACAAAATTTATAAAAATTTCATATGTAACAATGGTATAATGCATTCACGGTTACTTCATCCTTTTCAGAAGCTCTGCTTAAGTTCTACCTCCGGGATATTCCTCCGCCTCGTGCAAATTAAGCTTAACTAAGGCCCGATGCAAACGAGCGAGTTTTTTCGGCGAGCTCGCAGCGTCATGTTCTGGCGCGTTTCAGCAGTACATGTGAAGCAATGAGAGCATACACACAGCGACACATTAGCGCTCGCCAGCCACTGCAGCTTCGCAGCGAGCTGGCCGACCGCCGCCGCGAAGCAGCAGTGTGCGTGATAGTGTTAGGCAGTGCACACGTGACACGTCTCCCACGCAAACGATGACAGATGCAACTGGCTTGGACGCGGAACTCTTTATAGAAGAGGCAAAAAAGTATCACGATATATGGGACATAACTAGGGATAGGAAAATTTCGCGAATTCACTTCAGGACAAGATAGACGTCCAACACGTGTACACTGAATTCACCTCTGCAATTGGATCACAGTTCATTAGACACACGCTCGACGTCTATGAGCCAATAGCAGACTTGCAAGGAAACAAGTGGGTGCCATACTGGCAGGTGTGTAGTTAACACTGGCTATTATCTGGGGCAGCAGCCAATAAAGAAACATTCGAGGCTCGAGTGTACACAGTACTTTGGAGTATAGCTTACAGGTCACTGAACTCGCGAAATTTTCCTGTCTCTAGATATATAACGCATTGCAACTATCACGATAGGATGTGTGGCATGCAATATGTGAGAAGTTTGATAGTGGATTTGCTGGTAAACCAGACGGAGAGAAAGGTGAAATACGCGAGTAGCACAGTATATTTTAGGTTATGAAGGTAGGACATATTGGCAAGATGTGAAACGTAAAAACCTGTAAACGAAGATGTCATATATTATCTGTTAGCGACACTTATAACAATAGCAAAATGGAATAATAATAATTAAGAATAACACAATGACAATGATATGTTTTGAATGGGATATTTTGTCCCCAGCACATTTAACCCTCACATTTGTGATCAACAATAGTCAGCTAATCATTACAGTGAAGGTTTCGTAGTATCTTACACATAATTCGGCCAATAATGATAAAAAAAATCAATTACACATATTGTACATAAACTGTGAAACACATCCGGTGGCAATTTACGTCGTACTGACTAGAAAGTTACCTACGATTTCAGATATATGTGTCTTGCCATAGCACCCTTCCAGAACTGCTCACAAAGTAATCTGCAAACACATTCCTTCTACGGTTTAATGAACTTCCTCCTTGTGTTGATGGAGTTCCATTGTCCTGATCACTGATACCATACATAACCAATGTGTCCTCGAAGTTAACTCTATCTCTGGAACGAACGAAGTTGTGATGTACACAGCAGCATATGATAGTCACAATGATCAATGGAAGTTTAACATTGATTAGTCTGTGAGATATTCTCCACTTATTCGTAAGAATTCCAAACGCGCACTCCACATATCTTCGCGCACGACAAGAACGGTAGATGAAGATCCGTTTTCTGTAGGAAAGGAATGTTCCTGTGTATGGCCTCATGACAAAATCTGACAGAGAAAAGGCCTCATCCCCCAATAAAGTGCACGGCATTACAGGCCTTGTAGTTCCCGGGAGTCACTGGCCTCTAGGGAGCCGTGCTTGGACATTGTTTAACATAGTGTACAACTTAGAGTTTTCAAAATTCGTAGGGTCAGATTCTCGGCCTCGTGACTCTGCTTCCACATAGTTGAAGAGATAATTTGCATCTGAAATCACAAAGAGCACAACGGAATGGTACTTCTTATAGTTGAAGTTTGCATGGTTTTGAAAACCTTGGGAATTTTTCAGCCACCTCTCCTCTGTAAATCTCGGTAAGCATTCGGTGTGCATTATTGTCCAAACAGTTTTGCAAACTCTAAGTAAAATTTTGCACAGTGTAGAGTGGCCAATTCTGTACTCGTAATGCAATTCAAGCAGAGTGCAGGCCCTACCCAAGTATCTGTAAAATTAAAACACACACTCTTGTAACAATGTTATATAAATTGTTATTGTTAAAGTGTTTCAGCAGAAAGAAAAAACGGTATCTAAAATCAATAGGGTAAAGTAAGGATTATTTGCTTTCAGGTTTAAAATTTATGAAGAAGTGGAAAGGGATAAAAGATAAATTCACAAGAATTTAGGGAAGGGGGGGGGGGGGGGGGAGGAGAGACAAAGGAATCAGGACAAGGGGCAAGTTCTGTCAGAAGATACATCTATGCTCGCCAGATGTCGTTTCTTTTGGAGACAGTAGAGCCAGGTGTGATAGAAACCAGTGTTGACGACTACGAAGCCGAGGAATAGGCGCAGACTGCAGCCGAAACCTCTACCGCAAGTGATGATCTTTCCTCGACTGCAAAACATGCGGCCTGCCCAAGTGTCAGAAATGGAGCCGCTTGCAAATGGCATCGGGCACTTGAAGACCACTTAGTGAGGTTTATGAATACTCCAGTGCCGACACCTACTCCCGAATTACTAGACGATGACAAATTTTTTTTTTTTTGGCTCGTTGCTTCCTGCCGTGAAAACATTGCCGATAGATTCAAAACTGGAATTCAGATGCGAGGTTCTTAAATTAATGAAGAGGTTCAGAGCCGAGATTGAATGTTTCCGGAATAGAGCCACACAGAATTTACAGCAGTGTGAACCTACCAGTTATTTACCGCGTGTCTACGATCAAACTCTGCAGTCATACCGACAGTCTTCTGTCCACCCTTATGTACCTGTTCGCTCACTGCAACCACTCACCATCCTCACTACTTCATCTCCTTACAGCAGTAATGCGGTAGCCGAGAGTGATGATTCAATGGACATGTTTGGTGGCACGGCGTATCAACAGTGAGCAGAATAACTGTGTTTTAAATGCAAAGGAACAAAATGTGAAATAGTTATTTTTTGTGGAAGTGTACCTTGATTTCAAAATTTACAAGAATGTTTTAGTTATACCTTACTCACAACCCAAATGTAAATAATAAATTTAGACATACATCGTACAACAGTAATTTCTGAGTGTTTTCTATATACACACGACAACCACAACTATTTTAATTTTACTATTGTTTACTACATTTCAAGACAGTATAATGTACATTTACATTGTTCTTAACATATAGGTAGTGTTTGGTAACCTGAAGCAATATACCAGTGTTACAATTATGAATTACTTAGCACACATATTTTCAATAGTGAACTCTCTAAACGTACCTCAAAGTAACAGCCAACAATTCAATGGGAGGTATTGCAAGACGCATGACAGTGTCATTACTATTGATGGATGCTTCCAGTTTCGTTGTTAGCTCACCAAACGCCTTTGAACTCATGCGAAAATAGTTACTGAATTTAAGTTCATCTTCTCTTGAATCCGTATACATTGTGACAAAAGATCCTTTCAACAGTCGTGCACTGACTAACGGATGAGTCCCGTACCTTCTATGACGTTTACTACTGATGTATTTGTAAACTAGGTACGCAAACACGACACGTTTTCTTCTGTAAAGGTCCGTGTTTGTTAACTTCTAGGCACACACTGATGGCGGTTTTTTGACGCGCTCGCAGCAATCACGCTACGTGTGCACTGCCCACTGATTTCTCGCAGCGTGCTCGCTGCGAGCACGCGCGTATTTTTTTTCGCTCGTGTGCATCGAGCCCAAGTCTGGAAAATCACACGAAAGGACAACGCACCGTATTCGTGTGCACTCAGTAACAGCATTTTGTATAAGAACTATTTCTCACTAGGCGCTACCAACATACCTATTTTCTCCCTGTTTTTATTCAAATTATTTATAAATGAATCATTATAATTTATAGATAAAATATGAATAACATTTAAATTTAACAGAAAAAAAGACTTATGAACACAAGTATAAAACGCTTGTGATAAACAATATATTTAGAAAATAACTAATTATGTCATACATTGGGTGATTTTTCCAAGGTTTGATTCAAAAAGGGTGAAGAAACCTCGAACAGCCTATAAGGTTGCTTATACCCATGGAGGTAATAGATGATGGAGTGGAAACAGCCTATTTTCTCCACGATTATCAAGTGAAGCCGATTTCTGTCCGACTTCTTTCAACTGCGCATGCGCATACCGATTGTTTATGTCAGCCGCCATATTATGAGTAGCAAAAGTTACATTGTACATCGGCATTACCTGTGACGTAATTATTGCGTTTTGTTCTTGCGGGATGTTTTCAAATGTACGTGGCCTAAATAAGCCAGTGCATCAAAATACTATACAATATCTTGCCACTATCCGGAATTAATTAAATGAAAAACACGCCTATTTAAACTACATTTAAACATGCACGTTTTTGCCACTACTAGCCCTGTCCTTGTCCATCATTATCGGCTACCGCCCGGCTTCACTTTCGTGTCTCGGCTTCCACTCCATAGACTAATACCTCCATGCTTCTACCACAGGTTGGGAAGATCAGTGTTAAAAGTTTAGCAGAGGGAAAATTTTTTCCACAGGTAAGCGCTCGTCTCGCCAATGTACGAGATTTTCTCAATTTTCTATGTTAAAAACTGGATAATTGCAATAATCATGAACCAAATATGCAATAACTTCGTAGCCAAGTAACATTTTTCTTATAAATCAAGTACCTTAAAATTCCAACTAAAAGTTAAATTTTAGAATACTGCGCTCCTTGCGGCAGAAATGTACCCTGTGTCAAACTCTCCCATAGTATATAACGTTTTGTTTCCAACCTGAATATAATATACCTTAACAGTGGTATAGGCCGTTCACGGTAAAGTGAGCACTTTTGAAGCCCTAGTTACTTTTTTCGTTCAACCAATTTATATCCTTCCACCACTTGTTAATGTAAACCCTTCCGTGTGAGTAATAAACACAGTTTATACATTCACCATACCCAAAACCAAAAGTCTGAGGCCACAATGGAATGTATTTATTTGTTATTATGTCTGATGAAACCGCTTCAAAAAGTGCTCACTTTACCGTGAACGGCCTATAACAATAGCACTAGGAATGTTAATTTGAAAAAAAAATCAGTACTACAGTGTGAATTTACAACAAATACGTCTTGAAAAGTAACACATTCATATCATTTTTGTTGCTATCGGTAAGGTTTTTTTTTATTATGTTTCTTAATATTCCTTCCTCGGGATAAAGAATAATATCTTAAAAATAAATTACGTTTTAATTGTTGGTTACACAAAAACAACTATCATGAAAGTGCATACAAAACAAAACATTGGTCTTTTACGTATTATTCTGCTATGGCTTGTAGACTAACTGTACAATACAACAGTATTATAAAGCAAACTTAATAACAGTGAAACTAAAGCATTTCGCGTGAAGAAAGTTACTATCCTTTTAAACAGAAGCTTTGGTTACTAAATCAACATTATGCTTAAAAGTACTCAGTCGCCATCTCTGGGTAAACACGCAAACTCCAGTAGAAGGTTCGGCTAACTGTGGCGCTGTGACATGTCACAGACAGCTGAAATGAACTGTGACAGGCGAAGAAGGTATCACAAACCCGTGAACGTGAGCCCAGTATACGAGTTGTCACAGTCACAGACACTTCAATGGCTGTGTCACAGATATACCCTGTGGCAAGGAGATATCTGTGACAAAGTATCATGCTGCGTTTTATCTGCCATCTCTAAAGCATCAAGTCTCCCTCTTCGTTTACATCTCTTTGCCGCTCATGCCTTAAAAATCACTATTAAAGGGCTCGCATGTGCATGTATGTGTGTATGCATATACACAGGGGTAATCTTAAAAGAAGTTGTTAAAAGTGCGTCAGACCAACTGCGAAGACCAAAAAAGGCCGGCGCAGAGCATTTGACACACAATCTTCACGCTGCCATAACAAAGCGTTTGATATATTTATTTGGAAAATTAGAGTCTACGCTTATGTATTTACATGTTTTGTTATGAACACTACTGTTATAAGATAAGGCCCACAAAGGTTCGTAATTGGATGACAATGTTTTCTAAAATTACATAAAACTACAAGTGACAACAAATATTTTTTAACTTACTTTATTGCTCTTATGAAACACGGTATCTTTGCTATTTACAAACTATTATATAGAGTGTGATGATTTATATAGGCAGTAACTAGGGTGTGAACAGTACACCTAAAAAAAGGTCTATATGAACATATATTGAATAGCGTTGCGGAGTGTTTGAAATACGTGTTTTTTTTTTTCATCAACCCATTTAACGTGTTCCCATTACACCGATGAACGAAAAGAAAACACCATTCAGGCGAGGTACGTATAATACTCTCAATACATCATACATATTATGAATGCTGTACACGAGCCCTCCTACATAGTTAAAAAAGGCTTTTTCACATTGCTATATTACACACTATTCTGGTCGGATACACGGGAAACCATTACAGGGACCTGCATGGAACTTTGCCATAGACTTTTCACTAATAAAATGATAGCGTCACTGCTTAAAGTCCCATAGGTAGACGCAGCACGACGAGAACATTGCACGCCAGTTCAGCTAGTTCCACGTAGGGACGATGGGGCAGTAGGCAAGCGTGTCAGTGTAGTCCTTATCGCCCCCGCACTTCTCTGCATCGAATGCGCTAAAAAACTCCAAGTAGGCGCGCCCTCAAGGGCGACTTTAGAACAGAGTACTTGAGAATACAGAGGTAAAATGGCCGTTTGTTCCGCGAAATCCGGCAGCACTTTGCCAGCCAGCAGTCCAGCCAATAGGGATCCTTAGCCTCTCCCAGCCAGTCACAGACTAGGCACGCCCACGTCAAAGGAATCGCAATGCTATTTCGCATTTGTGTACTTGTATACTCTGTGACCAAGGTACGCGCAAGACACTGTCTTTCTCTTGCCAACTCTCCTCTACAGGACTTTCGGAGGTGACCTTATCATTGTATAGTGTAATAATAAAGACAAAGGTGCGCTGCAAGTCTCTATGCCACGTTAAGTAGCCTGTATCGTAAGAGTCACGCGTGAAAATGACGACGAAACACTCGCATCAACTCTTTCTCGTGTTTAAAAAATACAACATTTCAAATGGAAATAGGAAAGGGGAACTACTATCCGGAAGTGAAAAATTTCTCAAATGCTATTCCAGGGCAGACGCCGCGGGAAACTATTGAACAGCTTTTTAATGGTAAGTATACGACCTAAACTCTGCGCTCTGTTTGGGGCCTAGGGGCAAACGGCGGCGGAATTAAGCGCCGCGATAAAAAAAATAGTTAGATGGAAGAACGTTTACGGATGACCAAATGAACAGAGACCCTGAAATTTCGCGAATTCATTTAAGGACAAGCTAAACTTTATCCGCATGTAGCACGAAGTTTCGCTTCTATTGGACCAGCGTTTTTTTTTAGTCACTTTCGGCCAATAAATATTCTGTAGGGAAACAAGGACCGAAAGTCTCGATACCTTGTCAGTGGTTAAACTGGAGCAACAGCCAATGAACTACTAACTGAGGCTCGAGTACACAAAGGGCTGTGGTGTCTAGCTTGTTGCCGAATGAACGCGCGAGATTTCCAGGCGTCTCTCCCAATGAGTTGTGTTTCACTAAAGAAAATCATCATCGAAGTGACAAAAGAACGCGCATCAGAGTATTATAGTTTCTTGACTTCTGAGTTGTATCCTTGTCACTGCCATGTAAACACAACGTTGACGCGGCCACAACCCAAAAGCCAAGAACATGCAGACAACGACTGCGAGCTTTATTACAGTACTAGCTGTTCCCGCAACTTCGTTCGCGTGGACTTTAGGATTAGTTGACATATGTTTACAACAGAAATCTCATTTAGCTTATGTTTTATGGTGTTATTAAAATACAGCCCGCTATCGCTTCACCTAGGCTTTATGGAGTTACTGAAATACATACCTACCTATATAGTTGGTTTGAAAGATTGTTACTTTATGGTTGTTTGATAATATGGTATTTTACTATATTTTCTGAAAAACTAATGTATCTTTTTCAATGATGCGTATTATATTAATGATTATTAAAAAAAAACTATTGTTCTTTCAAGAATTCTTTTTTGACAATAATCCTTTCGTAAAGAAATAAGATATGAAACATAAAGAAAATTATGTGAAAAAATTAATTTACTTAATAACCATTTGAGATACTGAGATAAAATAAAGAGCAGATTTTAAATATAAAGAAATTCTATGATCGCTCAAAGTTTTATCAAAATCGATTCAGCCGTTTCGGAACCTATTCTGGACAAACATCGAGACAGACAAGCAGACAAAAATTTTAAAAACAATTATTTATGCTTCAACATCGTTGGAATAGCATATTACGCTTAGATATTGGTATCAATTTTGGTATAACAGACACACAGTTCAATTTTTTTTATTAGTATAGATTATTTCCCTTTGTTACAGCTCTGGTTGTTAAGACGGGAATCTAAATATTGCCGAATTGGTTTGATTGAAAGAAATAAAATTTAAGAAATTATTCGCGAGTTTGCCACATTGTATACGTATAATGAGGAAAAGAGAATGGTTTTTCTTTCCCATACATACACAGTGACATACATTAATTTGCTAGTGAAAGACTTAAATGCGTACGGAAGTTCAGGACTCTGTATAACATCGATGCTAAAGATTCATACATTTAGAGCCTACCATATATTATTATTCCATACAACGTGTAGGTTAAAAAATGCCTTACAATTTAGAAAGTTTACTACAAATTATTTACAGTTTATTGCGTATTGGTTCTGCGTGTTCTGCTATGAAAACTACGCCTGGTGTATAGTTACAGATACAATCACAGACAGCAACATTACATTCAGTTCCATTTGCTTTACCATAAAGGTCAAGAATATTTAGATAGCAACAAGAACCCATTTGATGTAAGTATGTCTCTATTTTAACAGCTAGATGAGTAATGTGTACAGACATTTCGTTTTTGAAACCAGACATTTTCTTCTTGTACAATAAAACAATGCTCCTCTGAAATAGCCAGGAGCAACGAACGCAGTTTCGTGAGAATTTTTTAAGCTTATTTTCCTTCATGAAATAAGCTATTGTGTGCCGTCTCTTTATGGCGTGAAGGCCAACCACATAATAATACAGCTCACTCAGTGCCGTTGACATCGTATGAGTATACATATCTCTGCATTTAGCTGTTGCCATTACTGCTTCCACTACGGCGCCTCACGAAGTTAACTTTGCTGTTTGTAAACTCAGGTCGATCACTCTTCGAACAGAATTCGTAAGCGTATTTAGTTAGAATGGTGACCGCAAAAAATATAATAATGATGATCCCAACTAAATTACCGCTGATCAGTGATGAGAAGTAGGTGTCGATGTTGTGTGTTTTAAAGCCCATTAAAACAGAAATGCAAATTATATTCTATCATGACTATAGTTGCAAATAATATTTTGTTAATGTGTATGTTCAGTGAAAATGATGACTGGTGTATATTACTGACTTTATCGCATTACAGAAAGTATTTTAAAAAGTTATTTTTTTTATAACAATCTCCCTTTATCATTTCACTTGGGTCAGATGCCAAGTGAGGATTTGTCGGAAGTGTTCCGTATGGTAAATCTGGAAAGGTTGGTAACGTTACTTCACACTACGGACGAACACGACGCTAATAGCCGTGACATATTCTGTGAGTGGGTCGCGGACATGAGTAACGACAACGAACATTTTACTGACGTGATTGTTTGGATCGATGAGGCAACCTTTACATTGAGTGGCATTGTCAATCGCCACAATTGTGTGTACTGGGCCGATGGGAATCTCCACATTGTGGTAGTGTAAGCAGTGAATATTCCTGGGTCAACAGCGTGGTGCGGTATGTCTGCCAGAGGACTTGTGGGGGGCCCATTATTCTTTCACGAAAAGGTAACAAGCGAAATTTACTATACCATTCAGCACACTGTTAAAAAAAAATTTCCTTCATCTTACGGAAAAATGCTGGTAAAAATTTATCCAGAGGTGTCCGTAAACTCTCCGTAAAATTACGGACACATTGATTTTTAAAAAAGGACTTTCCGTAAAATTCACGGAACCTCTTAGTTAATTCCCTAGCTAGTTTTGTGTACGTCTGGTTTAAATAATTTTTAATATCTAGTTTATTTTTATTTTTATTATGTGGGTATTCTACTGTGTATAAAAAGATATTTTAAAAAGTAAAAATATTTTATACTTAAGCAAGGTTTAAACCCGAGTCAAAAATTTGCAAGCACGGCCCTAACCACTCACAACTCTCACGAGGTGAATTTGGTATAAAATATGGATTTCTAGAACAGTCACATACGCAAATTTTTTAGTTTATATTAAAGTTTGTGTGTTATATATATATGGTGTAGACTCGCCATTGTCGTGCTCGAAACCCAAAGTCGTAGAAAATACGTAGATTTTCCATATTTTGTATTTACGCACTTAACTCCGTTGCTCGTCATTACGGATTGCTTCCGTAAATTTACTGTTCTTTTTAGTAAAAATGTCCGTAAATATACGGCAAATTTTAACAGTGCAGGAAAACATTCTGCCAGCTGTCCATCAACTCTGCGCAGATGACGATTGCTTTTCCTAGCAGGACGGCTCGCCGCCACATTACCACCGGGAAGTACGGTCGCTCCTGGATGGAACATTTGTTGGTAGGTTGATGGGCCGCCGAGGAAGTGTTGAGTGTCCACCCAGATATCCAGATTTAACGCCGTTAGATTTCTATGTGCACGCCACAGAGCAACGGGCACTGGATACCGTGAGAAACGTGACTTTGAACGCCTGTGAATACACTCCCGCGGAAACCGCATGTGTTTTAACGGGCGAACTGAGTTATGCGCACCCAGTAAAGTTGGTAAAGATGAATGGAAATTAGTTCCATATCTTGACGTCAAATAAAAAGTGCCGGGTTACCATTTGTGATAACTTAAATTATTTCTTTCACTTTCTTTTTTGTAATGTATCGAAGCGTAATAATGAGCAGATTTGTAAACTATTTTCTTTTGTATTAATTTCACAGTTACATTTGACCGACGCATGAATATAAAGAGACGAATACCATGACAATGTTGATTTTACAAAAGGCGGAAGAATACACAACGTACATACAAGTAGATCATAAGCAGGGCATTCACAAGTGCTCATTTTACCGTGAACAGCCTATAACACTCGCGCACACCCAACGTTGCCCCTAAAGCGTGAAATGCAAATAGCCCCATTATATTACCTTAAATAGTTTATCTGCTATCCACGTTACAGCAGTGTAAAAATGTTTATTTGGGACAACCGATAGATAACTGTGGAGTAGGATGTGCCTTGAGAAAAAACATTCTAATTACAATTTGTGCGTTTCTTGTGGGCGTAAAAAAGAATCTACTTTAAAATTGTTTCGGTTAAATATTTTAAAACTATCTTTGTGTGTTGTACTAATTTAATACGTGTGTTGTCATACCACTTTCATGTTATCACGTGTCCAGTACGCATTCTGAGCTCAGTTACGTGTGATTTTATAACTTCAAAAACAAGTTTATTAAAAAAAATAATATGAGGCAACCAGAGGGGATAATACTATTTGCTCAACATCCCTTTTCTTGCCCCATATTTGTATAACTGTTGATAGTACAAACTATATTTTATCTATGTTTCGGAACAATCGAATGGAGGCTAATGAAAGATAGCAAAGGAAAGAAGCTATGAAAAAAAGCGATTGAGGACGTATTAAATTGGAACCAAAAGCATAGACTAGAAAATAAGTTCAACAGAGGCACTCGGATCACCCTAGAGTACAAAGTGAAGATAACTTGAGAAAAATGTTCCGTTATCACCAGTGTCCAAGTTTACCTTACGTCATACTTAAACTACTAAACAAATTAAAAGTGAATAAAGAGTCGTTTATTTGATTTGAGATAGTTCGCAGTTTAAAACGTTTGTGTCAGCAGTTCGAAACAACATACAGCACAACTGTTATATAGAAAAAAATCTATTGAAGCATGTTAAAGAGGATTTTGCCATCAGGCTAATCAGAGTTAAACAAACCTATAAAGTACGATACATGGAAATTTGGTGCACTGTGATTGTGCAGGTGTACATAAAAATACTAATAATTCGTCGATACTTGTCCATTATTTGAAGGTGAACATATCAACCTTCTCATTATTTGGCACTTAAAGGAATACCGTATCATATTACTAGTGCGAAGTCTGTAGCCAAGTTCGTTACATGTCCCTATACTGGATTTGAAGGTTTCCGATAAGTACATTTTGCCATAAGGTAGCGTGAAAAGGAAGTTTTTTTTTTTTTTTTTAGATATTCTGGAGAGCCTGGAAACTGTGTTTGTAATATGAGTGTTGTCTTGAAAATAGACTTCGTACCTCATCTCAAGTGTATTTTCTTTTCATAGATCAGTACATACCACGGGCGAAAGTCAGTTTCGTGGAAAAACTTGTATTTCAAACACACTGTGACGCAGTTCAAGGCCCGGGTACACAGTGGGAAACACTGCGTCTCCAAGACAGCGTTGTCTGGCGACTGTCTTCCGTCGCCTGAACAAAAACAAACAACGCGAGAGGCGCCATTGCTGGGACCCCATGTATCTCCTGGCTAATAATGACATAGAGGGACCCGGCCCTATGTAATTACCCCGTCTTTGGGCGGGTAATAAAAAGCACAAATCGCTCTTCTCAAATGAATTCCGGAATGAAACCCAGGCGCTGGGAGGTTTACGAGCGGCGCTGGCCTGCTCCCTTTCTCCGGAGAGAACCTCGTCGCCGATGACGTATCGGCGACATACTTTCCCACGCCACTTGCGGCTGTCAACTGTCTCCGCCGCTCCTTGCCTCTCTACACCAGCATCGTGATGGCAAAAGTGTTCTTTTATAAAAAAAATTTAATGTCAATGGCGTAGTTAAGTCATTGAGCAAGTTCAGTTACTACTCAAAATTTAATTTAGCTTTGTCCATTGCTTAAAAAAAAAAAAAAAAAAAAAAACTACACAGCCAAATAAGAAAATATTCATAACCAGTGGCCTAGTCAAAATTTCTTTGCGGGGGGGGGGAGATTACACTGATGGAAGTGAAGGTGAAAATGTTACAAGGCATTAGCGGTGTTGGTACACGTGTTAATTAGGACAAATATTACGAGACAAATTACTTTCAAGTATAATAAAATGCACCGGGGTTTAAAACAATCACATTCCAATTAAAGACTTATAAATAATATTAATGATAATTTGTGGCAACCGTATGGGCAAAGGAGGGTGGTTATACCCCTCCCCCTTCACTGGCCTCGCCCCTACAATGTAATCAGGCAAACACAAACAACTTTAAGAGAAAAAAAAGTAATTTACTTCGAGACAGATATCGAAGGACAAAACTGTGGATATGAGTATCCCAAACATCGAAAAACAAACTAAATATACTCATTGCCATGAAAATTGCCGCACCTAAGAGAATGTTCCAAAAGATGCAAAAGTTGATATGCATCACCAACTTTGGTTACGATTGGCCGCATAAGAACTGCCAGCAAGGGACGCCTATACCACCACAACCCTAATAACGTAAACGGTCCTAGCATGAAATTGTGAGCAATATAATCAGTGTGCGTGGGTTTGTGTGTGTGTGGTTGTGTGTGTGTGTGTATGTGTGGTGTGGAGTATACGTCATTGGGTAGCTAACATTCTTCGGTAACGCTTTAAACACGAATATTAACAATTTACAGTGTCCGAGAGAGAGCGACAGAGATAGAGATAGATAATATATAGATAGAGATAAAGGCTGTTCACGATGAAGTGAACACTTTTGAAATCAACCTTAGAAGAATGTCACTGCGCCTATCTGCATATATTTTAACGGGCGCACCGGGTGACATGCGCCCAGTACATTTGGTAACGATGGAGGTAAAGTAGTTCCATTTCTTAACGTCGAATAAAAAGTTTTATGTCACCATTTGTGATAACTTAAATTATTTCTTTTGCTTTCGGTTTTTTTATCTAAGTGTAAAAATTACCAGATTGTGACATATTTACTATTTTAAAAATTCCACATTTTCACCTGACCGACGCATGAACAAAGTGATAAGACCCATGGCAATGTTAATTTTTATATAAGGCGGAAGAATACACAATATGCATAAAATAGATCTTAAGCAGGGCTTTTAAATGTGCTCATTTTATCGTGAACCGCCTATAGCAAACTTTTGGACCACGGAAGGCAGGTTGGTCGATCCGCAGAATTGCTCTCCACTTGGGGGCCTATGCTAGTTCCATTCCTTTGAGAACCACCCACCGCATCTAATGAACTACAGTTTTGGTATTCTTTACACCAATTGAGCATTGCTATACGAGACTCGTATACGAAAAACATTGTTTGTGTGGTCAAGAGCGTGCGAAACTTTGAAATCCGGAGGCTGAGTAGTAGTATTGCCGGACCAGTTGTGGAGATTTTAAGTTTCCACTTTGCAATTAAACATTTATTTCATAGGTCTATATAGGACGAAAGAACTATAACTTAGCTCACATTCACTACACAGTGTTGTTAGCTCTATCGTGACTATGGTGTAAAATACTTAGAGACAGCAAAACCAGAGGTAAATATCCAATTGTTAATTGTGTTTCAATCAGAAATGATAACTTAAATTTATCTCACCCCTCATTTTAAATTAAAGCTATTGTATATATATATATATATATATATATATATACATACAATATTTATTGTGTATTTTTAAATTTTAATGCTTCATTTATAAATAATTTGAATTAAAAAAAACAGGAAAAAAATATGTGTGTTGGTAACGCCTAGTAAGAAATAGTTTTTATTCGAAATACTGTTACATCTGAGTGCGCACGAGTGCGGTGCGTTGTCCTTTGGTGTAATTTTCTTGACTAAGTTAAGCTTAGTTTACACGAGGCGGAGGAATATCATGGAAGTATAACTTTAGCAGGGCTTCAGAAAAGGCTGAAGTAACCGTAAATGGATTATATAAGAATGTTCGGGTGCTTTCTCAAGCAAACGCCCCCCGGGACAGTACTTACTTACCGAACTGTGCGATGGTGCTGAAGAGTAGTTAAGGTAGCAATTAAGAGTGGGAACCATGGGAACCCCGCGTCCTGGATCAAGAAGCGAGGGAGCGTTAAGGGCGACACTCCCTCGCACATAAAGTGCGCCATCACCACTAAGCGCAAGGTTCTGAAGTGGCGTGCAGTGTTCTCGTCGCACTGCGTGTACCTATGGGATTTTCAGCGGTGACCCTATTATTTTACTGGAGGAAAGTATGTAGGAAGGTTTAGAGCAGGACCCTTGATCAGTTCTGTACGTATCTGATGCGTATATTTTAAACTACAGCATTTTGAAGAACCCAACATTCACCTACACCAAAGGAACACAACTGTCAAAGTCGCATGGTCAACACTGATGAACGTGTTTGTTTACATCTTAATTTTTAAAGGACAAACCCTATAATAATAATAAAATACTTTTACCAGTTTGAATTTAACCAAAAAACATTACAAATTGGTTAGAGGAAGTATTAAAACGTCTCTAAAGCACTTGTTTAGTAAACAGTGTTCTAACCTCAAACCCAATCCACGCCATTTTTGCTATCCGTATTGATATAAAAGCAGTTCAGTGTTGGGACACGGAGATTTATTGAGCGCAGCCAGCGAGATCGGTCTACCTCATCTTTAGTCTATAGTCCCAACATTGAACTGCTTTTTTTGCCATCGCATATTGCAAAACCGTCATGGATAGGATTTGAGGTTAGAACACTGATTAGTAAACAAGTGCTTTGAAATGTATGTACACTTCTTCAAGCCGATTTGTAATGCAATTCAATTGAATTTGAATTGATAAGAGTATATTTTATTCATATAAAAGTGCTTGTTTAATGAAAATTGAGAAGTAAAGAAGAGCGTTCATCACTGTTGCCCGCGTGACTTTGACAATAGTTTTCCTTTGGGTTAGGTCAATGTTCGGCACACTCGCAGGAAACGAATAAGAGGTCTATGGGCAGAACAGAGTTTCTCCAGGTGTTTCCACCCCTGGCTGTCCGTTCAAGGCCGTCGTAAGCGGCCACTGCACTGCACTGTAATATTACCTATCAGTCTGGCAGTTATACCGGTTCCAGGAAGCTTGCACGACAAATTTATATGTTTCATATCTGTACACTTTAAATATGGCCTCTCTTCAGTCCGATGAAAACAATACACACACCTCATAAAAAGTTTGGAATGTTGTGCGGTAAGTTAGTGTGGGTGGTAGGACTAATGTAGTTCTTTTGTGATCAACAGAGAGTGCACTAACTCATTGATCATGCCTGGAACAAGCTGACAACTGCAGTTCATAATCGTCCACAACCTCCTGAAACACTTCAAGATCTCATAAGAGCTGCCAAGAGGGAATGGGACCTTCCTCCGGAAGATAACATCAACACATTGATTACAAGCATCCCTCGGAGGTCATATGCGGTCCTAAGCTGCAGCGGGAAGAAAGAAACCCCCTCCCTCCCAGTCAGAGGCACGATTGCGTTAATTTTGTCGTTCTTTAGTGTTTAGTTTTCTGTGATATTTGAAATTTCTATTTGTAAGAAACGCTTTGAAATTCACGTTTTGTATCGGTACCATTGGAAACGTCTAATTGCTACGTTTTATTTTAAGCATATTCCTTAATGTTTGCTTTCTTTATGTTTATTCCAAACTTTTAGTGAGGTGTTTATATTATACGAGGGGACCCAGCCCGTTACCTATTTTTTTTTTGTATTGTCACGGGGCTAGAACAGTTACCATGTAAAAAAATTTGATTATCATACGAAGACTGAAAAAAAAAAAAATTGGATAGATATATGTAGGTAATAATGAAATGATGTGAAATTAACTCAACATTGAAGCGACTATGGTCCCATTTAATATTTATCTTTCCATTTGGCCACTGCGGCCCCACCTGATATAGTTCTATCCACTAAGCCACCGCGGCCTCACTTAACATAGTTCTATCCACTGAGCCACTCCAGCCCCACTTGGAATCACCCTATTCACTGAGCCACTGTGGTCCCACTTAATTAACTCAAAATTGAAGCGAGACATTTAAAGTAAACAAAAATTATATTTCATTACCTTCATATCTCTATGCAATATTCTCTATGCATTAATACAAAACTTTTCATAGGAAGAAAGTAATTAAAAAATGAGTTTTTAGGGTAAAAGGTAATGATTGCGTAATCTGATCTTGCTGAAATTCGAACTTGACCTGTATTTTACCCTGAGGATTCGCTCTTGCAAAATTTGAAGAACTTCTGTTGAGTTTCAAGGGCATTAAGAGGTATTAAAGACGGACAGACGACAGACAGACCGAGATCGTCTACTTATTATATAGGATGGTTTTACAAACAGGCATCGTTTACGTGAAGTTGGTTCACCATAACGCGTGCCATTAGCAGACTTCCCCTCACATCTCAGCTTTGTGCAGACCGCCTCTGGTGGTGTCGAGAGAGGCGCACCTGGAGGGAAGAATGCCGAAGCGTTGAGTTCAGTGATGAGTCCCGGTTCTGCACTCTAAGAAATTATTTGTAAATCTGCCAATCAGTGTGTACGAACAGTGACGAAGCGGGAATGTTAAAATATTTTCCCATATATTCTTGATAATGTTCCTATAGTTGCTCAGGAAGGAGTCGAATGCATTGGGAAGTTCACAACTTTATTTCGTAGCGATGCTAAACATTCCCATATTTTCAACCTCGCACATAGTATTTCCATAGACTGTATAGGTTAAAAACTTCCATTATAGTTTAGGAAGTTTGCCAGCAATTTTTTTACAGTGTGGTTCGGGGCTGAAGATGGTCGAGTGCATTCGGCGTCTGCCTGGCGAGCGACATCTTCCGCAGTTTCGTTCTTTCAATTAAAAAAATAGCTATAAAAACGCACCTATTGGAATCACGTTATTTACTTACTTAAATAAGAAAGCTTATAGAGATAATACTTTTTTTTTTTTTTTTTAAATTGCTACAAGCAAGACTTTTCATGAATATTTTTTACATATTGCTGGCTGAGATTTTTTAAAAAATGTTTCCTATGCATGTTTTGAAGTGAATTTAAACAGACGCTTTTATAACAATAAAATTATCACTGTCAAATCTTTATGAAAATATTTGTAGAGCTAGAAATTCTTTAATTAGGCCTACTAGTGGAAAAGTATTCGGGAGGAATGTCAAATATGATTTTTTTTTCTGCTTTTAGGTGTACTTTGATATGAGTAGACAAGCACATATATAAGTTTTCCATTGTTCCTTTGCAATTGTTTTTCATGTAACTCTGTGGGTAGATACTGTAGGCCTACTGACAAGCAGATGGCACGAGTGAATAAGAATGATTGTTGAAAAGAAAAATAAGTGTTTCGAAATGGCGTTGGCGAGACAGAACACATGTCTGTATTTAGAAAACGCTGTTGGAGAAAAACTAATTGTTTTTTAACTTAAGTGAAACGAGAACAGTCGCAAAAAGAATTAAGATCCTTGCAGTCGTAAAACTCGCAGGGGTTTGGAAATGAGATTGCAGTGGTACAGTAGGGACCAAAAGAAACTGATGGAAGAGAATAAAAGACCCACAATACGAAATAGCAAAATGTGAGGAAACTCAGTAGAAAGCTGCGGATGCGACTGTAACAATAAAATATAAGTGAATATTTCTAAAGAAAAGCCACGCTTACACAAGGCTGTGGAAAAACTGTAAAATGATAACTTATGGCGAAGAGCGCTTATTGTCAGAATGAACCAAAAATATAACACAATCGGTTGTAATTTTGCCCCCCAAAAATGCATATTCCAGCATCGTGCAAGCATATATGTGTTCACAAGGCTGATTAAAGCACAGATCAAGCACTGCATGCACTGTCTGAAACAATTTCTGTGAAATGACTGAAAAATACCGGGTAAAACACACCTACAAGTCATCGTAAATATTCTCAGTAGCAAAATTTCATTAAACTTCCCAAAGTATTTAGTAAATTAGCTGAATCATTTTTGTATTTTTGTGGGTTATGTTGTGATACAAAATGTATTTTTCAATGCTCAGGTGTTGGGCAGGGTTTAAAATACAAACACATGAACCTGTTTTTGCCGCGTATTTCAACACGAACTAAAAACGTACTAGCTACACGAAATATTCAAACATTTATAGTAATTATTTGGATAATACAATAAGTTTTTTTTATGAATGGCTTAACATTTCGTCGACAGTGGGTGGCCCAAACAATCGGGAATGGGATGGTTAGGTTGACCGAAGAAAATGAAAAAAGGTGTGTGTGTGTGTGTGTGAGTGTGTGTGTGAAGGGCAGCATTAGTTTGGAAGTGATATCGGGAAACTTTGGTAAGCCGAAATCAGGATGGCCTGACTGGGTATCAAAACCGAGTCTTGCCTACTACGAATCATTGTGTCAACTCTCTAGATAGTGTTACTCACAGTTTTGTGAAGCACTCATATTTTTCAATCTCCGTACTGTTGAAGTGTTTTAAGGGGTAACCCCTCCCCCCCCCGGGAATTTTGAATTATTGGGCTTTTTAACTTGTAAATTCTTTTCTTTTTAAAAATAAAATCACGCAAGTACCTGATGGCATGGTGGTGTAGTGGTTAGACTACTCACATCCCACCAAGGCAAACCAGTTTCGATTCCCGGCGGGGTCGCCTTCGCATTTTCCCATGCGGGAATTGTGCCAGACGATGCCACTGGTCGATGGGTTTTCTCGGGGATCTCCCATTTTCCCCACCTCATCATTCCGGCGCTGCTCCATACACACCTCGCTCACCCTGGTCGGTTCTCAAGACCTCTATGTTAAGAGCCACCCGAATCTCTGCACTCACTCACCCCCGAAATTACCCTACACCCGGCTAGGTATTTAACTTGCTGTTATAAATATACCTTGCGGGCCATATTCATAAATTAAGGGGTTTACGGGTCGTAGCTTGTAGATGAGTGATAGATGGTAGAGAATACTCTTAATGAGGTGTTTAATCATGTTATGTGACACATATAATACAACACTGTAATATTAACTGTAACGGGGAGTTACTTTGAATGATAGTAAGTATTTTTGTTTATTTATTTACATATTTACTGTAGGTTAGCATGAATCCTTCTTGGGAACAGAACCAAACATATTGGTGACATTTCTAGTACTCATTGCAAAAATCAAACAGAAAACAATAGAAATTCAAGTCATGGTATTCTCATATTATAAATATTGCATAATGATTCATAGTCAGATCATGCATACACTTAAAAGTTATTTAAATTATTAAACGAAGTCCATGGAAGCCTATTGCTATAGGCAGTCTAGGGCAATTCAGCCCTTTACTACTTAAATGAAAATACTTTGGGAGTGCAGATATAAATCAACACAATTTACAATAACAATTACAGAGCCAATATCTCCTATCATATGAAAATTCACAAGTTATTAAATGTGATGAGCACCTCACGCCTGATTCCTGTTATTCTATTTAGGACTGTCCCCACCTTAAACTTGATGCAGGAGGCTGTGTCATCTTGAAGAGCGATTAGAGGTGGCTGGACACACATATTCTTCGGCCCTTCCCTGAAGCTGGTCGGAATTGGAAAGGCGCCGGGCTCTGCCTTACAGTGGCCTATGTCGGTGCGTCGTTCAGGCGTCCATGTCCCCGATCGCTGGCTTGTGGAGGTGGGTTCTTTGCAAGCGGCCTCGCCCGCTGGTTGCTGCAATAACGAGTCGCAATTACTGTCGTCCTGATTTACTGAAAGTGTTACACCTGGTTCATATGAGGATGTTCATAATATCATGCAGCAGTGCACACATAGCAATTGAACTATGAACTATTTACGTCTCAATATTGATTTCCCCAAATTTTATCATAATTAATATTGTGAAGTAATTATGAGTTCGTAGTTCAGTCGATACGCCTGTATTGCTGTGTGTGATCGATAGCTATTTGGGTACAGAAGTAGTTAGGAAACTTTCTTTTTAAAAATAAAAACAAGCTAGATGGGATGGGAAAGGGTTTATTGACGTCCTCCAGTGTTATGTCTGAATGCTTATCAGGCAATAGCTTATAAAGTCACTTACGACCTCACTCAAACTAACACCTATGCCTTACCTGGGATTGGAACCTAGAACCTCCCGCAGCCCAGACCGGCGGCGTACCAACGTACTGCGCCACGGGAGGTACAAGGTATATAAACCAAGAATCCAATTTGGCTAATACGAGGGGGGAGGGAAGTCTCCCCTTGAGTAATCCTGTCTGTTATACGTCGTGTAGTGTATTCACGGTTTCCTCACACTTTTTGTACCAAATATTCGAAAAGTCATCCCATGTATGACGTATTTAGCCTTTATATATACAATCCACTGTGAGTGACAAAACCGCATTACTGATAAACCACTGGACCAATTGAGACCATATTCACTCCATTTGTTATTGATATGGCGAGTAAGGTTATCAGTTATGTTTAATTTTGATAAATGGCGCTGGAGTCTAACTTCAATATTTATGGGCCGATTTTGCTCATACTTGCAGGAAATCTTTGTTGATCTAAAAGAGAAAAATACCAGCGATACCACTGTCAAGCATCGGTCAACGTACCAGACGTAATAGAGAGGACGCATTGAGAAGGCAAAATAGAACGTGAACACGTGCCGCACAAACTGAAGAGGCACGAACACAAAATCGAGAAGTACTTGCACGCCAAACAGATTCTAATAGACAATTATCCGCAGAAACAACACAGTTCAAACCATACAAGACACACATCGATCATACAACGCTTTACAATATCCACTTATATTCTGGGAAGGAGACGAATGGATATCATTTCAATTATAAACAAAGAAATCCAACAACAGGTGCTGAAACTGAAAAAAAAAGTTAGTGCTATGAACTTCTATGGGTATCGAAAAATTACGCATGAGTTTTGTCATTTTGTAACAAAACCGTACGAAAAACATTTAATAAGTGCTGTTGAATGTTTAATTTCAGATATATTATTTCAATTCAATGTAATTATAACATGTAAAGTATAATACTTTTATAGGTAAAAACAATTATCTTTACGAAACACAATACACATGACTTTTGCGTTTAATTTACTATGACACACAATGCACATGACATTTACAGTTCATGAAAGTGACCCAGATTTTCCTCTACATATTCTTTATTTCATCTGCATGGGAGTTTCTTAGCTCTTACGTACGAGAGGTTTCTCATAAAATTAGCAAAGAAAAAAAAAGGTTACCTGCTGATAGGTTTTATCAGCTATTCTGCAATACACGAAGATCATTTCTATTACTCCTGTATTCTGCACAAAATACTTCTCAGTGCTTCTTAGAAGATTTTCAGCTCCTTCACGCTACCAATCCTCAGCTTTTCTATAAGAGATGTTTCTCGCCTGTGAGATATTAAGGGTTCTTCAGATGTTTCACACTAAAACCTGGGTTCTTTTGATTTAGCTCTTTCAACCTCGGGGTTTGTAAGCATTTCCACTACAGCAAATCTAATTAATTCTACGCTGTCAATTAGCGCCTTTGCACTGGGTTCCTTAGTTTTGCCACTAGAGCGATTCACCATACTTTATACTGTGATGAATTGGATGACTTATGTGACTTATGTAGGAACTTAGGGGAACTTAGATAGTTAACCCTTGTGATTACTAAAGCACCATGCATGGGCGCTCCTCTGAAGCATATGGGGACTTATGGGTTCTTATGTGTGTATGGAGAGAAATATGTGAACGTAACCACCGAGATTCACTATTTACCAAAAAGTAATTGGGCACCCGTGAATATAGGTAATTCAGTATGTCAGTTGACTTGTGTTTCACGGCCTTCGGCGTAGGACCGCTGGTGTTTGTCCTTGGTAGCATGAACACAGAGACCTCTAGTAATATTCTAGATAATGAAATGCTCCCGACATTGTGGCGTTTTTACGGAATGGGCCCGTGTTAGTTCCAGGATTACAATGCCAGGTGTCCTGTTTCAAGGGATACTATGCAGTGGTACGCCGACAACAATGTTCGCCGATTGGACTGGCCCGCCCAGAGCCCCGACCTCAACCCTATAGAACATCTTTGGGACGAATTGGATCGCCGGGTGAGGGCTCGTCAGGCGCGGCCAAAATCCGTTGCTCAACTCATGGAATGGTTGCAAGAGGAATGGCGACGAATCCCCGTGGATGTCCTGCAAACACTCGTAGAGAGCATGCCAGACATGGTGACTGCTGTTATAGCTGCATGAGGTGGTCCCACGAGATTCTAACGGGGTGACAACCACCGAGCAAACATTGTGGACAGGTGCCCAATTACTTTTTGGTAGATAGTGTATATTCATGTATGTAGGGTAAACTTTGCAACCTTGTGTGTACCAATAACATACATTGTTATTGCCAAATAACTTACACTCCTCTGGGGGTGTAAGGAACTAAGGAACTCTGTAAAGGGCATTGAAGACACTGGCACTCACAATACATTGAATTCTCAGTCAAAATAAGAAACACTTCACTTAAATCTTTACATTTAATTGAAATAAAATTGGCATGATTCAACATTAAAAATGAAAGAAAACCAATACTGTTAAAAAATCTTTAATTTAAATCAGAAAAGAGAAAAATTAAATATTTAAAACTGTTTAACTGTGTGAAACCCAATTAAATAAAATAATGCTCTGAAAGTTGAGTAGAATACTAAAATACAACCACCATTCGAACAAAACATTCATTAATCAGAAATAAAATATATTTAAAGCTGCTGTCAGCAATTAAAATAAAATATAGTTCAAACAAGCTGTGTCAGAATTGAAGTGTTTTTGGTTTAGTGCCTCTTAATAAAACTTTATGTCTCGAACTCCATTCATAATATATATTATAAGCTCAGGTAACCTTCCCGCATACTTATTATAATAGTAATTTCTTTGAGAAAAATCTTATGGTTCTCCAATAAAAAATTAAGTTCAAATCACCAAAGTAATAAAAATAATAAAGGGTTCTTCACTCCAAATTAAATTTAAGTTTATGTAAATTAAAGTTTGCTCCGGAAAACTAACTCAAGTCAGGTCGAGCGGGACCACTGGGCTGATTAGCAATTAGCATAGAAATCCAGCAACTATCTCTTGAATATTTGCAGCATCTATGCGCATTGAGAAAACTGAAGTAATCGCTACTCGACGCAAGTCCATTGGCCTGAAATATGACGGCGTCACCTTACTAAGTAGCTTGTAGCTTACGCCTGCTTCATGGAGTTTCAACGTCGTGTAGCGTCCAAACGTGGTCGACAGCGTCCACTAATAAAAACAACTAAATATGCCAAACTTAGTCTTTTCCCAATATGACTAAGCTAAGTCTCTTCCCAGTATGACTAAGCTAGCCCTGGTTGAAAACTTACTTCTGGGATAAAATAGGCCAACCTAAGTTATGCAGATGCCGGAGATATCGCCCTCGAAATCCCTGCAACGAAAATAACGTCTAGGAACCTTCGGATCTGTACCCAGAAGCATCTAACTTCCGGCAACTTCCTACTCGACATTAAAAATAAATGCAAAACTATAAACAAAAGAAAGCAAACAGTGTTAAGATTAAAATAATAAATTCTGAGACTTGAAAAATCTTGAATAATAAATAATTAACATACACAAGTTAAGTTACCAATTACTCAGAATAATGCACTCTATTACCATAGAGTAAAATAAATAAACATAAGAGAATGGAAAAGAATGGTGGATCCTAACTCATGTTAAATATTAAAATAACGAAATAAATGTAAAAAATTGCAGGAGGGCTCCAATTAAATTAAGAATACCAAAACATATGCAAAAATATAGGTTCCATACAGTCCAAAAGCAATATAGGTGGTAATCTGCATGCCAATTCCTGTGACATAATAAATAGATGTGCACTGATATGTTACAATACTATGGATTTTCAGCTCTTCTGCACATGCATTTCTTTCATTCTTATTTATATGTGTTTCCTAGTTATCCGAGTTCAGTGATTTCTCAGATTTCTCAGTATGTGCACCTCAGCTCTTAATACAGAGAGTTTCGAGTTTCTTATAGTCTATTGGCAGTTTATTCACATATTTTTAATCAAACCTTAGAAAAATCACCCCATATATGACGCGTTTTGTTGTTTCCTAAATATACCATGTATCACAAGTTTTTTCATTTTGTTAACATGAAAGTATCTTATTTATAATGGTTTCTCAGCTATCTGATGCAGGAGGTTACTCAATTCTTCTGAGCTAGGTCATTTTTAGTTCATCTGAATTGTGTTATTCTCAGCAGTTCGCCTTGGCAGTTTCTCAGTTCTACCATACTTGTAAGTGTTGTTTAACAAAACGTAATATAAAATGCTAACCAGCAGGTTCATACGTCTATGTTAGGTAATTTTTGTTAGGAATATTTTTGTACAAATGGTAGAAGTGAATTATTTCCCATATATAAATAATACATTTAATTATAAACCAATAGAAAAAGGGGATTGTGAAAATAATAATTATTCCTATTTTATCATGATGTTTTTGTGTGTAATTCACTACGGTTGTATGAATGCTGCTACAGTAAAAATGAGATACATTTAAGATTTAGAGTTTATTTTAGTAGGTACATCATTTTAACAATGAACAATATGAAATGTTTCAACAGTCGAAGAAATTTTATGTATGATGTTTCAAAAGCAATAACTATGAAGACGGTTAACATTTTATAAATATACTATTTTGTGTATAAGTGAATAGATTTGATGAAAACGTTTACAGAATCTTTTCAGGTTTGTAAAAAATGCTTATTAAGGTTTAAATAGTCTCTGATTTATTTACTCCTTCATAGATAAATAGGTACATATGTTTTTTTCTTGAAAGTAGTTTTATGTGTAAAATGTCAGCTTTGAATTCATGCAACTATTACTAAGACGTTTATTACTTTATTACAGTTGTATCTTAGAAATTAGTATGCGATATTCTTGCTGAACTAAAATCATAAAATGTTCCTTTTGCTCTAAAAATCCGCATACTACAATGACTATACAAT
This sequence comes from Dryococelus australis, assembly GCA_029891345.1. NCBI lineage: Eukaryota > Metazoa > Arthropoda > Insecta > Phasmatodea > Phasmatidae > Dryococelus > Dryococelus australis. The sequence goes on along the minus strand of CM056995.1, from coordinate 292,692,333 downwards.
TGAGTTTCTATTCTCTTCCGTAGGTACTAACATTTCTCACTTTTGCTCGAGTTTCTTTTTTCAGCTCTTTAAAACCGAGTGTTTTCATCTCTTCTGCTACAGGCGTTTAGTTTAGCTCTTTAGCTCCAGTAAATGTTTCTTAGCTCTTCTTCTATATGTGTTTCGTAGCACTTCCACTCCAGATGTTTCTCCGCCCACCTGTTTGAAATGTCTCTGAACTCTGAATCTTGCTTTTCCGTACAAATAATCTCTTTGGCATTCTGCTTGACGTGTACCTCAGCTTATTCTCAATTTTGTAGCGCAGGGCAACAGTTTCTCTTGTACGGGAGCTGTCTCTCTGACTTGAAACGGGCAGCGGTGGCGATAAAGCGAGAGTACCTTCCTCCAGGTTATTATGGTATTACGTTATTCACGAACATTCGAAAAATATTTCGTTTAAGAGTCGACGTGACTGCTTCAACACGATTACGAATAACGCGCCATTTCGTGCAGCAGCTTGCAGTCGGATGCCATTACTGTAGAGCTGCATGCCACTAACACGCAACGGATATAAAAAGCGACGAGGCAGTTCGTTCACGGGAATACTTGACCCATTTCTGTGTATCTTTCCGTCGCACCAGTGATTCGAAACAACAACCCCAAGCATGCGGGCACATTCAACTGCTGGCAGCATTATCCCAACAGCGGTGTACCTTGTCTAAACATATCTCGACAACACAGTGTTCCGTGCTACTACAGACATGACGTGTATGCGTGTGCAGTCTGTTCGCAGTGATGAAATTGTTTTCGGAAAAGCATGTTTCTTGCGAAATTTACTGATACTTTTAACATGATTTCGCTTCAATTGTCGCTGCCCTCGTCGATGTTTTAAATGTACTCGGCGTTTCAAACCTCCATTTTAGTACAGCAATACGCAATAAATTTAAATTTATAGGTACATGCTTTATTCAAGAATTTTACACTCACGAATAACAACTTTTCTTTTAGACTCAAGTCTTTGTGCTTAATTTAAATATTTTCCTGCACACACACATACCTCAGAATTCTAAAAAAACGTGAAGCCCTTTGTGGGCACATTTGACGAACTTACTATTTCTGTACACATATTAATTAGTATCGCCATTTTGGAACCCTCCTCTTCGAAATTAGTCCTAAAAACTAAGGATAAGATTAAGCCTCAACAGAAAAAATTAGCATGACACGAGTTTTATTAAATAAATATTTTAAACTTATGCCTATATAATGGGCATAAACAGAAGCATATAACCCAAATCAATAACTCGTACTATGCCATTGGAGTCTGTGTATGGGCATATATGTTTTTATAAATATGTGTTTAGGTCTGCATATGTACACGGGTGTGTGTGTATATATATATATATATATATATATATATATATATATATATATATATAGAGAGAGAGAGAGAGAGAGAGAGAGAGAGAGAGAGAGAGAGAGAGAGTATGACACATGAAGGCAATGCAAGAGTATACGAGAGATGTTATGAAGATAGGTATTAGTTTCACTCGTTCACATTTATGGTGTTTGCCTATACCGGAAACTCATCGTGTGCCGTGTTGTCATTTCTACGATCCTGGGTATGACACTTTGCAAATGCATTTATCTTGCGGGAAATGGGTTTGTTTACCGGCGGATAATTAATGAAGGCGTGTCAATGTTGTGGTGGCCAGCACGGTGGCACGAAAGTTGTTTCAAGTCCAGGCCCACCAAGATAAATTCCGGGCCCCTGAGCAATGCGTGCTGTGGGCCTCCTTACCCCCTCATTCCACCAAAAATTTACCCTTTTCAACATAAATAATCGTCTTCCATGAAAAAAAATGTTAAAAAGTTTTGAGTGCCTAAATTTTTACGCAATACTTTGTTTTATAAATAAACATTTACGAGTCGGGCCCAACCGCCCGGGGACCCAGAGCCCTGAACATTACAACGCCCTGCCCTCCCCTCTTGACGGGCCTGACTTCTTTGCGTAACGTACATATATCCTCGTGATGTTCCGTAGAGCTCTCTGGAAAACTCTTTCAAGTTCTGTAACGTGAGTGCCCCTGAAAGGGCGCATCCTATGAATAGGTTCTAGGTGCGTGCCAGTCCTAGGCCTATACACTATACAAACAAAAAATGGGTGTAGGAGGAACCTGCAGCAGTCGGCCAAGTGATGTCTTGGAGTGTCAAGTCAGCGTTTGCGGCCTGGCCCTTCCTTCCAATTAAAGTAGGATTCAAATAATAAAAGAATAAAAAAATTAATTTCGCAAGGGGAGTGCACCCAGGGCAAGGTCACATTCTCCTAATGAAGGGCTTTCAAGCTGGGACTGGTAGATGCCCGTCATCCCTGTACATGGCCCGAAACGACACCGTAGGAAAGGGCGGGGGAAACGGGAGCACCCCGAGAAAAACCCGCCGGCAAGCGACATCGTCCAGCACGATTCTCACATGCGAAAATCCGAGAATAAACCCGGATCGCCGTGGTGGGAAGCGGGCGCCCTGGACACCGCTGCCTCAAATTAGTATAGGCACGCCCGTGGAACATCACGGTAAACCAGCGATGCCGTATGAGGAAACCCATGATGATAGGCATTGGGAGTGGGTTATTCAAGCGAAGAATGTAAATACAGAATTCCTGCAGTGCTTCAGGGTGTTGGACACCAAAAAATTAATAATTTTATTTTTGTACCAAATATAGTCTAACTTGTACACAATATATGTGATGACATTTTCCTCGAATAAAATTTTTTACACAGTATGTTTTTTGAATAATTTGATGTTAAATTCGATAATTTTCTGTTTTGTTGTAGCCACAACAGCAAATACTAAGTTGTAGAAATAAAATACTTACAAGTCAACTATAGGCTTTTAACGGTAAAATGAGCATTTTTGAAAGTGATACTTAAGTTCTACTTGAAAACATGTTGTGTATTCTTCGGCCTTATGTAAAATTAACATTACTATGGGTCTCATCACTTTATTCATGCGTTGGTCAAATTAAACTGTTAAATTGTTAAGAAAGTAAATAAATACTTTACAAATATGCTCATTCTTACATTTCGATGTATTAAAAAAACAGAAAGTGAAAGAAATAAGTTTAACTTATCACAAATGGTTACCTAACCATTTTTATTCGACGTTAAGATATGGAACTACTTTCCATCGATCGTTGCCAACTTTTCTGGGTGAATGTCACTCAGTGAGCCCATTAAAATATATGCATTCAGGGGCATCGACTTTTTTCTAAGGTTCGTTTCTAAAGAGCTCACTTTATCGTGAACAGCCTTTAATGCCATGGGCTACAGCGTGACATCGCCAAATAACAAGTCTTATATAGGAAAGTAAGTTTAGTTAAATACAAAGAAATGTTAGCATATTTTAACTTTAATTAAGAACCAGTATAGCGGTTGGATGATTTTAACTCTCGCGTGTCTTAGGTGTCTGACCTCGAATCACAGACGTACAGTATCGGAGTAACCTAATACTGATTGGTCAGTCTAGTAAGAAAACGTTTACTTACAGAGACACGCTACCAATAAGTAGGGCTAGTGACTTTTCGAGAAAAAATATGAGTACACTGTAGACTTTACTATTTAAAGCACCCCACAGCAGTTTGTGTACTGCCATTGGTTGCTGCCTGCTTGGGAAGGCGTTTTCATATTTGACCGAGCCGCTCAGAGTTCGGCAACATCAACACGGCTCCTACGGGATTCATGTGTAGACAGTTAACATGTGTCAGAAAGTAATCCAGCCCACTCAAGATAGTTAAACGACGCCACAGTGTTTTGAAATATAACTTGTCTTGAAATTTTCGCGAAATACCAGTACCAATAAGCAAAATAATGTTGCCGTTAAAGTCGTAGGGTATTGAAATCTGGCGTACACGGACATATTTTCGTTAAAAACAGGCGGCATTAGTCATTATTCATGCGTATAGCGAGTTAAACTCTCGCAAAGGTTAAACCGAATTGCCTGAACGCTCTTGCAGGTAGATGTCATCTAATTTCACATACTTGTCAGATATGGTAGTCGTCCAATTAATCGACATTCCCCTACAAAGTGGTGAACAAGAATTTGTTTTTCCTTTAGGAGCGCCTCGAAGCCTCCCAGCGCACATAGTGTTACAATTTCTCAAAAGTCAGTGGGCTAATCAAGGTTCGTTAAGTGACGGAGGTCTTAAATAAAGAAAAGAGTTAATTATAGTTTCCTAACTTTGTTTACAACTGCAAACAAAATTCTCTCGACTCAGCATTTTGCAATAAATAGACATCACTTACCGTTTACAATTAATTCCTTCAATCAATAAAATTTACTACCTCAAAGAAATAAACGTGATTGAATAATTAAAAATCAGTCCCAATGACAGTGAATCAAAACCTATTCTATTATTTTACAAATTCTATGTCAATATTTGAAAGTTCCAATATCAATATGTACTAATATTATAATGAGGTGATGTGAATTAGTTATTTGTTTATATATCTCGGGTAATCTCGGAAACTACACGGCTAATTCTTATAATTCGATTTTTTACTATTAAAAAGCTACATTTTTCCAGATGGACATAGGATATGTGTAATTAAGAAAAAAATTCCTTGAGAAATTTCAAAATTTGTAAACGAAGTCGGAGAAAAATGAGCTACTTGACTGCTTTTTAAGCATGCGCTAACAAAACCATTATTCGCAGGTAGTCACGAGTAGTCTCGGATAGTCACGGAAATGTCTAAGATAGTCATGGAATTGTCTAAGATAGTCACGGGTAGTCGCGAGGAGTCGCAGTATATACCAATTTTAATAACTCCATAACACCTGAGCGAAGCGATGGCGGGCTGCTAGTTTACAATGAAGTCCGTATGATATGTTATCCAATCCCATCTCAGTTTAATCCATGCCCTACCAGTCCACAATGTGCTAGAATTCTCCGAGCTCCCTCACGCACAGTAGTCTTCGCTCTTCCGATATCACGCCCTCTCATCCATTCACATCACGAACACCTCGTCCGCCATTACCTCGCAATCTCGCGCCTCCTCTACATTTGTCGGCTTCTCCAGCAGAGGGAGAAGGAGGGGCTGTAACGCCAGCCAGGTCTCGCCGCTGCCAATCATTCCCCAGCTGGGCCACGGAAGGAGGAGGGGGAGGAAGCAGCGACCACGCCTGACTGGAGGAGGGAGGATCAAGGTGGCCCCTCCAAACGGACCACGCATAACTTGAACTCTCCGCCGGCGCGAGATACAGCGCGTAACAGTACAACAAGAGCGATATCCTGTGCATCGCTGTCATAATAGTTGCCTTTAACAAGGTCGTAATACTCCCTGTACAAGTAAAGGCTGCAAGATTAATTAGAGAATCATGAACAGTGTGTACATGAATGTTATATCGAGAATACAAGAAATGTTCTGCTGAAGACCACAACGGAAACACGTATGATTTCGAAAAGGGAAAGAAGGGGAACGTGCGAAGGCACGAGCTGTCAACAGAAATACTTAAAGAACGGGGTGAAACATCATGTTCCGATAACTGAAGTCCATTCCCACCCTTTTGCGGAAATGCGATGGCTTCGTTTAATATCATCGCTGAAGTAGACCACCTGCCATTTGGCATCGAATTTCGCTGACGCCAAGACATGCGTTTGTGAGGCTAACAGGGCACCCCGCAAGTTCCAACCTAAACCGCAACATCACTGAAAAACGCATGAACGTTTACTTGAAAATCAAGTGGCCCGAAGCCCACTAATGATTATAAAATTGCGTCGTATTTTGCCTACGTTCACAATTAAGAACCAATAAACTGTTTGCCAGCTGCTGCAGCTGCTACTAGAAGCAGTCTTCATATTTGACCCAATCATAAGGAATTTGGGCACTCAAGAGTGTTGCAATTTCGACATTGTCTTCCTCTAAGTCATGTAACGCTAACGATGGCATAATCTGAGCAAAAAATTCACTAACAGCTGTTTGGAATCTAGTATTCCACCAGAACGTAACGCATAATGAAACCCTGCACTACAGATTTCTGCGGCTGACATCCAACCGACACATACCGCTCAACAAAATACTTTATATATATTTATATACTTTATATATAGTATATATGAGACAGAGAAGAGTATTATCTGTATAATTAGACAATAGGTTACACTTCAGGACACTATACGTTCTCATCACTTTCGACACTGAGCAACAGTTTATATAACACTCCTTTGTGTGATTCAGCACCAGTAGTAGCCTACACCCTTTACAGTGACATAACGTATGGCGTGCTTCCCTACTGAGGCAGTGGCCACTGGACAGATTACAGCTATCTAAGTTATTAGGGGCCGCGGTGGCTGAGCGGTTAGACACTGCTCACCTTCCACCAGGGCGAACTGGGTTCAATTCCTGGCCTGGTCAGTCGGGATTTTCGCAAGTGGGTATCCTGCCGGATGATGCCGCTGGTCGGTGAGTTTTCTCAGGGATCTCCCGACTCATCCGCCCTTGCATTCCGGCGCTGCTCCACACTCACGACACTTCGCCCTCATCGGCTCACAAGACCTCAATGTTAAGAGGTGCCCAATTCTCTTCACTCTAAATTTCTCTGTGGTTGCACGCTGGGAAATATTTCCGATTGGTCGAACTAGCGGCGTCAAGTCGGTCTCCAGGCACTGGCTGGTAGCGAATGGAATCCTCCATGTTGGAGGCAGGCCAGGTAATGTGTGCCGACTCTCGCGGCTGAAGATTGGCGATACCCCAGCGGTGGTCACACTTCTGCGACGTCAACTGTTCTGTGGCGACGGATGGCGTTTTTGCGGGTAGTTGGGCAGCGGCAGAACTCCCCCCTTCCTTCACCGTTCACGTACAGCGGGTCCCACGAGGCTGCAGCAGGCACGCCACAGCCACATTTGGGCACGTTCTGGTGGGAAGACGGCGTGCATTTCGGCAGCGCGGCTGTGCACCGCGCTCAAGGTGATCAGGTTCGCGAGCCGCCTCTGGCTGGGCGGGCCTCTCTCTGTCTGCTTCCAGCCGCTACGCCGCTCGTCTGTGAGTGAGCCAGCGAGTCCGCAGTCTGCGTCTCAACCCTCTTACGTAGGCTGTAGACGGTAAAGTGAGCACTTTTGAGGCCATAGTTACTTTTTACTTTCAGCCATTTCTTACCCTTTTAACCTGTTCGGTCACGAATTAATTTTTCAGTCGAAGTGTTGGCAATCGTGTAATATTTTGGCGTGTACTGTACTCGTGCATCCTATCCACTTAACAACCAAGTGAACAACGTGCTGGAGTTCAGACGTTAAAATCAGCCATTGATAAACGATAGGCGCTGTAACTTTCACTTATATGGTTATCCGCTAGAAGACTCTCGCGACATTGGGCCCTGATTCCTCGGTGTTTACAGCACTGGCTATAGATATCCTCCAAATGCAACATATCCACGATCGTGGACACGGTGACTGAACGGGTCAATCACCTTTTTAAATAAATATTGCCATGTAAGTAATAAACACAGTGTGTGTATTCCACCGCGCTCGGAAGTTTACGTCTAAGGCTAAAATAAAATAAATTTATTGACTATTATTCCAAATGAGAGGGCTTTCAAAAGTGCTCACTTTACTATGAATAGCCTATACATAGGCAGCAGACTGTTAATAGAGTACACCTTTGAAATTAACCTTCGAAAAATGTCACTGCCTCTATACGCTGTTCACGGTTATAAGTTATTCACGGTACAGTGAGCGTTTTTTTAAGTCTTCTCGTCTGGAATAATAGCCAATAAATATATTTTATCGTAGCCCTAGATGTTAACTTTCGAGTCAGATGAAATATATGTGCTGTGTTTATTAATTATTTGGCAATATTTACTTTAAAAAAGTGTTGGGAAGACACAGAAATGGTTGGTAGGAAAAAAGTAACAAGGATCTCAAAAGTGCTCACCTTATCATGGAAAGCCTATAATTAAGCACTTTGAAAATCAACCTCTTAAAAATGTCCGCACATTAATATTTCGTTTAAACAATTGCAAATGAGAACATTTTTGGCTTGATAACTACTTAACGAATTTTTTATATAGTACATTCACTGTTATTTTCAACTTTTATGATGCCCTGCTACATTTATACTTCCAGGATATTCCTCCGCCTTATGCTATCAAAGCTCCACGAAGTCTATAAAATCACGCCAGAGGGACAACGCAGTGCGTTCGTACGCACTCGGTGTAGTGATATTTTGCATAAGAACTATCTCTTACTAGTCATTAAGGCTGTTTACGATAAAGTGAGCACTTCTGAAATGAACATTAGAAAAAGTTACTGCCAATGTCTGCATATATTTTAATGGGCGCATTGAGTGACATTCGCCCAGTAAAGTTGGTAACGATGGATGGATACTAGTTCCATATGCTAACGTCGAATATAAAGTGTTAGGTAACAATTTGCGATAAGTTAAATAATTTCTTTCGCTTTATGTTTTTAATGCATCGAAGTGTAGGTAGGGGAAAGTCGCCGAAATCGTACCACCACTGGGTTTCTATAAAGCAGGACTAGTGGAGTGCTCTCATGGTCAATACTTGAACTACTAGATGTATTGAGCAGTCCGTGAACATAGCTAGTCAGTGTAAGCACGTGTTGTATTTTTATTACAGTTATATTGTTTGAATGTTTGCTGATGTAGCTTTTCTACTCCATACGTAAGATAATACAGAACTTCAAAGTAAGTTATTAGATTTCACGCAGTTATCATTGTTGTGTAAGTAATATTGAACTTAACGGCTGGGCGCTTTGTAGCGAGGCACCTGTTTTAGGTTACAAATGACGTAAAGAGTGAGTTATAGAATGGCGAAAAGGAAATATGGTGCCTGGAGTGAATCAGACATGGAAAGGGCTCTGACAGCGTACAGAAATGAGAACATGGGGTTCACCGACTGCTGCCGCCAGTACGGTGTTCCAAGGCAACGCTAAAACGCCAGTTTGACTGTAAAAACGTAATTGCTAACGATGGCATGGAGGCGTTTGGATGGACTACTACCTTGTCATTTGAAATAGAAAATCAACCTGTAGAACATATTTTTAAATTGGAAGAACTACTTTTTGGAGTCACGATAAACGTTGTACGCAATCTGGCATATCAGCTAGCAGAGCACAACACATTCCACATAACTTTAATCGAGATACTCAAATTGCGGGTAAAAAGTGGTTTTACGCTTTCCGAGCTCGTCATAAATAGTTGACATTACGTGAACCAGAAGCAACATCCATGGTTCGAGCAAGAGGGTTCAATAGAGAACATGTTGGAGAATTTTTCAACGTATTAAAGAAAGTCATTGATGAAAACAAGATCGCGACCCCCCTATTTGATGTGGATGAAACAGGCGTTAGTACTATTCAAAACAATTGCCAAAAGGTTTTAGCTAAGAAAGCAAAACGCCAGGTGGGTTCAGTCTCTAGTGGAGAAAGAGGTGTAAACATGACAGTGGTGTGTTGCACAAGTGCGTCAGGGTCAAACGTTTAGCCGAGTACCTAAAACAAACAGATGAATCTACACCTATCAATAAAGATGCTGATCTGTGTGCATCTTCAAGGCCCACTGAAGATGCCACTAATGAGTCACCTAACTCAGATGAGAACAAAGTCCTTTTGATTGAAAAACTAAGTGATACAACTGGCCCTAATGTAACATAAACCACTTCTTGTAATCTCAGCGCGTCTATTGAATCACTTTCACCGATTCCTAGACTCAACAAAAGATGTAGGTTGGAAAAGGCCCAACGGTCACTGTTTTCACAAGCAGTCCATACATAAACGATTTGGAGTTGGCGAAGACTTTGCAAGTGGCACAGGCAAAAGTCAAAGAGTTAAAAATGAAAATCGCAAAGGACATGCCATATGACCTACAATTATCACAGATCAGTATTGAAAAGAGAAAGACTAACGGACCTTGGCCTACAACGAAGAAACATTCTACATTTGTAGGAAGAAACCAAGTCCTAGATCACAATTTACACCAGTCTTCCGCTTCATTACAGAGTGTGATATTCCTATCGACATAGAAAGTGTGTTATAACGTGACGACTGGTATTGACCTGTACGTAAAGAAACATTTGTGGAAGATATGGTTTAGTGTTTAGCGTTTAGTGTGTGCATCCTGGGTTCTTGAGAGTTATGGGGGTGTTAAGTCAGAATAAAAACATTTTGTTTGTGTAGCCTGTAAATAATTGAATATTTCTTGCATTTGCCGTAGAAAAATAATCAAACTTTATTAGTGTCTAAATATTACAATAATCCTGTGAGTTATTATATGCTGTATTTGTTCTCTCAATGGGTTTAATTTATAACGTTGTGGTACGATTTAGGACATAGGGGGCATGATTTAGGACACCAGTTTCTTATATCGTACCAGTTGCCGCCTGTTACGAAAAGTTCTTTATTTTTTCCCCGATACTTCATTTTTAAATGTAACCCACATAAATTTACCCATAGATAGTCATACTTTTTGATAAAAATTCGTAAAACCTTGTATTTTTTCATTTTAGAGAGATAAAGTTGCAAATGTAAAAAGTGGTACGATATAGGCAACTCTCCCCTACATAAAATTAGCAGATTTGTAACATATTTATTTTACTAATAATTACACATTTTCAATTGACCGACGCATGAATGAAGTGATGAGTCGTATGCAATGTTAATTTTACATAAGACGGAAGAATACATAACGTGCATACAAGTAGATCGTAGGCAGGGCTCTCAAAAGTTCTCATTTTACCGTGAATGGCCTTTAACAGACCTATCCGGGGTTTTATTCATATTAATTATAAATAGTTTGCATGTTAGAAGCAACCAAAAATATTGCCCGGGGAGAGGGGCTGTCTGTAGGTTGGTTTCTGATGTTGCTCAGTCACGACCATGATATTACTTATTTAGCAAACATGTCATGTGTGAACTAGTATACTCACGATAATATGTTGAGGTGTTAACGGGCACACTGGTTGCATGTGGCAGTAGAATCGGCAATGACGCAGTAAAAGGGAAGCTAATTAATTACCTCTACATGTAAGTTAAAACTACTTAAATTTAGAGCAAATTTACGTAACAAGTAACGTACTATTAATTAATCGTACGGGAAAAGTACCTGACAAAAGTGGGGAAAAAATACCATACAAGTAAGGCAAATTAACTATATTGTATAACAAAATTATAATAAAACATATCCCGGAGTGCTAGTTCTGTTAACCAAAATCTCAACACTAAAATCCACGGCCTTCTATCACGATAGGCCGATGTGCTATCCATTACACCACGACAGCGTAACAGCATAAGTGAATATTAGAGTGTTAAAAGAATGTTTCTACCTCACGTCTCTCTCACTAAGCTGTTGAGAATGTTAAAGAGATGCACGCGAGTAGTAGGGGCGTGCCGGTTATACCCCACTTTTAATTAATCAGATTATCAATTCGATATCAAATTGATTGAGCGGATTAAGGATTAATCAATTCTTAATCCGACCAAAATTTTAAAATACGATTTTAATCCGATAAAATAGTTTTAACTGATTGATCCAAATAATTTAATTTAATTAATTAATCAACTTTTCTTTTAATTTTTGAATTTTGTGTGAATTGATAAGTGTATAGTTTGGTGTAAGAGTGTGCTAAGGTACTTTATAATATTTATTAATTTTATTTTGGGAGAGCGGTATGGTAGGTCCTCACTCTCGAAGATCTGGCATTATACTGAGGTGTGATGTGTTGGGTAAGGAGTATATACATGTGTAGATGGTCTTTATATTTTTTTGAAGAGCGCTCTTTTATGTCCTCACTCTCAGACTCCTGTTGTAATGAGGCGTGCCTATGTTGGGGAAGGGGTGTATATAAATATTATGTAATATTTTTTTTTTGTGTTATAGAGTTTGTTCCTGTCTGTCAGAAAACTGAGGACTAAGACATGTCTGCTTCGACTGCTGTCTGGCAGGCAACAGAAGTTATGGCATATTTAATGAAATTATTAGTAAATAACTAATTAATTAAACAAAAGGAGACATGAATATGATTTCCTGTATGCTAGTAATATAATTTACATGCAGGACTCACGAATCGCAAATACAAGTTTATGTTTGTGTAAAGTATGAGTGTGTTTTAACAGTATGTTGATTCCCAGAAGTAGTAGTAATCTGTTTTGTATGATAAAAAATCTTTGTTAAATGTTGTTGAACTCCGACTCTTGTTGCTGTAGAGATAAAGATCAGCTGGGAAGATTCTTTTAGGTATGGCTCTGAAAAGGTATTTCTGTCAAATCACTTTCCATCGCTTGTGTCCCCATTGTGTTAAGGTTTGGCCAATGGTGGTTTCCTCAAGATGCTACGAGTTCCCTCGTTTTTGTTTCAAATTAATTCATTCATGATTCCGATTTTCTTAAACAATTTTGTAATTATATTTCCCCTCAGCCCTTCAAAGGTTGTTTTTATTAAATTTCCTTAATGGAATTGTTGATTTTAAATAATAAACATATTTTTTCTCCTTCATGAAGACTGAAACAAGAATTGTATTTCATGTGAAAGAAAGCAACCATCCTGCTACCTGGGGGAGGATTTAAATCAACACTGCTAGTCACCTACTTGTTTCATGTTTACCAACATTTTTGCTTCAAACTTCTCTTCAGTAATATACCATTTTTTTCTACTCATCATTCACATAACAAGATATTAATTTTTTTTTTGTGAAATGAGGAATTAAAAACTAATAAACAAAATGCATATTACTCCTTTTTTAACATAGAAAATGTTTCATTCTAACTTTTTTTCATAAATCATTCTTAAAAATTTTGTATTTTAAACAAAAACTTTCAGAAATTTGCATATTTAACCAAAACAAGTTAATATGTACAGCAAAAACATTCACACATGCATTCATACACATTATTAAAAAATATGCCTTACACATAGGCAAACAGTTTGTAGCAGCATTAATGGTTATGCAACAGGTGTTGCAAACAGTTGTAGAGATTGCAGACAGCTGTAGATAGGTGTGATGTTGGTTGTGGAACAGCAGGTGTGTGTGATGGTGGCAGATGGACATGATCAGCGTTGTGGTGCTGGTATTTGTGGTGTTGTGGGTGGCAGCGCTGACGATATTATGATACTAAGTGCATTGTTACATAAAAATTTAGACAGATATCATTTAATACCCTCCAGGGGTACACCATTCGATTTACGGATTTCCAAAGGTAAAAAACCTTACAGTAAAAAAAAAAATATCTGTTTCTTCGAAGCAAGTGAAGAGATTTTTGTTTGTCTCGAAACCGGGGTCTTGAGATCCGATAAGGGTGAAGCGAGGCGAGTAATGAAGCAGCACTGGATTTCATGTCTTCTTATCACCTATTAACTTGTATCACTTAGTGTATGTGACACATATAGTGAATGCTCTGTATTGGGAGATATGATTGTTGATGTATGACAGCAATAGCAAAGTCCAGCCTGATCTACATGCACTAAATTTTTCAAGTCCGATTGTTAAGTAAGTTACTATGTTATTGTCGTAAAGTTCACCAACATCATACAAATGCAGGATAGGGAGGGAATTGCTCTGAAAATAGAAAGTCTTCGAATCACATTCCTCTGCTGTGAGGGTTTTCAAGTACTTATCTGCTATGGTAACTGAAATTCTAATATGCTGGGGTGATGTTTTAGTTAAATCTATCACAGGAATTCTGCACCTCGAGAAAAAACCTGAACAGTTTGCATCATTGTTAAGCCTATCGTTAACTATTTGTGCATCAGTTAGCCTGCCAGCAAATGCGCTAGCCAGTATCTTGTATGTGAGATTGGTTGAAGAATTCTTCATTGAGGCTGGGGATTCGGAATCCGAATTACTTTTCATCCCTGAATCAACATATTGTCTTTTTTTTTTTAGGAAATGCAGTGGGTGCACCGGGAAATGTTAAGTGCTGTGCAGTAGGTGGACTCTGTGGAGCAAACTGCAGAGCTAACAGCAGAGATAACTGTGGATCTGACTGCGGAGCTAACTCTGGAGCTAACTGCGGAGCTGACTGTGGAATTGACTATGAAACTAACTGTGGAGCTAACTGCAGAGTTAACTGCAGAGCTAAGTGTGGAGCAAAGTGCAGAGTTGACTACAGAGCTAAGTGCGGAGCTAACTGCAGGATATGTGGATATTACATAGAATCAGTGATACAAATTCTACCATGTCTCTTCAAAAATATCGCTCCATGTAAATTGTCTCTGACATAAATCACACTGAAACTGCTTTCTTGGATTTTTCATTCTGTAGCACATTCTTTTGTGATGTTGTAAGTTCTGCATAACTGTAAATTCATTACCAAAGAAGGGACACAGTAAATACATAGTGGCTTCTGTAACATTCCAGATGTAAAATGTTACTAAACAAAAATGTATATGAAGTAGTTTAATCCGAATGTCTGATCAAATGATGTGTGTAGATATCTACACAGGTGTGAAGATAATTTACAAAAGAATGTGAAGTTGCACACCTTTTATAATCAATGATATGTAATTTTATGAATGGCAAATGCAAGCAATAGGTAAATTCTAGGAATTGTAAATTTAAAACACAATACATCTGAATCTGGTCTTTTCATTAGCGAATCTAATTGTGTCACCCTAATTGTATTTTTCCACAAGAGTACAATTAGTGTCATAATATACGTAAATCGGCTTGTAGTGCTGAAAACAGAGATAAAGAAAAACCACTTTACTCAATTACCACAATGTACCTGAAATAAATGTTTTATTAGTAACACCCTAAACAAAAGGACATTTTTTGTTATAAATAAAATTTTACCAGGGAGGCAAGTTATGTGTTTGGGAAAGGTCATAGGCTACAGCGAGAGTGACATGTTTATAAAATATATGTAGGCTGAGGCTTTTTAAACAATTGTGGACTAATCCGGGTACCGAGCGGCCCAGAGTTGAGGGTGTGAAGAGCAATGCGAATGTCAGATAACAAGAGCTGAAGAGGAGGATGTGCAGACGAAAGTTTGGACTACGTGCGGAACGAATAGCGCATGGTGACGGGAGATGTGTACGACGTGGGCAAGACGAGAGAATGAAATGAGTTTGATAAAAGCGTCTCTAAGGCCAGTGTATGCCACTATCCAGTCCCTGCTCACCTTCACCCACCCGCTCTCATCCATCCGACAGCTCCCTCCCCCGCTAGTGATCATCACCCAGGTGCTGCAGCCACCTGCATGCATACCCAGCCAGCAGGAGGTCACCACTTACCCTCCACCCCCGTTCATCTCACAAATTCAGTCTGCAATGCGCATTGCCCCTGAATGTCACTTTCAGTGAACAACGGCACTTCGAGACCTTGTTCGCCTTACCTAGTCTATCTTTCCCTGCTAGACATTTGGAGCAAGCGGACTGTGTTTACAACATTGCAATGAAATTTAAACTAATGCTATTGCATCGAATTTTAAGCACACTTTTTAGCACGATTTGTTTAAGAGAAAGATTTTCATCTTAAATGCAGTGTTTTCTAATAATATAAATTACACGACATCGTCTAAAAATTAAACTAATTTACACCATCAAAAAGAAAAGTACTAGTGTACACCATCAAAAATAAAAATTAATGTAGTGTACACCATTAAAAAATTAAACTAGTTCACACTGTTAAGAAATTAAACTAGTTTACACTGTCAAAATTTTTTTTCACAATCATAACTTTTTTCATAAATTTAATAACAATTGTGATATAAAATTTTTTAGCAAGGGGAATAATGCATTACACTCGATATTAGTAATACTAACTAAACACACGCTCTTAAAACTTGGCATTAAAGACATTCTACTACTACTACTGCTAAAATTTACTTAAAACTAACAAAATTATTAAAATTTTACTTAAAAATTTACTCAAATTAAAAAAATAACTTTAACCTAGTCATCTCTCTATCTACTCACAAAGATAGGACAACAACCGACCTAGAATGACCTGCAACACCTTTCCCCACACTCTCACATTCGCAGTAACCCAACAACATTGAAAATGAAAAATCTTAAAAACTACTTAAAATTAATTTATCAAATCACCTCACCACACATCAAAACTTTACATTCGTTAGAAATACTCAAGGTCCATTCATTCATCATTACAGACATCCTTCACCAGACAACTACAATCTGAGCAGCGAATAGGACAGAATGCTCTCCAAATACACTAGGTATATCCGGTTTAGTTTCCTATTTTATTTTTCTCGCTCCATAATTCATACATCAAACACACAACAACCCAACCTTGAAAAATCTTAAAAACTAAATCCAACCTACTTAATTGGTTTGAGGAAGACATTTTGCTGTATACAACAGATGCAAGGTAATTAGTATATAACAAATCTCACAATTCAAAGTCACAATACGTTTTATTGCACTTCGTTCCTTATTCACATACTGTACACACCATGAGTAAGAATGGATATCATAAAACAACACAATATTTATGTCTTTAAAATATGCTTAGATATATTCAAGCCTCTGATTTATTTTCAGGTACACACAAATTATACAAATGAGGTCAAATTTATTTTAATTATTTCACCAGCTTTACATATCATATGCCTCAATTTTATATTATCTATACTCACAAATATTCTGTAGATGAAGCAAAAAAAATTCTGAAACATTTATATATTACCATAATAGAAATAGAAAAATAAGAAGAAATTAATATTTCCTAAAAGCTTAATATGTTTTATAAATGGACATTTAAGCAATTCAATATTTAATATTTGATGCAGTCACAGCTGGCTTGATACGAATCCGCAGTACTATAGGGATCTCCAAAAAATGAACATACACCCTGAAAATGATCCCAATTCTTATGAAAATGAGTGGTCAACCACAGCTTTGAAATATTATACAATTGTATTAAAGTGCCAAAAGAAGTTGCCCACTGAACTCCATTTAATTCGTTTACAATGAGACGGGATCACCAAATAATTCTCAGACATTTTTAAAAATGACCCCATTAAAATAGATAGTAAAAATCATTCTTAAGTAGACACTTAAAACATTTCTATTAAGCACCATCCGAGCTTACATGAACATACTCTCTCAAGCTTATATTTTCAAACATACTCATGAATCAAATAGTCAAGATTATCGCACCAGCATGAAATACAAATAGACATCTGACTTCACTAAAGTGCCCAAATTTAAATGTCAAAATTTCTGATACTTAGGCTGTGCTCACAAGCGCACATACAATTAATTTTCTAGCCCTAATCCCAACCTTTTCTTCTTCGACACATATTTAATTACTCGTCAACACTGACGGGAAGTTTTTTCAATTGGAATTTCCAAAATTATGGATCACTTTAAAATTGGTTTCAATTAAGGGGCGTCTGCATTTCCACGAATGTTTACCTCATGGTAAAATGGTTAACTGACATTCTTTACTACCAAGTCATCACGTCAGAGAATGCCCCACTTATCACAAGGGATGACTGCCCTTCAATATGTGAATAGTAGTAAAACAACTTTACGAATTTCACGAATACTACAAATAGTATAAAACATTACAAGGTCTGACCAACGATACTTTCCACTCAAAATCTTTCTTGCAGAACTCTCAACTTGCAATATTTCCACGGGAATGTGGTTAAATTATTCACTAGTTCCAAATACTATTCAAACATAACTCAACATTAAATGTTCGACTCTCAAGGGCAAACGAGCCTAAATTCCACACCAGAAAAGAGTTGGCGACAAATCAATGTCCTATAAAAGCCACAATTTTCCGACATGGAGTTTACCCGGCCAATTTCATTATACTTGGAACCGATATGCAAATGAATGAGACAGATTAATATTAAATATTGAAAAAAAAAACAATCACCGCGATAATGAGCACTGGCCATCCTGAATCGATGAGTCGAGGCAGTCAAACAGAACAGGCCACAAAATGCGACCTCATTTATTTGCATGCTACAAACAGACACTGAAATGCCACTGAAAACCCAAAGGCTACTTGACTGTCTTCACTTCTCTCACAACGGCATTCACGTATTTGCAAAACTAGCATTTCAACATTAATCCCAAAATGCACATTCCTGACTGACCACCCCGACTCACCAGGAAATTGCTGATACAGCCGATATCATAGCAGCTGAAGTCGCGCTTATTCAAAAGCACAGCTACGTCGACACGAACTGTTTTGCTCGCCAACATTGAAGCCCAAGAACTCATCGCCCGACATGACGTCTTACGGTATTAGAAGCGATATCGTGTGTAGAACCATTGCTAGCCCGGTCGCCGAAGGAGAGTTCACAACAGTTCCTAGCTCACCAAACCCAAGTTACTTAAGAAGGCAGGGAGGAAAGGAGTGGCAAGTGAAGGAAGACAAAGTAGGGGAATGAGTCTGCAACGGAGCACGTTCATTAGCCACCAACTGAATATTCCATAGTACAATCGGCGACAGACGACTGTCGCAACATAATACTTCAAATTGAAACATATTCCTATCATGCAATGTTTACTTGAATTAATTATACTTTCGGTCAAGTAGTAGGGTTGACTAAAACGTATTATCATACTTATCGGGTGTTTTGCAGATAATACTTCATTCGATGTATCCGTGTTCCTTAAGTGCTCTTATGATAAAAACTATATATTTTAATCCGGAATATTCCTATGTTTTTTTAAACTTCAACAAATAATTACGTCTAACTACAAGCTTGTTGGAGTGTTCGGAAAATATGTAGTCATTATTCACAGCATTTGATGAAGGGATGTCTTCAACACTATCATTGATATCGTGACTGCTGTCGTCACCTGATGTTTCATCATATATTTCAAGTTACCGACACTGGTCTCCACAGCTAGTTGCGGTACTTTATGTCCGTTATGTTCACATGTTATTGTATATATCATATGAGCCGCTTCTATCTCATTATTTGTATTCAAGATGATTCCCTCTCCTTCTCTGTTAATATGTAGTGTAGACAGTACATTTCATTTCTCAGAAGGAAGATTTTTTTTTTACATATCTTGACATGACTATTCAAGTTATCCGTTCGTGCAAATTGTCTATCACAGTTTTGCAGATAAAAATCGTACGAGATGTGTTATTCAAACATTCGCTCGTCTCATACCTTTGAACATTGTAGGCGACTGTGAATATTTTCCCACAGAATTTGCAGTGTAGTTGATTCGGTGATGCCTCCATTAACATTAAGGTACATTAAATGAATAACCTTCGGTGAGAGGAGATAGTTTACTTCCGAATAGATGTTCACCTCACAATGTCAGAAAGTCGACTAACTTGTTTCTTTATAAATGCATGTTTTTAAACAGTAGCAGGTTTAATTAATAATGATAAAAATGTCTTCTGCTCTAAAGTTTGTATGTTAAATGTGGAACTATGGGTAGTAATTCACCATGTGGTTTAATCTACATTTGTTAGATGGAATAAGTCTTGGTATTTGATTATAATGAATAAAGATTGATTGAATTTTAGGAATGTAGGAGGAAGAAATGGGTTTGGAAGTATTTTGTAGCGAATGTTTAACGACTTTGTTTACTGAAACGATTGTGTTAGTCGGATGCTAGTCTGTTGAGTAACCCATTTTGAGCTGTGATTGTCTTAACGATGTTTTAAATGTTCGTATGTAATACGAATATATATGGGATTTTCCACTACCATGTACGTGACTTTTACTCTAGAGTGCTGTAATATTACCGTACCTACAAGGAAAAGCATGTTTTCTTCACAAGTTTGCGAATATTACGTTACACCTTTCAGTTAATTTCCCCATTATTTTTTACAGTTTAAATTAAACGTGTTAGGTTAACATTAGTAAATATCGAAGTTATTTATTTTGCTCTATTTTTATTCATTTAAGAGTAAGAATAATATAATTTGTAAAATATTTACTTCCCTAATAGTTTTACAGTTCCACTGAACTGAATTATGAATATAGTGATCAGCGCTATAGTTAGGGCCCGTGATTTTTCGCGAAAAAATCGGAGCACACAGTAAACTTCAATACTGTATGTACACCTCGGTTGTTGTCATAGCTCCATTGGCTGCTGATATCGTTTCCGCATTTGACCGAACGACTCAGAATCCTGAAAACTCCGACACTGCACCTTCGTTATTCGTGCGCTAGCAGTTAGCACGAACCAAAACATGTTTCAGCCAATCAAAATAATTTGGACGCCTCCTCAGTGCTTTGAACTGTATCGTGTCTGGGAATCTTTCCGCGAACTATCACTGCCCATATCTAGAGCAAGTGAATTTTCGCGAAAAAATATGAGTACACGGCAGACTTCAATACTATAAACACGCAACAGCAGTTTGTCTAATGCCGTTGGTTGCTGTCTGCTTTATAAGGTGTTTTCACATTTGACCGGGCCACTCGGAATTCGGCAACAACGGCACGGCTCCTACATGATTCTAGTGCAGAGAGTTAACGAGTGTCAGATAGTTATTTAGTCAATGAATATAGGTAATCGATCCTAAAGTGTTTTGAAATATAACTTGTCTTGAAATCTTTTCGCGAAATTCTCTACCTCTACCCGTACCTATAGCTAGGGACAGGTGTTCTTCGCCAAATATTTCAATACCAGTTGTACTCCAAAATCCTGTTGGTCACATGCGCTTTCATTGTTGAATGATTTTTAACTGTCCCGTGCCTCAAGTGTCTACCTGAAAATCATGGACGTTCAGTATCGGAGTACTTTATTCGATTGGCCCAGTCAAATAAGAACACGTGTTCTTACGTAGACACGCGGCCAATAACCAAATGAAGTCGTGGTTTGGGACGTTAGATATTTAAGTCTAGCATGGTCATAAATCTTTTCACGAAAATCACCTGTCCCTACCTAAATCTATGTTAATTGTACATATGGTGGAAGAACATACAGTGTGCACACAAGTAGAACCTAAGTACAGCCATCGATCGCGCTTACTTTACCGTGAACAGTTTATACAAATAAATATTTAAGCTGGGTTCATAACTGAAAGTATGTCAGTAAACGTTGAACGTAGGTAATGTTCACAAGAATCGACCGCCATGATTTCAAACTTATTGATTCACAGCTGCGCTCGACTGGTCGTGTGCGTAAGAGATCTTGAAATAGTGCATGAAGGGAAATGGTTGTATTTAATTTCCAATGTAGACAAATGGGGCGAAAACCAATCAGAGCAGATTAGAAAATTTGAGACAAAATCGTTTATTTATTAGTAAAAATTGAGGAACATAGTTATGCTAAAAAAAATGAATAAATGTCACAAGGTATAAACTTAGAGGAAAGGACAAGTGACAGCGCATTAACATACATATTTTTTGTCATTCATTTTTACGACCGCAAAGCCAAACATGTCTTGCCATTCCAGTCATGGGAAAGCTACTTTTATCGAAAATTTAACTTCATTTGGCTATTAACCTCCGCTTTTTATACCAAACTGTCACTAGCTCTCTCACAGGGAGCTCGTGACAGTACTTCACAAGTCCTGAACTTTAAAATTCCGCGCTGTTAAAATCAATTAACTTCACCACTCTCTTTTATCGCGTACAGGCAGGGAAAAAGAGAGTAAAAATCAGTTATGGAAACAGCTCCCAGGCGCTACCCTGGGAATCCTGTACAAGAATGTTGCCTTGCAGCTTAAAATATGTTTGATGGATGCGGAGGGGGGAGGGGGTTAGCTTCTCCTCGCCTCCGCAATCTAATTGAGAACCAACTGGGTGGCCAAGGTTCCTTACAAGGGACCGATCTACCCCCGCGCTGAGGGAGTAGCGTCCCAGTGATGTAAAATGGCGGTGGCCAAACATGTCAACTTTTCGCTGTTCATTTTCGACACAATATATCACTGTTACCACACTCGATTGAATGTGTATCGAGACAGCTGAAACATTAGAACATTTGCCATCACTGTAATTTGACAGTCAGAATCGTAGCAAAATTTCAGTGCCTAAAAATGACACCTAAGAGTTGCATTGTGAATCTATTTTCGCACAATGTTTTTGGTCGTTTGCCATGTTCTACTGTTGTGACCGTAGACTAAAGTTGAGGTACACCGATTCTTCGTCTTCTACACATCTACCTAATACAACATTGACCAACACCACACCAACACGACTGTCAAATTCACAAGGTGAAAGTGATGAATGTGTTTCTTAATATCTTAATTTTCAGAAGAAAACCAGTTTTATACGAATATAATTCTTTTACCAATTTGAATTTAATCAAAACGCATTACAAATTTGTAGAGACCTGAAGAATTCGCGAATTAATTTAGGGACAGGCTATAATTCAAAACACATGTATTTATATAACTTAAGCCATTGGTCCACACGGCATTTGACGCTTCCTGGAGAACGCTGTCCCAATCGTCGCCTATCACTGTGACAACAGACAACCAATGGATATTTGACATCGGCATATCTGTACATACGACTGTAGAGTCTAGCCTGCAGGTCATTGAACTCGCGATTTTTTTAGGTCTCTACAAATTGGTTACAGGAAGTAATGTGGGACACGGAGACTGGCTCTGCTACATGTTCACTCTACGGTTTTGTTGTGAACCGAACATTATTCAGATATCCTTACAATATTTTTCAGTCACGCCAGCTTGAAGCATGATACAAGTTCCGTTTAATCTAGGGTGGCACTAGTGTTGGACGTGTTGCCTACCCGCGCAAGAAGCAGCTCCACTTTTTTTGACCCTAGTGGGACGCAATCAAGAAAATACAATGAAATCAAAATCGGGGGATACAGTTTGGCATTGCAGCTCCGAAGCTATAGTCTACATTCAAAATTCAATTACACCACTGAGGACTGCGAAGTATGGGGCCCGGAGGAGAATGGCGGAAGGGAAAAAAAGGAGGGGGGAGGGGTTTGAGTTTGTTTCGCCGCGTCTCATAACTTCCGCGTACTATACCTGTTGACTAGGAGAAGCTACGACAGCTCTCGTCAACATCAATCGATTGCGTGTATAAAACATTTGTGTGGGGTGGTTATGGCGAAATTGTACGAGTTTAAGGTAAAAAAAAACACAATGTCAGCCTATACTCGTCAAAACGCCAAGTCGAAATACAGATATCGTATACGGTTGGAAAGAGCATCTCATAAGCAATTCAGTGATACCCATAACGCCAATGATCGAGTGAAGCGGTACCGGTAACGTAAAAAAAAAAAAAAAAAAAAAAACCCAGGCGTCCGAGCGCGTCAACGTAGACGTATTCATGCAAAACAAACGGTCGTGTCCTCAACACAGTCACACCCCATTTTTTTTTTTAACTATCTGTTTGCTCGAGAACAGGTTGCCTGAGAGTGTTGAACTAAGGCAACATGAATTGTTAATTTAGACGCGTAGTTCATTCAATTTTTTTATAAGCATACGTATAATTTCTTATGGTTTAAATTATTTTTGTGATAATATTCTGGGTTCCCCTATTCTATTGATAAAGAGGAATGGTTTTGCGAACTAAATTGAAGCACAGCTTCGGATCTGCACTATTATCATATCATTACTCAAAACCTTGTCAAACAGATTTCGATATTTGTCATTATCGCCATTTTTAATCTCCATTTTCAAAGCATTGCCACTCCCGTTTAAGATATATTGTTAAAAATATTCCCTCTTAATGTTTCATATGGTAACATCTTTCAAAGTTAGTCGGTTGAATTCAGCACCATCCTGTAAAATAGATTACATAAAAAAATTCGTGTTTTCAAATATTGCAAGATCGATTTTAGCTGTTGTGGAGTGGAGAGATTTGGGCTGCTGTTAGCATCGAGGTCTTGAGAGCCGACGAGAATGAAACGAGGTGGGTATGGAGCAGCGCTGGAATGCAAGAGCGGAGGAATCGCGAGATCCCCGAGTAAACCAGCAGACGAGCACGATTCCCAAACGAGAAAATCCGGAAGCGATTTCGCCGAGAATAGAACCCGGTTCGCCAAGGTAGGAGGCGAGTAGTCTAACCACTACACCATCACTGCCCTAACGTTTGTGTTGTGTGTCGATAACTCTGTGAAAGAACGAGGAACGCAAATTCACTTGCTAATATTTTTAACTGTTTAAAGATATCCATAGTTAGTTTATATATTTAACTTTTATTATAAAATATATTTTCAAGAAAGTAATATTTTTATTAGTTGACAGATATTCCAGCGTTAGGCATATATATATTGTATACGGGAAGTTTCAGATAGATGCACATTGTAATGAATTATGTAGTTTAAATAAATAATAAGTTCGTTAACTTTATTTTGCAGTTTATAAAACTCTCCTGATGATTTTATAGCCACTTCATGTGACGTACGTCTACGAATGGGAGCCCCAAGCTCAGGCACGATGACTTTTGTGGCATTTTTTGTCATAACATTGTGTGATTTGCATTTAACAGTCTTTCTCTCCTTCACTATTTGCTTTTAAGTTGATAAAATATTTGCTGAATTCAATATAAGTAAATCACCGAAAATGGGTAGTGGGTTCCATTCGTTGTTACCAACTTTACTGGGCGCACATGCCAGTAAAGTGTGCCCGTTAAACACATATGGAGGTAGGGGTAGTGACATTTTTCAAAGGTTGATTTGATAAGTGCTGAGATAGTTCACTGTGACCAGCCTGAATTGGCGACGCATGACGCTGTTGAACCACGGCGCAGCGGTCAGAAGACCAGCAGGTTGCCAGCGTGGTCAGGGGCCCCCAAATGGGCGACTGGCATCACTAACTATGCGAGTGGAGCGGGCGCTGTGGGAGTTCGGGAGACATCACTCTCTAGTGAGTGAAATATGGCTGGGCGGTGTCCTTAGGAGGAGGGTGGCGGTGCCGTTCAGGTAGACTGCATAGGAATGCGCAAAATTCCTACAAAAGTTTTTTTTTTTTACCACTGAACAAATTCCTGTTCAATCACGTAAATTTAAGTTAAATGATACTTCGTTTTCAACAACTAACAAGAAGGAAGCAACTACTGAGAGATTAGTTCGTTATTTAAATTACATATTACATACTCGTGAAAAGAGTACTGACATACGTCTCTTTTGTGTGTGTGTATTAATGAGGCTGGGGGGGGGGGGGGTGGAAGAGAATGAGTGAGTGAAGAGATTTGGGCGGCTCTTAAGAGTCCTATGTACTGAAATGTTTTCTGTGATATCGTTGTTTGTGCCTAAACGCATGTCTAGGTAAATAAATGTTCTGCAAATACGAAGTTTTGCCAGAATGGGAAAAAAAACCTATTGTCTATATCGCTATCTTTTTACTTTTATCATATTAAGTGTATTAAGGGAGAAAAAGATCGAGAAAGTGATCAAATATCTCATTTTTAAGGCTTGCCTATGAAGTTTCTTTAAGCGGCAAGAGAAAAGTACGACTATACGCAGGTAGTTTGATCTGTGTACTTTCATCGCGTGTATTAAAACCTCACAGTTACAGATGGGTAAAATGTTAGGACGGAAACACTCACGCCTTGTGCGTAGGAGCGATGAGGCGCTAGGCGTGCATGTTTGTGTCGCCCGTATCGCTCCCTCGCTTCTTGATCTTAAACGCGCAGGTACATATGACCCTTAACAGTGAGGTCTTGAGAGCCGACTAGGATGGTTGAGGTATATGGATCAGCGCCAGAATGAGGGGGCGGGGGAAACGGGAGATCCTCGAGAAAACCCACCGACCAGCGGTATCGTCCGGCATGATTCTCACATGCGAAAATCCGGGAGTGACCCGGCCGGGTATTGAACCTGGTTCGCTTTTGTGGGAGGCGAGCAGGCTAGCGGCTCACCCACCGCGGTCCCGTGGAGGAGCAGGAAGTACATTTCCTACAAGCAGTAGAGTGTGGCGCGTTGCTATGGTCTGTTCCGCGAACGACGTCCTCTTTTTTGACATTTAAAGGCAGTCCTGTTTATAGCTGTTTTCATGGTAACAGCAATGTATCTCTGTGCCACACATGATGTCTACAAACACACATTCAGCTGACTGTCGCCCAGTATGTTAACACGAAAGTTTTGCCATGGAAACAACTGTACACAGGTCTACATTTAGAACTGTCAAAAAGTGTACTTTTCCGTAGACTAGACTATACGTGAATTCGCGAAATTGAAAGATTATCATGATCAAGATCACCGCCATTATCGTAAATATCGTTGCCATGTTTTGAACTAAGTGGTCTGTTACAGTCTAGATAGTTTCGTGGGACATCGCATGGGTCCTTTTGTAAGAATTTCCTTTGCTGGAATCTCGATATCCGCTATATGAATGGTACGGTATTTTCGGTTAAAAAAAAAAGACGTTTTCAATTACTGATGAACTTCCAACTCTTTCAGCATATCTTATTTTTTATCATGGCCCCACCAGCTGATTGGCGTATACATTTTATTTTACATGTCATGACTCTGAGATGTACGCGGTTCTTAAAGTAACAAACTTCACTGCTATAGCAATAAAATAGTGCATTCTAACACTAGTGGTGATTTCATTATGTTGTTCGGCAGTCATGTTCTTTTGTATAATTATTACTCGGCAGAAATTCGCTGAAACATTCATTTTGTTTCAGATGTTGCTGCTGCTATGGGAATGTCTCTCCTTTGGGATGACATGTAACATCTGCGGTTATGAAGTTGCGTTTTCGAAAACGTACACCGGACGTTCGAAATATACTGTCTCGGTTGAGTCCGGTTGAACCGATTGATCCGCCAGTTCAACCGGCCTGAAAATACGGTGGCTATGGTGGATATGCACCAAAACTTCAACCGATTAATTTTCGAACGCTTTCTCTGAAAAATGAAAGTTGCCACACCCTTCTTCAAGCTTTCCAAAATATACAAAAGTAATTCGGACGTCGAGGTCTACAAACGTGCGATGAAAACCTTAGAATTTGTGTCCATAACCCATTAACGGTTAATTCCAACTTTCCGAAAGTCCTACTGAAGCTCTACTACCAGGCTCTACTTCCGCCTCGTGCAGACACAGCTTAAAACGAAGTCTTGATAACTGTAGGTTGTTCACGGTAAAATGAGCACTTTTGAAAGCCCTGCTTAAGATCTACTTGAGTACACGATGTGTATTCCTCCGCCTTATGTAAAATTAACATTGCTATGGGCCGCATCACTTTACTCATCCGCCGGTCAAATGAAACGGTGAAATTATTAAGAATGTAAATACTCTACAAATATGCTCATTTTTACACTTCGATGCATCAAAAAACAAAGCGGAACAAATAATTTTAAGTTATCACAAAAGGT
Organism: Dryococelus australis; assembly: GCA_029891345.1. Classification (NCBI taxonomy): domain Eukaryota; kingdom Metazoa; phylum Arthropoda; class Insecta; order Phasmatodea; family Phasmatidae; genus Dryococelus; species Dryococelus australis. Next base: position 292,665,157 of record CM056995.1, on the reverse strand, counting down.
TACCCAACACTTTTAATGCGACGTTAAAATATGGAACGACTTTCCATCCATCGTTACCAACTTTATTGGGCAAATGTCACTCAATGCGCCCATTAAAATATTTGCATAAAGGGGCAGTGATTTTTTGGTAAGGTTCATTTCTAAAGTGATCATGTTATCGTGAACAGCCTTTACACTAGAGGGATAACGCACTGCATTCGTGCATACCACTCTGTGTAATGATATTTCGCATAAGAACTGTTTCTTACTAGGAAATACCAACATATATATTTTCTCTCTGTATTTAATGATATAAATTACAAGTGAAATATTATATTTTATAGAAAAAATACGAGTAAAAGTTAAATATAACAAAAATATGATTTAATGTTAACACAATTATAAAACGGTTGTGATACGTGACATATTTAGGAAACAACCAAACACAACCGTACGTAGGGTGATTTCTCAAAGGTTTGACTCAAAAAGTGTGAACGAACCACCTATACACTACAGTGGCGTTATTTTGCGCCTCGAAGCAGACGAAAATAGAGCTGAAAACCAACCCGACGTTTGAAAAATGCCCGAACCAGTATATCAACCGGTGGCGGATTCACCGAGATGAATTTCGGAAAACGCACATAGGGCCACGATGTGGGAGAGGCCGGCCACGAACATAGACTAAAGATGAAGTAGACCGCTTATTCGTCTTCTGCGCATGTATCCAACATTCACCTACCCTAATCCTACACAACAGTTAAAAGTCATATGGTCAAGACTGATGAAAGCGTTTGTTTATATCTTAATTTTCAAATGACAGGCACTGTTACATTAATGAAGTATTTTTGCCAGTTTGAATGTAATCGAAAAGCATTACAAATTGATTAGAGGAAGTATAAGGTCATCTCAAAAGCACTCGTTTACTAAACTGTGTTCTAACATCAAACCCAAGCTATGCCATTTTCGCTAGACGTGTAGGCAGAAAAGCAGTTCAGTGTTGGGGCACGGAGATTGGTTGTGCGCTGCCAGCGAGATCGGTCTACCTCATCTTTAGTCTGTGGCCACGAACGGCCGAGTAGATAACGGCGGGCGGGCGGGCAGAGGTTGGCAGCGCTGCGCCGCGGTCGCCGCCATCTCCATAACCGGTCTGACGGGGTCTCGCTCGGGCGAGATGCGTGGACGCTGAGATGTCTGGAGCTGGAATGCAGGCGGTCCGCCCGCCGCCGCACATCCCTGCCTGGCCGACCTCGCTGGATCGACGCCGACTCTCTCTCTTGAGGTTTATTCTATACTCAGATTATAAGTCCATTCACGGTTACTTCCAACCATAGGCTATTCAAGGTAAAGGAGCACTTTTGGAGCCCTCTCATTTCGTATAATAGTCTATAAATATATTTTACTTTAGACCTGGATGTTAACTTCCGAGTGTGGTGGAATATACACAATGTGTTTATTACTTACATGGAAATATATATTTTAAAATGTGGTTAAGGGATAAAACGTGACTGAAAGAAAAAAGTAACTAAGGCCAAAAAAGTGATCACTTTACCGTGAACAGCGTGTAAAGCTGTTATGATAAAGTGAGCACTTTCGAAACCAACCTTACAAAAAACTCACTGCCTCTGCCTTCATATATTTCAACGGGCACACTGAGTGACATGCGCCCAGTAAAGTTGGCAACGGTGGATGGAGAGTAGCTCCGTATCTTAACGTCGAATGAAGTGTGCTAGGTTACCATTTAAGATAGCTTAAATTATTTCTTGCGTTTTCTGTTTTTCTTTATGCATCGAAGTGTAATATTAAGCACATTTTTAAACTTTTCTAATAATTTCACACTTTCACTTGACCGAAGTATGAATAAAATGATGAGGGCCATAACAATGTTAAATTTACATAAGGCGGAGGAGGAATGCACGACGTGTATACAAGTAGATCTTAAGCAGGGCTTAAGTGCTCACTTTACTGCGAACAGCCTATAATCTGAAACCCTGCGTAAGTTATACTTCCAGGATATTCCTACGCCTCATGCAAACAAAGCTTAACCGAGTTAAGATTACTTTTCACTACTGGTTGGGAAGGTCAATGTTAAAAGTTTGGCAACCAAAGATTTTTGCCACCAGGTAAGCTCTAGTGTCGACAATGTACCAGATGTTCTCTATTTTCTTACATTAAAAAAACAGAAGAACTGTAACAATCGTAAATCAATTATAAAATAATTTCGTAACTAAGTAAAACCTTCTCTTATATAATTCACGCAGCTTAAATTTTTGATTAAAAGTTAACGAGTCTAGAAAATTACACCAAAGGGACACCACAACAAATTCGTGCGCACCTAGTGTAATAATATTTTGCATAACAACTATTTTCTACTAAATATTACTAAATATTCTCATTCACATGTTTGCTCACTGATTTTATTTAGATTAATTACAGATCTAATATTATAATTTCCTGACCAAATATAAGTAAAAGTTCTGTTTAAACAAAAATAGGGCACTTTTATCTTAACAGAAGTTTAGAAAGCTTGTCATGATGGCATATGTAGGAAATAACCAAACTCGTCATCCATGGAGTGAATTTTGAAAAGTTAGATTCAAAAAGTTCAAAGAAACCGCGAATAAAGTATTTGAACAAAACGTGATTTCTTATGGGCGAGTTTTGCATTGGAAAAATTTTCGCCACTAGGTGGGCAGTGTTCCGAAAGGTAACTTTTAATTAATATTTTAAGCCACGAGAATAATAAAAGGAAAAGGTTTTACTTAGTTACGAAGTTATTTTATATTTGATTTATGATTATTACAACTATCGTGTTTGTTAACGTAGAAAATGGAGAAAATCCTGCACACTAGCGCTTACCTAGTGGCAAAATGCGTTGGTTGCAAAACTTTTAACATTGATCTTCCTAACCTGCTGTAGAAGTAACCTTAATCTCTCGTCACCATTCACTCACAACACCCTCTTGACAGCGGCTTTCCTCACATGTCTGTCGACATACTGGACGCGCGTGTGTGCACAACTTGCCTCGGATTACATCGCCGGTGACATCAATTAACTGCGAATACGTTAATTGGAATAGAGATTTTAAAGATTTTAACGATGCCAATAAAGAAAACCAATAAATGGTGGGTGGGTAGGTAGGGTTTAACGTTCCCGCCTACCTGGGAACTTTTTTCTGCTTTTGAGGCTGAGAAGCGCGGGAGTGATAAGGATGAGACTGCAACGCGCATCAAGTACACCATCGCCTCTGTTGTCAAGTCTCTGAACTGGCGTGCAGTGTTGTCGCACTGCGAGTACATATGGGACTTTTCAGCTGTGACCCTATTATTTTATTGGTGGAAAGTATAGGAAGGTTCAATACAGGGTCCTTGCTTAATTTTGTATGTATTTGGTATGTACATTTTGAGATACAGCGCTTTGAAAAAGCCGTTTTTGGCCATTTTGGAGTGCTTCTAAAGTGCGTGACATGTTGAAAGAATCCAACAGACCTCGTCTCAAGTGTGTGTTATTTTGGTAGAATGGTTCATTGGACACACGTTCAATAGTTTTGCAGAAAAACGTGAATTACTAACATCTAGCATTAAGGCACATCCTCCAAAGCAAACTTTTTATTACAAATAATTTATTGGACACGTCTCGTTTGATATATTTTACATTATTCAGAATACTAACATGCCAACGGCAAGAAGATTCATTGGTTCGCTTCCAGCCAAGTTTTATGCTATACAAAACCGATGCACTTCAGTCACTTCAAAGTAATTTAAAAGTTTAAACAATTACCATTAGCCTATGTGTGGGATGGAGCCCTGCATATTTTTTTTTGTGAAATAGTTGTTTGCGCGAATACGCTTATCTCGGTAAATAAATGTTCTGCAAATACGACTCTTCGTCAGAAATGTTAACAAATAAGTATCTATGCCCCTTTTACTTCTGTCATATCAAGTGTATCCATGGAGAAAAAAAAATCGTGAAAATGGTCAAATATCGCATTTATAAAGCTTGCATATGAAGTTTTCTTAAGCGGGAAAAGAAAAGTAGAAAGAGACGGGGGTAGTTTAATCTGTGGTATTTCATTGCGTGTAATAAAGCCTCACTGTCACAGATCTAATATTTACACAGTACAACGTCACGATGGAAACACACACGCCTTGCGCGTAGGAGCGACGAGGAGGGAATAGGCGTGCGTGTCAGTGTTACCCGTATCGCTCCCTCGCTCTTTTACCTTTTGTAAAATTGGGGGGGAGGGGGGGGGGGGGTTCGATTCCTCTCTTAAGTTGTAAAAAAATGAAAATAATTGCAGCAAAGACTGTCAACAACGCGATATCAACATAAAAAGAGGCATTAAATACCAAATGGTGAACATAAATTAAATGTACAGGTGAACTACAAAAAAAAAACAGTTACCGTAGGGACAGACTAGCTACAGATAGCAGGTAACCATATCCCCTACTAAGTGAGGCACGCAGCTTGAACGTTACGTATGGTGAGCGAGCACTTGCGGTCATCGTCTTGTGCCCACCCCTCATACTTGGAGATGACAAGGACAGCGGCCGTCAACTAGGAGCAGGTGAGCCGACCTCCGTCACACAAGCATCAGCGCTGCAGGGGGCAATGCACAGTGGCGGATCTACTTTAAGGCCTCTGCCCACCTAGATATTTTTGACTTGGATACGTCTTTAAATTTACAACCATAGTGGGAGCCAATCCAGAAAATCCGAGCATAACAAAACTGGAGGCTACAGTTTGGCATTACAGCTCCGAATTTATCGTCTACATTCAAAATTCAACTACACCACTCGATTGCCAAGGGATCAAAAAATATCTTACGCTGAGTGAGTACTGAGAAGCATCGCAAGCGGCGGGGTGAGAGGCCGCAATTTTCAGTTTTTTTCTCCACGTCTCGTAACTTCCGCGTACTATAACGTTTGACTAGGAGAAGCTACGAAGCTTGTTAAAGTTTCAATCGACAGATTTTCTCGTCAAGATCAAATGATTGCGCTTATAAAAAAATTTGTGTGGCGTGGTTAAGGTGAAATTGTATGAGTTTAATGTAAAAAATTAAGAGAACTTAATACAATGTCGGCATAGACTCGTCAAAAAGCCAAGTCGAAATATAGAAATCGTATACGGTTGGAAAGAGCATCCCAAAAGCAATCTAGCGATACAGTCCATTCACTCTTTCTTCGGCCTTTTGGAATTGAACCTATGAAAAATCACCCTAGGTGTAACATGTCAACCTGTTTTGTTCGATCACTTGTATTCCACAATTATATAACCCTGTGATTAACGTTAAAGTACTGTGTTCTTGAATAGATTAATAATGTACTTGGTATCTTCTATAACTTGTAATATTTATTTCATATTAAATACGAATTTAAAACCGTGAGAGCAGCGACGTGTTGGCAACGGCTAGTAGCAAATAGTTAACAGTTACAATATTTTTTTAATAATCGTTTTTATGTATAATATTTGTAAATTAAACGTTGCCTATTGATATATTTGAATTGTTAGGTAGCACTGAAGGAAACACATTTCATTACTAGAGTAAAAAATATCAGCGCAAATTATCCTGCATAGGATTTAGTGACACGGAGTTTTTTTTCCGTCCGGAAGAAAGGTTCAATAAGCAAAGCGGAGCTTGTCGCTCCCCCTCTTTCTCTTTCTCTTTCTATCTCTCTCTCCCCTATCTCGGGAAGTTCGTTAAACCGGTGTAGTAGGAAAATTGTACATTTTGTTATTTGTAATTTCAGCATATTTCATACTAACTACAGCAACAATAATTATTTTTGAATTTGTAATTTACAACTGAAACGAGATTGCATTATTTAAATACCTAATATATGTTATTTAGATGCGATGGCGCGACGCTTACAAATCCAGCATTTTGGCAGAAGTGGAATAGAAAGAATAATCTAGAATTTGATCAGTTTTCCCCTTAGCCTATCCGCCTACTGCCTACTTCCACGTGCTAGTCCCAATATGGCGGGCGATTATACCCAGTATTTATAGTGCCTTACGACTGACTGTGATGTGGCGACATGTCGATGACACGGCGTGTTTCTGAACGAAACATCAAGTTCGTACTCGTGTTTTTTAACTTCCTAGGCAAGTTGCAATCCTGTGATAAATATCTGTTTCCATGGCAGGGTTAAATATACTGGAACGAGGGTTATGATCGCTGCGTGTGAAAGGGCGTGGCCGCCATTTCTGTCTATGGTGGCTGCGTTGTAATCGTTACGCAGGCCAGGTGTGTGTGGATTTTAAATATTGGATGTGCAAAATGTATACGTTTTAACCATGAACTGATGTTATACCGACGTTAATTATTTAAATTAAAGTCTGTTTACCACAACATTGTATCTTTGCGCTAGGTGTTTGAAACACAGTTGTGTAGTGACTTTACGGTTCTGTGATTCGATGACTACCACAATCCCAATAAAATACTAAGCCAAACCAGATAAATTTAAATAACTAATAAAATAAACCTAAAAACCAGTAAGTACCAATGCATACAAATATTAGCAGAATAAACTTTACGATAGGCCTATATGATTGCTTGTTCGCCACTTTCTTTTACGTTCGTTGATGCTAAGTATAATAAATACGCGATACGAGTGGCGTGCTTGAATTTACTGTGTCGTTTCGTTAGACTGGTTGTCTCTCCGTTTTAAATTTTATTCCAAAAGAGGCCGTCCTTTTAACTAAATAACCCAACACACATTAATAACAACATGTTAAATGCTACTGTTGTTTCCGCCACAGTTGTAACAAACACCGTCGTGGCAATATATTAATGTGTTTTATGTGTAACGTGCTATATCGTGTGTAACAAACAGTTATAAAACCGACCTAAATATTTTTATAGGCCTAAATTGTGACATTTGTAGGAAATATGATAGCATTCTTTAAACAGCTGTAAACAGCAACCAACGCATTTGACAGTTATAAAAGTAGAAGTCACATGGCAGTGTTTGTGTTTACGTTTAGCGGAAGGATACGTTATCAGTAACCAAAAGTAGATATTTAGCAGGGCTTCAGAAAAGTCCGAAGTTATAGTGAGTCAACTATACTCATAAAACCCAAACCCCATATGATCGAGTGAAGCGGTGCCGGGAACGTAAGAATAACACCAAGGCGTCCGAGCGCGTCAACGTAGACGTATTTACGCAGAAGAAAAGGCCGTGTCCCCAACACAGTCACATCCCAATTTTTCCGCTTTTGAGACCGAGAAGCGAGGGAACGATAAGAGCGGCACTGCCATGAGCTTCGAGTGCGCCATCGCCGCTAAGCGCAAGGCTCTGAACTGGCGTGTAGTGTTCTCGTCGCACTGCGTGTGCCTATGGGACTTTCAGCGGTGACCCTATTGTTTCATTGGTGGAAAGTCTGTAGGATGGTTTAATGCAGAGGCCGTGAGTATTTTTGTACGGATATGACGTTTATTTTTTTCGAGATACAGCGCTTATGAAAAAGCCGCCTTTTAGCCATTTTGGAGTACTCTGAAATTGTGTTTCTATGATGAGTGACATCTTGAAAGCAATCGGTAGGGGAACCAGTTTTTCACAAAAAGATTTAGGGACAAGTTGCGTTCCAAAACACTTAAGGTCAGAACCACGTTCGTGATTGGATTATTTGAATTGTTATGCGTCTCATCTGTCTGCCCGCGAATCACTGACGTTCAGTTTCGGCGAAACTTAATACTGATTTGCTCACTCGTGTAACAGGTTGTCTTCGCACAAAGGCAAGTGGCCAGCAGACAAAACGAAGACTGCAAGTGTGCACATACGATAGTGAAGTCTAGCCTCCACTTAAATCTTTTCACGAAAATCAGGTGCCCCTAGCAGTCCTCGTCTGAAGTGCGTGTTCTTTTCGAAAATCAACACATTGGACGCACGTTTAATAGTTTTGCTGAAAAAACGTGTATTTCAAACACACTACAACGCAGTGCGCCTTAATGGTGGCGCACCGTGCATTACCTTTAACTCACATGCTTAAATGCTGTTCACGATAAAGATAAAGTAAGCACTTTTCAAATCAACCTTAGAAAAGAGTCACTGCCTTTTGCCTGCATATATTTTAACGGGTGCACTGATTGACATGCGTTCATTAAATTTTGTAACGATGTATGGAAAGTAGTTCCATGTCTTAACGTCGAATAAAAGATTTAAGTAAGTTACCATTTGCGATGACTTCAATAATTTCTTTCGAAGTGTAAAAGTAAACAGACTTTTATAATAATTTCCTAGTTTCACTTGACCGACGCATGTATAAAATGATGAGGCCTATCGCAATGTTAATTTTACATATGGCGGAGGAATACACAACGTGCATCGACGTAGATCTTAACTAGGGCGTTCAAAAGTGCTCATTTCACTGTGAATAGCCTATACCAGCAAGCACTAAGTTTTAATGCAATATACGGATGTCAGTATTTAGTGGGTAGCCTTCCCCATGTATCCGCCCGTGGCAACGCAGTACATGTAGACGTTGGCTCGGATTAGCGATCCCTCTCATCATTACGTTATTAACTGCCAGCAGTCCTGTAAAATCGCTCATTTCCGCACAAAATCGTATGTTTCAGCTAAAAAATGCCTTAAAATTTTCCTTTGTCCTTACAAATTTCCCGTTTTCCCTAGAAATTTCCCGATGTTCCTTAAAAAAGTAGAAGCCACGTCGAAGCCACAAAAAGGCACAAACGAGTTATTTTTAAAATTTTGGGTGGCTTTCTACTCCTTCTAGACGAAACACTGAAGAATCGATAACATAAATTTATGTTAGTAAATTATTATTTTTTCAATTTAAATATATATTTTTTAAATTTAATAATTTGAAGACGTAAGTATTAAGTGTTATATAGCCTATCACCGGACTCGTCTTTTCAAAGCCGCATACGATCGTGATGTCATACCATCGTTCTGTGTAGATTTATCATGCTCTATCATTCTGTGCTGTCTCTCTATTTCTCTCTTATCTCTCCTTCTTTCTCTCATTCCATCTCTTTCTCTCTTCTCCTCTCTCTTTCTTTCTCTATTTTGTTTCTCTCTTTCTCCTTCTTTCCTACTCTATTTCCTTTCTCTCTTGTCTCTCTCATTCGTCCGACCCAGTTACTCACACTTGTTCGATTAGTCACATTTGATCCACTGATATCTTACATTTGTTCGACTCCACCATCTACATAGTTGCTTTATCGCCCGCTAGAGTGATATACTATACTCTGTTTCATATAACTTCAATAAATATCGACAGTTCTCGAAAATAGGTGCGGCCACGATGTATCTCTCCGTCACAGCTGTTCTGTCGGTGAAGAAACCAATCTTTGTAAACAAACTACGAATCTAATGGCAAGCATTAAAAGACTGACAACTTCTGTCCAGTAATTAGGCTACTGTAGCTGGTTGCTATTCCTAAGTGTTTTATTTTTGTTTTGATCACATAATATACTAGTTAGTGTTATGTTTTATTTTAGTGGTGGGTTGGGGAACTATAGTATCACGTCTTTCGGGAGAGGTGATTTTTTTGTGGTTCTTATAAGAGAGTGGCGCTTGGAACTTGCGTTGTTTTGGTGATGCATTGGAAAATATTGCTCGTACGGAAATAGGAATCAATTTACTATAACATGAAAGTTTTAACGTTATCGAAAGTACTAAATGCTGTAAATGTGTCGCTATTCGTACCAATGCGAGAAATTCTCTCAACAAATAAATATTATTGCATTTTTTCTATAATTAACTTCACTTCAAAGGGCGATTATTTTGGCCACGTACATTCGAAAACCTCCCGCAAGAACAAAAGGTAATAAATACGCTGTTAAATACCGATGTGCGAAATGCACATTGTAAACACGTAACGCAAATTCAACTTCTACGTAAAAATCGTTAGTGTTTCAATCAAATAAAAGTCCAAATACATCCTTACTACTATATAAATGGGAAAGTGTGTTTGCGTGTTTTTCCTTCACTCACGTCAAAATGGAGCAACGGATCGACGTGATTTTTTTTCACAAATATAGTTGGAGGGTCGGAGAGTGACATAGGCTAAATTTTCCCCGGAAAAATTATCTAATTTCCTTAAAAAAAAAAAATTGTAATTTTATATCATTCCTTCATGAAAATTCTTATTGTAATTTTGCTGCATAAAAGAAGCATTGTTAAAATAAGAAGTTCAGTCATTCCTCCTTTCGTTTTTGTCTATGGGCTGTCTCCCATTCCTTCCCAAGAGCCGCAGTATCTCAGTGGGTTGAGAACCCAATAGTGGGGCCGTAGAAACTGAGTGGGTAGAGAACCCAATAGTGGAGCCGCAGAAACTCAGTGGGTAGAGAACCCAATAGTGGCGCCGCAGTAACCCAGTAGCTAGAGAACCTAATAGTGGGGCCACAGAAACTCAGTGGGTAGAGAACCCAATATTGGAGCGGCAGAAACTCCGTGGGTAGGGAACCCAATAGTGGGGCCTCAGTAGCCCAGTGGGTAGAACTAGAGAACCCAATAGTGGGACCGCAGTAGCTCAGTGGCTAGAGAACCCAATAGGGGGGGCCTCAGAAACTCAGTGGCTGGAGAACCCAATAGTGGGGCCGCAGTGTATATATATATATATATATATATATATATATATATATATATATATATATATATATATATATATATATATATATATATATATATACATATACATATATATACACTGCGGCCCCACTATTGGGTTCTCCAGCCACTGAGTTTCTGAGGCCCCCCCTATTGGGTATATATATATATATATATATATATATATCTACACACACATATATATATATATACGCGGCACCACTTGATATATATATATATATAAAGTGGGGCCGCAGTCTTAAATGTCATGCGAACGGAACGAAGTCGCATGGGTCATCTAATTTCAAATATTCTAACAATAATTTAAGAAATGATTTAACTGTTGACTTCGTAATTCCCAAACACGTACCAAACTTTGAATAATTAATCACGTGTTGGCTACTGATACGAAATAACTTATTTGCTGGCTTAATGCAATTAACAAAACACTTGAACTATTTCTTGAAATCAACAAATTCACACTTCACAACGAAACTAAATTTTCGCGATGGTCACAGAAAATGGCGGACCACAGCACACAACAAACAATTTCACAAAGCGGCAGACACGTGTCGATAGTTCATTTCATTGAGGAGGCTATTTTAAAAAGGGCACCTACCACGAACTACACTTAATGAAATACGTAAATACAAAATTAATTAACTCAACAGAGATTGGTGGAAACCTTTCACATAACCGTGATGTTCACATGCTCTGCCAAAATATTTCCAAATATTTTTAAAGCCCTTACTCTATAACTCAGAAAAGTTGCATATTAGTCTGTGACCGTAATTTTAACCCTAAATGTTATAATTGTCATTTATTCTCCACATTGTAATTTTTAATTCCGAATACTATTTTCTTTTACAATCATTGCCAAGAGTGCCAGCATAATAATACGCATTCTGTAACAACCATCAGCTTGCACAGTACTTTGGAAATTGAGGCGTTTACTGTTTACATGCTTTGTAGGTTGGTCGCAACGTCTGTCAAATTCCATTGAAGTTAGATAAAACAGAGTATACCATTTCAGCCCATCTAACATCTCCAGTTACACATATAAACAAGCCATACAAACCCCTGTCACGCATGGATGTCATCTGCTCTACCAGCCAACACCAGTCGAAATATTTTCATCGTTCGTACCTCTTAGTATAACTCAAGTATACCTCAACTATTCAGTCCACACTGATCTACCAAAAATTTACTTACTGCTCATACTTGCCGCTTTACTGGTCGACACCAGAAAAATATCATACCAACCCATCAAACAAACCATTTGTTTATACCAACCATCCATACAAACAAAAATGCTGACCACCACACCTCAGACATATGAAAGAAAATAAATCCAAAAAATCACAAAAATGAAAAAAATCCAAAAAACTACATATCACGTTTACCTCAAACTCATCCCAGATCCAATACTACAAAACAAAGAAAAATCACAAAAATCTGAGAAAAAGTACACCAAAATTCGTTAACTCCAGCATGTCTGTCATGCCACCATTACCACCAGACACCAGCCAAATATCATAACATCCATTAAACAAACCACCTGATTTTGCCAACCATCTATACAAATAAAAATGCTGACCACCACAACTAAGATACATGAAACAAAATAAATACAAAAAAATCACAAAAATGTAAAAACAAACCTAAAAAATCTGAAAAACACATCACATTAACCTCGCATTCATCCCAGCTTCAATACTGCAAAATAAAGAAAAATCACAAAAATTGAGAAAAAATTATACCAAAAATCGTAACTCCAGCAGGTATGTCAGTCATCATTGCCATCAGAAACCAATTATAACATGAAATGTGACAACCCTCCAGCATACCAACATACAATACCATCTGAATATATTAACGAACCACCACAGCAGATAACAATACCAACCAAAACATACAGCCCAAACCATATCACTCACTGTAACCCAAGCATACCACAGTAATGCTATCAACAATACGGGCTATATCAACACCATACCTCAGACTTACTGATCAATCATAATAGTCAACTATATTGGCTACCATTTAAGCCCATCTTACTTCGCCAGTTACACATTTAAACAATCCATACCAGCCCACTGTAACTCATGCATGCCATCTGTTCTACCAACCAACACCAAACGAAATATACTTATAGTTTATACCTCTTACCATAACTCAAGCATACCTCAACCATTCAGCCCATACCAACTTACGAAAAATTTACTTACTGCTCATACTTTCTGCTCTACTGGTCGACAAGAAAAAAATTCAGTCATACTAATCACCTGCACCACCCAATATACCAAGCACAATATACATCATAACTTGAGTGTACTATACCAAACAACTATACAACCGAGACCAGCCCATTACCTAACACGCATTATACTTGCTCTACCTAGAAGCACTGATTATAACTACCAACCATACCACCCACTATAACTCTGGCCCAGCTCAACCATTCGTCCACACAGACCATGCAAAGTAAAAACATACAGACCATACCAGTGACACAATCAACTTATTCTCATACCATCTACATACACTGGCCACCCATACCAAACACTTAAACTCAAGCATGCGTTAGCATTACAGGACTCACCGACACACACGAACACACTGTCCACACCATTCAACATACACCAAAATAGCAAGACAGATATACTGGAAAAACATATCACCCAACATACTAACCATACTATCCATGTTAACCCTAGTGTACCAAGCAAATTTGAAGTCCAGACCAATCCGCAACACAAACATTCATACCATCAGTCAAACTAACATAACTTAACCTACTAAAGCCCCAAATAAACCTAACGTAACCTAACTTTCGAAAGGCCAGAAAAAAATCCGAAACAACAACTTATATAACCTAGTCTACCATACTCGAGTTAAATATTATACTTATTCTAAGCACACATTTGTCCCACATGTCTAGCATTATTTCAGCTGACCAATCACGACAGGAGGAGGCGGAGGAAGAGCTGATTGCGGTAGTGATTTCGGAACTGATTGTGGAGCTGATTGGTATTGCAGAGCTATTGTTATTGTGGAGCTGATTACGGAGCCGATTGTAGTTGCAGAGAGCCAGTGCAACAAGTTTCAGAATGTCTCTTCAAAATATCACTCCATGTAAACTGCCTGTGGCAGGAATCACATTCAAATGTCACATGTAAAGTTTTCATCTTGCAGGTCGTTATTTCATGCCATTGTAAAATTCCGCAAAGCTGTATGAGAAATTTTTCCATTTAGTCACTTTCGTTCCATCTTGTGTAGGACTTAAAACATATTTTCATATTGAGTAGGACTTGGAATATATTTTTTTAACTTAGTCACATAAATTCAACCTCATGCCAGGCCTTGTAAATTTTACCTCTGGTGTAAGACTCAACCATTCATGCAGGACTTTAGTGAACGATGTTGCAGGTTGCGGCTCCATGATCGTAGAGGTCATAGGCAGACCATCGTATTCGTAATTCATCTTCACAGTATGTGAGCATTCCGAGAAAACCCGAACAATTGTTCGCCCCGGAAGAAAATGCAGGTACTAATTTTGTTCTATATATAATAATGTATATATCTGTTTTATATTAAATTCTATACATGTATATTTCTATCTTATATACATTTATATAAATCTATCTTATAATATAATTTTATAAACTTATCTTATATATATTTATATAAATCTATCTTATATATATTTATATAAACTTATCTTATATATATTTATATATACCTATTTTATATATATTTATGTATGCTTATTTCATATATATTTATATATATCCATTTTATATATATTTAAATATAAATATTCCAATCTTATGTAATAGTACCTGCATGTTTTCTTCCGTAGCGAACACGTGTTTGGGGTTTCTCGGAGTTAATAAACAAGCTTGGAACGAAAACATGAAGAAATAAGCATGTATGATGGGGGGAAGGGAACGACATGAATATGGACATTGATTAAATATCGCATTAAAGCTTCCTTAGAGAGAAAATAACAAATTAATTTAAAAAAAATGGGAAAGCTCGTAGTTATGGTGAAATTTCAAGGGAACTAATAAAGAAAGACACATGGAAGTTAATACGAATGAAGATAACATTAATAGAAAGAATCATACATGACTGGGAAATCGCATATATTACTCCAACATACAAGGAGGGAAGGAGAGGTTTATGTGAATGTTACAGGAAAATTACTGTAACTAACACATGTAGTAAAATCTGTGGTAGACGAATGTAAGCGATTATAGAGGAAGAATATATGAAACAAGAGGCGGGAGAACAAAGTGGTTTTTGAAGCGGTACATTCAAATTTGGCTAATTCATTTTTCTGTCAACAATTATTACGTATAAGGAATCAGAAATGATAAGAGAATTGCAGATAATATTCCTTTACATTGAGAAGCATATGGCAATGTGCCCAACAAGTCACAGGAATCCCTAGCGAAAAGTGAGGCGAGAGAAACCCTAGTGGAAGTTCTAAAATTATTATACGAAAATTTAATAGGATAGGTAGAGCTGGGAAATAAAGTGTCATTAAAATGTCCGATATTAACACGTTTGAGACTGAGCTGTCGTATCTGACCTAAACGGTTTAAGAGTTATGTATATCAAGTATTAAAAAAGTAAAAAAATATATTAAGTTTATGTGTGTACTCCTATGTGAAACTACTGTACACACTACAGTTCACTAGCGATCGAATGTTGATAGCTCGGAAGGAATAACAACTGGAACATATAACTATGAAAGCCAAAGAGGAATATGAAAACTGGGGCTAAAATTCAATTCCAATGGACAAATGCATTTTAAATTTAAATTTAGAGAATACCGGTTGTCTATTGATTATGGAAGTAGTAGAGGCGTGCTGGTCCTAACTCAAAGGGGATGTAGCATTTTTGATTGACCTAATTAATTTATATCAAGTTGATATCTTCTTTATTTGTAAAAGGGAAATATCGCATTCCTTCAATTAACGACGAAAGGGTCGCTAACCGTTGATATTTCTCTTGTTGTAATGTTTTAGAAAAAACATATATGTCTTCGAATTTAAGTCCATTCGGATGTTCCAACAACAACATAAGAACACAAGTCTTTCCACACGAAGGACCACTTATTATACAACGTATATTTGATGGTAAAATAATACCATGTTTCTGTTCAATTATATTCCTTTCATATTTACAATTGCCAGCCGATGTTCATTTTGTTTTATAACCTTCATTTCTACACAAATAGACTGTATAGTGTACTAACATAACATATTAATGTAATGCATTGTAACATATTGCAACATACTAATGCAACTAATTGCAATGTATTGTAACATACTAATGTAAAACTAACATAATGTACTAACATAAAATCTATAAATGTAGTTCTATATATTGGCTCGCATTCAGTAGAAAACAATGGCTCATACTAAATGTACCAAAAAAGGACACAGTGTATTGAATACATTGATTATATAATTCTCATTTCAATTGCACTTACCGAAATACAATTATTGCAGACCAGGTATAAACTTGTAACATTTTGGCATGGAACAATCAAGGAATAAAATCTTTGGATAACACTAGTAAAGAAAACAATATAGTTTACGATCGAACAAACAATTTGAAAGGAAGACATACAGCAGATATAATTCTAGCAGATAAATGTGCAAATATAAGGAAGAATCCATCTACATATAAAGGCGGAGAGAGGCATGGTCTTAAAATGTAAAACTAAAAGAAAAACAAAGAAGGAGTAATAATTATGTTGCTATTTCCAGCATTAATAGCTCTTAGATCATTCATCGGAGGGGTTACTGGAATTAGTAGAGCATTTAAATCAAAAGTAAAGGAATGTATTTGAAACCTTATAAAGTTTGACAAGGATGAAAAAACTCCAAACATGGAAAAAAATTCAGAATGTCCTAAATAGTTTCCCAAAATGCAAATTAACAAATAAAGAAACTCGATATTCCCTATTTCTGAGGTGTGTATATGAGAGACAATTTACCAAAGAAATAAATATTCATGCATGTATTATTGTTAATTTAGATTCGATACAAAACGAAGGAACACATTGAGTTGCATTAATAAGAACATAAATTATCCATTGTTTTACTACAGTTTCGGTGAGTTACATCATCCAATTGAAATATGTAATAATTTTAAAAACATGCAATTAAGATATACAATATAAAATGGAACAATTACCAAATGCAATCAATTGCAGACATTTTGTTTACATTTGTTGACTGTAAATAGGAAATATAAGTAAGTATAATAGAAAAAAACATAATAGTAATATGTGAATATTATTAATATATTATCGGTAAATATATGCCATATAAATATTAATATGTAGGCGGTTCATATTTGAATGGAAATACTGGCAAATACAATACACGAATTCAAGTGTGCTGTGGCTCCAAGATAAATAATAATTGATAATCTGAATACACTGATATATCTTACAGTAATAGTGAATCATGTTGATGAAATAGTTGTTACAATTGTCAATCAAGATTTTAAACTTATTAATTTTAGAAATGAAGATATTACTGTCTGTTTACATTTAAAAAAAAACTATATAAACAGTTGTATTCCATTGCACATTACAATCATAATGGGTATTGTGTACAATATTAAATTCGGACATAGAGTAGGAAGTTCTTTTAACAGCTATGCCACTAAGGAACCTATTTAAAAAAAAGGAACTATAAAAAGATGTAAATACAAGCATAAAACACTCACTTCGAATAAGTTACCCATGAAGTTAACACAAGGTAACAAATTGTATATAAAAGAATTAGGATATAGGTTAATAGAAATGGAAGACATACTTAATGTTGAAGAACCAATCAGTTATGAAAATGCAATCACCAATATGGAAATACATCTGTATGAACCATTCCATGCAGGTCTGTATAAGTTTTCTTTGGAAAAATGGGTTTCAATATAAAATCACTATATTTAGAGATTACTATCGAAATAAATTTTAAGGTTTAGAGGAACAGTTAAAAAGATAGCCAATGCAAGTAATCCAGCAACTACAAAAATAGTAACAAATGGAATACTTTATTTAATCGATAGAATTTCACATCTGCTAAATGGAGTGAAAATCGATCAAACATGAGATGTTGGAATTACTTCCACAATAAAGAACTATCTCTCAGGAAATGCAAACAATCTTTATACAGGGCTTATGGCTAGCTGGAGAAATGCTAATGATTATTTACTACAAATAAACTCATTTGGAAAATATGAAGTTGTTCTACTGTTAAGTATGGTTTTGGGCTTTTGCTGAAGACTATAAACATATCATATTAAATGCTAAACAAGAATTAGTTACTATATTTGGCAATACACATTTGAATGCCATAAATGATACAGCTTACAATGAAGGTGTAATGTTTGAATTAAACAGTGTGGAATGGTTGATGCTGCATATTTAAATCAACTCTTACGGACATGTAAAGTTTTTAAAATTTATTGGAAAGGGAAGAATTTTGATATTGCTTTCAGATTGTGGGGCTGAGAGGTTTTTCCAACTCTACTGGTAGCTTAAAAAATAGTGTGGAGAGTGAAATCTAGTTTTTCATAGAAAAAATTTAAATACGTTATCATTTGTTTTCAAGAAAATTGACAAAACAATTTAAATATGATAGATGAGTATTAGATAATTGTGATATGAACAATATTAAACTGTATCCAAAGAGTCAAGCTTACCCCCTATGTGAATTTAAATTAGAACTTTACTAATGGGGAATTCCTTATTACCTATGATATGTATACAATGTCTCAGGAGTTGTACTGTAACATAAATAGTTCACCGATCCTAGAATCTAAAACATTTAACAGTAGGGGACCATTATTTGTGTTTGATGTAAGCAAACACAACAACACAATTACAAATAGCATTATTGATTCACAAATTGAAATAATTGCAATTACACCAATTAAAACAATTGCACAAACTGTCTGATAATTCACAACAGATTAACAAGTTACAATTTTAAGTGACAGCCTAGTGAAAATAATTATTTGAGTCAGTAGACAATGAACCATGGCTACGATGAGATTTTTGCAATGTGCAAGGATTTCAATCTGCAGAAATGAAATGCATCATTAAAGAATTAGCTATTGCTGACATGGAAGAAAATACAACTGTATTCAGCTTCAAACCACTATTTGACTGGAAATATCTGTCTCTCAAATAAAATAAAACAACTAAAGATGGGTAACTAAGCATCACCATGGTTAAACCTGGGAAAGTGGGTGTATAGAGTATGAGAATATTGAAGATATTTGCAATCATTACCTAAATAATTGTGAAATATATATAGGTGGAGTTGAGCATAAACACATTTTAGAAAGTGTGTGTAATGGGAAAGTAACAGACATTCCAAAAGAATACACTTGCCCTTCATTGAAACAGTTGTGTAAAACATATGGATCTAATGCGACATTCTTCTCTGCAGAGGGAAACTGAAAATTAATCCTAACTTGGGCAATGATATCTGACTGGGGTGAAACAGACTATGATGATTTTCCTCCCAAATCACTTGTGGAATTTAATTAAAAAAGTATTTGGGTGTTTATAATGCACTAGTTCATAAAGATGGATCAAGGCGAAAACGAGGTCACCTGTTTGTGTATACAGAAATAAAAATGTGAAATGAATATCAGTATGTTATTAGGATATTGGAGTACCCATTTAGAGTTTGTCTCTCAAATAAATAGTTTTAGTATCTTTGTGATGTTCGTACTGTAAACATGTATTTATTCCACCCAACTGGTATTTATGTATCTATTACCCCTGGAAACTCAAGTGTGAATTATTCTTGTTTGTTTAACAGAATAATACATCATTTTGGTGAGATAAGCAATGGGCTGTTTCATTTCAAAAATATCCGTCCCTTAAAGCATGCAAAATGTAATGATTTAATATCTTATCCAGATCTGAAAAAAACTGTCTTGTATACTACATGTCCGAATACAAGTTTACCAGCAAGCACCGAGGAAGTATATTCGCACTTTAATGAGACTTTTTCTGATTTACCAGAATGTATAATATTACAAGCACCCAAATACATGAAAATGTTAGCAATCAAACAGATGAAAATACTATAAATGTTGCCAAGGAGAGAATGGAAAAGATATGATGTAAAAAAAATGTTTTTTAAAACACACTGTGATGAGAAAATGCATTCTGTAAGCAAATGTATCGAAATTATTGGTTTGGAAATATTTTTCTGCTTTACTGACTTTACGAATGGATGAATGGTAATATACCTATATTATGACAGTCAAATATTACACAAACTTTGTTTGGGTGCATTTAACATTCAAATCCAAATGTGTTTGCACATAAAGTTTTGTGCAGGATAATTATTAAAGAAACCTTTAGTAATTGAAAGCATTCTAGGATTCTAGGATTTAAATGTCTTATGTATAAAAAAACACATTTTTACTTCTTCTACAATTCAGACATATCTGTTTAAAACAAATAATGTAATCGAATTGCTTCCTGGATTTGCCTATAACTACTTATAGAAAGTGTATGCCCAGTAGTTTAATTATAATCTTTTAAAGTATGGAAGAAATAATGTCTTTGATGTGTCACTTCTGCAGTAAAGAATTTACAGTTCTGCATAACTTGCGACGACATGAAAGTACGAGTTATGGGATGAAAAATTCAAGAAAGTAGTTTCAGTGTTATTTATCCCAGAGACAATTTACATAGAGAGATAATTTATGACATTGTAGCAGTTGTAACACTGATTCTATGCAAACAACACCATATCCATAGTCAGCTCCTTAGACAGCTCCTCAGCTCCTCAGTTAGCTCCACAGTTAACATTTCCAGCTCCACCCACTGAATTACCTCCAAATATTCGATATGTTAATTCAAGGATAAAAGGCAATTTGATTCCCGACTCTCCAGCTTCAGTGAAAAGTTCATAATCCAATCTCAGATACAAGATACTGGTGAGCGCATTCGCCGACAGGCTAACTGATGCACAGATAATTATTGATAGGCTTGACAGTGATGTAGACTTTTCTCATTTTTTCGAGAGGTGTAAGTCCCCTTTAGGAAGCTTAATAATGTCTTCACCCGAACCTATTAGAATTTGCATAACAGTAACATGTAAGTACTTGAAATCCCTCACGACAGAGGAAGACATTACACAAACCTTTTATTTTCAAATAATTTCCTCCCTGTCCTACACTCATCTCATATTGGTTAACTTAATGACAATCACACAGTACCTTACTTAATAATCAGACTTGAAGAATTTAGTGCTCATGGAAGCAGGTGGACTTTACAACTGATATAAAAATGGTTGTGCATATCTCCACCACTGGTGGCAAATACTCCAAGTTTATTAGTGATAAGAAGGCTTGTAATCCGACACTGCTTCATTACTCGACTTGCTTCACCCTCATCGGCTCTCAAGACACCAGTTTCGAGAACCGTTAAAATCTCTTCACTTGCTCTGATGTATAGATAAAAAATTCTTGCTACAAGGTTTTCATACAATTAGAAATCTGTAAATTTTTCATGTTCCATGAAACCCAGAATGTGTGTAGAGCCTCTGAATTGCGAACCTTCCCTCATGTCAGTACGATGTTACGTTATATTTTCTCCTCAAACTTTACACTTCTTGTATTGCAGCGCTTCATTCAGTTGCTTGTGTATCCCTGTGTGATATTATAGAATTTGTGTTTACATTTTTTTTTCCGTAACACTACATTTAATACCATAATAATTTCAGCTCTGCTATATGCAATACTGCCAATGGGATAGTTAAATTACATATTACATATATGAGTCAATTAAAATGGCAGTTGTATCAATATTGAACGAATCAACTGTTAGACAGTGTCTTAAAATAACTAATCAGAAATTATAACAACCAACATCTCATCTAGAATCCGCTGTGAATAACAACTTCTCACAGATTTGAGAGTAATGAGTTCGTATTCCTGCAACACCAACCAAATATTACCAACCTTGTTCCTAGAAAAGAAGATTGAGTGTTTTTTTTCTGTATATAAATACATGTTTTAAAGAAGAGTGTGTTTCTGTATTTGTAAATAAATATTCTGTTTGTTGGAAAAATGTGATATATTAAATGTATTTCGAAGTAAATGTATCTTTTATTTTGCTCCAAACTGTAGATCTGGAATTTATAAAACATATGTCTTAAGATTTGAGTGAGTCAATGTTTTTGCAAAAATATTTTGTTACTTTATCCACAAGGGGTCGTAGTTTTGTTTGTGTGAAGAACATTTATTTATTCGTGGGTGTGACCCTTTTTTCACATACATATACAGTAATGCTGTGGAGATTGACAATGAGTAATTGATTTAGTGTCTCAATGGAAAACAACACAAAATAAATAATTTACTTATAGGATATGAGTCTTAAATACAAATGTAAAATGCAGTTAATGGGTATTAAAAAACACTGTTGATTTTCACGAGATATCTAAAACATATAGAAATGATGTTTACTCAATATCTGCTTTTATTGTGTAAATCAGTTAATTTTTTGTTTGTAACACTTTACGTGAAACCTGTAGGATTCCTACAAATGGGACATTTATAAAACTGAAGAAGTGCTAGCAGCCCTTGCCCCAAACATGACAGGCTGGTTGCTTGAAAACAGTTCGCCAGGGTATTGCATTCCCTTGACAAAGGAGCGAGGTCGTCCCTCATCGGCTAGCGGACTAAGTCATGACAGTGTACAGAGGTGACCCATCCTACTTTCGCATTCGCACCAACTTCATGCTCAGCATTGCTGCTCCCCAACCCGCAACATTTGTTAGGTGATATCATCATCTATCTGCTCGGGGTTCACACCTTGCTCACATTCTTCATAGCAATATTTTTTCGAAATATTTCAGTTTTTTCATGCATTTAACCTTTATTTATTTTTTAATAACTGTTGATAAATGTTTGAATTCAGTTTCTCTACCAGTGTAAATTATGGGATTCGCTAAACTTTTATTGCGATAGCTTATAGTGTAGAAATACTTTCCGTTATTTTAAAGTTTGTGCACATGTATTATTTTTTAAGTAATTGCTGCATTATTAGAGTAGTATTAGTAAATGCGGATTTCTGAAGCTAGTCTACATGTGTTCACTACGAGATTTTTTTTTAACTTTCTCTGCGATACGTTTTCGACAGAGTTTTTGTCAAATTATTTCGGATCGATAAACTGTGTTTGTGTTAAGTAATTTAGTGTTGATTTCATCGTTTTTCTTCGACGAAGTGTGTGGACGGTTTCATTCAATTCATTTGGTTAGTGTTCGTACATTTATATATTTTGTGTCAAATTTATATGTATTATACATTCGAGTCGTTCGCCTAGAGCGTGATGAGGTAGTATTTGTACATTGCCTCACAAATTATGTTCAATAATCAAATAGTAAGAGTTGTTACACACACACACACACACACACACACACACATATATATATATATATATATATGTATTTGTTTTCAACAAAGGTTCAAACACTTGAGAGTCTTAATTCGAGAATTTTTCAAACATATCCTGCGCACAAAGGTTTGAAGACTGTTGACCAGCTCCAAGTATGGTAAGTAAGTGGAAGGGGCGGGCGGGGGAATAACTTTCCTCTCACAGAACCAGACAGAGCAGTTTTTCGGGAGTGGCCACAATTCATGGGTAGAACGTAGTTTTGGAAACAGTTCACTGCTTTTGGAGAGTACAGTTTGGTGTTTTGACGGTTGTCTGGCAGTGGGAGAGTCCCTGAAGTTGGACAAAATACACGTTCTGGGCTGATGGTGTTGGAAGAGGGGAGGGGGGGGCGGTTCGGGGGTGCATGGTCTTGGATCGACAGTGAGGGTTCGTGATCTTGGACAATGCATCCCTCTGAAAATGTGTTCTTGGCTAGTGTAAGAGGATGGGTTAGTTGGCCTTGGGCAGAAGTGACGCAGAGGCTTCTGGCTGGTTTCCGCTATGTTAGTTCTTCACCAAGCCTCCCTCTGTTTCGGAGTGTCATAGCTGCGATCCTTGTTAAGCGATATTATATGTTCTGGGTATCAGATTTCGTTCACATTCTTCGTAAACTATAGTGATAAATAATTTTTTTATAAGTTCTTAATTCATTACCCAAAAAAATAGAAGTTTTGTACGATAGTGCATTTATCGTGTAAATCCCATTTCTGTGTTCGGTAGACGAAACTTCATAGCATTTTCAACTCGCGTTTTTGTTACCAAGTGCCGTGAATTTCGCAAACTTGATGGAAATTTGTAGTAGGTCTGTTATTTTAACAAAATTCACTTTTATACATACACATAGTTGTAGGACAAATTGTGTAATCAAGTCGTTAATAGTAACTTGGTAGGGAAATTGGTTATGTTAGTCGTAAATTTATACTTACCTGCTCTCCATGTATATATAGTCAGACTCTCGATGTAAGATCGCTTCATTCAATCACCAGCCTCCAATGTGGATGGATGTGTTTTCAGAGAGGTGCGATTTCATTATGTGTATTTCTATTTTGTCTGTTTAGAATTCAAAATGCGAGTTTAGAAATCTTTATTTTTCTGTGCTAACTGGAAGTGCTAAATCGTTGTTTGTACATTTCACTGATTAAATTGCACTTAGTGCTTGGTAGGGATACATTTTTTATATATATAATTCAGGATGCATATGAGTAGTGTGTAAATTGTTTAGTCATTCGTATTCAGATATTTTTGTGGTAATTTCAACTCGCCTGCAAGCTACACATATATAAGTTGGCGCAGGTCATACACTGAAAAAAGTTATTTGGAAACAAGTTTTTCTTTTAATTTCCACATTTTTCACCTCAGTCTATAATCAAACAGTGCTTCACTAAGCTCCCGAACAAATAGGCGAATATTAAACATTTTCATTTTTATATGCGTGGATTACATTTCTAAAGTTCCTCACCAGTCTCACTGGCATACAGAGGTGCATCATGCAAGGTACGTGCGAGAATTATCAAGTAGTGTGTATTGTGTTCATTAACCATTTAGTTTAAAGGGACTTTTTTTTTTGCTTTGATATTAATTCATTTTATACTGCACACTCACGTCATTGTGCTGGTTTGTTATACTTCTCTCATGTAAATTATATGTCGAACATACAGCTCAGGGTAGCTATTCATCTCTTTATGTTTAAGACACCTGGAGAGTCACGTAATTGCATCTGTTATTAACGTAGTTGTGATCGTTTGAAATTTATGATTCGATGCATGTAATTTATTTATACATAGAACTCGTCTAAACACTCATCATTTCTCTCGTGCAATGCTGTTATTCATTTGGAATAATACTAACATTCAAAGTTGCCTATCTACCAACACTGTCTACAAGCAAGATTACTACCAAACCAAAAAAATTACACTTAGACCACTCTTGCACAAAGTTCACCACACACACACACACCCATATATATATATATATATATATATATATATATATATATATATATATATATATATATATATATACATACCCCTTCCCCAACACACCACACCTCATCGAGTACCAGAGCTCCAAAGGTGAGGATGTACCAGAGCTCCTCCCCACAGAAAGAAAGAAAGAGAATTGCCCTTTAGTACACTCTTGCACCAAACATAAAAAATTTGATCCTATTAGAAACTAACACTTTCAATAAATTTAACCTTTTCAATTCGACTAACACTTTTTATGCCTTTCAATCAATTAAATTAACCCTTTAATATCAAATTAATTAGGTCAATCAAAAACGTTGGCATCCACTTTGAGTTAGTACCTGCACACCCCTACTACTTATGGACACAGGAACAATACCTAAGAAAACTTGGAAGAACAGGTGCCTGAGGATTTTATAACAGAAACAGAACACTTATAAAACAAGGATATAGGTTCATTGCTACTCTCAAAACGATATTATGAAAGAAAAAAAAAAGAGTATATTTCATACAATGACAGAAAGTGTAGTTTTTATATTGTTCTAAAATATCTTAACACTCTGAAAAACAGATAAACAAATTGATATTTATATGAATGGATTTTTAAGAAGAGCTGCAAGAATATCCGGCAAGGAAAAGTAAAAATTAGAACATAAGGAAATAATGGAGGAAAAGCGTGACACAATTGAAGTGATAAAATAAATAATGTGTATGGTTGTGGAAAGGCTGAAGTAATGGAAGTAAGAAGATTGCAAAAATAAGAAGCGAAAACCATGCAGAGGCAACCATGTGAGAAAAGAAAAAAAAAGGTAGATCGAGAACTGAATGGATTGATGGCATAAAAAGTAGCAATTATTAACTGGGAATTACTTTATGAATGATGGAAGACTGAAGTTTAACGGAAGAAAATTTCAAGTATACGAATACAAAAGTAACTATTAGAAACGGAAAAATTGTTCCAGGCATAACATAGTTTCATAATACAGCCCATGATGATGTCGTATGGAGTTAATCTCCACAATATAAATAAGTATATAATTTCTTTGCGTTTGTATTTAAAATATTCAACATTTTGACTGCAATGTGAATCAATATGATGCACCGATGTATTTTCGTTCTGGTTATGTGCATCACATTTACTCACGTGACTATGTAAAATCTTCCACAGAATTTTTTTAATGAAATATGCTCATTTTCTTGATCTTATTAACTAAAGCGATATATTAAATAAAAAGACCTTGACCAAAACACAATATTTACCCAAAGTGTGGTGAGAGTCGAAGTGTTAATCATCCTCAAGCTGACTGAAGTTTTTCTGCCGAGATACCGAAGAGACTGACCTTCCTTATGGATAGGGATAAGAATATTTCGCGATTTCATTTCAGAACAAGATAGAGGTCAAACACGTGTACACTGAAGTTGACTTTGTAATTGGATCGCAGTTTTTTAAGATACGCCCTGAGCGACTCTGAGCCGATAGCAGACTTGCAGGAAAACAAGTAGCGAATCCCATACTGCCAGGTGTTGAAGTAACACTGGCTACTATCTAGGGCAGCAGCCAATGAACAAACATCTGAGGCTCGAGTATACACATGACTGGGGAGTCTAGCCTACAGTTAATTGAACTCGCGAATTTTTCCCATCCCTACTTGGAGAAGTCTGGTACATGTATTTCACAATGGTAAATTCTTAAGTAAGCAGTGACTCTATCGATCACAAATATAAAATTATGCAAAAAGCCACGATTTAAGTTTATTTACAATAAATATGGATTATTAAACATAATGTATGTTTATAAACACAGAATGGAGTAGCTATGGTAAAAGATGCAGAACTGATTGACCGTGGGTGAGTGAAAAATAACTTTAGAGTTTTGATATTATTTTATGAAAAATATGTTTTACACTACATGAGTTTTAAAGATGTATATTAAACAAAATGTTCAAACTTGAGCAAAAATTAGCAGTTGATATAAACTACGGAAAAGAATATATTACGAAAATTTTTTTTGTACCTTTGGAGGAGGCGTCTACCTGAATGAGTTTTCTGGCAGGGATAGATTAGCTACAGCTGTCAAGGGCATCGCATAAATACGCCTACTAATGTGTGCAGAGGTAGCACCTATCAGCAAATGAAACTTGGTGAGTAGTATACCCTTCGTTTACTTCTGTCTTAGACAATAACAAGTTTGTTAGGGCAATTTTTCTCACATTTCACATACTTTGTTGTCAGTAGCTTTTTCAGTATCATATACCCTGACAACTAGGGGCATAGTCGTGAATTATTATCAACTTAAAATACGCAATGCTTGGAAAACATACAAAAAAAAAAAAGAAATGATTACAAAAGACTGCTGTAGTCCATTCACGGATACATCACACTTTCTTGAAGCCTGCCAAAGTTCTGTGTCCAGGATATTCCTGCATTCGTGCGCACTCATTTGCAATAATATTTTACATGAGAACTATTTCTTACTAGGTGCTAACAACATACATGTTTTCTCACTGTTATTAATAATATAAATTATTGGCAAAGTATTATAATTTATATATAAAATATAAGTAAAAAGTTCAACTTAATCAAAAATAAGGTACTTTTATGTTAAGAGAACTATGAAACGCTTACGATACGTGGTATATGTAGGAAACACCCAAACACGTCATACATGGGGTATGTTGTGCCTAGCCAATCAGAATCGCAGGAGACGGAAAGAGTGAAGATTAATGACATATATTTGATTATTTGTGGATTTTGCTTGTGTAACCGTTTTGGAAACCTCGAGATGACATACAGAAGGGGGGGGGGGGATGCCAACATTGAGCATTTACGTCAGTAAATCTGAAACGGTTAAATAAAGCGAATTAAATAACATTTCCAAGAAATAAAACATGACCATGAACTGTTCTTTAAATAAAGAGAATATTGTGTCTAGTTTAAAACGATTCATTGCATGCGTTTCACGATACGACATAACCCAAATTCAAGATGTAAATACAGTTTCCCGCCAACAACAACTGTCAGTGTGTTCTGATTGACTACTTAGTCTTGACTTGCACTTAAGATATAAAATATAACGATATCTGAAGTCAAGCCAAGAACGCACACGACCCGTACACGAGCAGCACACAATAAACCGATACCATTTATAAACATTGTTTCATATTCTAAGCACATGGCTTAAGAGGATTATATACCTGCGCGTCCAAGGTCAAGAAGCGAGGGAGCGATACGGTCGACAATAATACGCACGCCTAGCGCCTCATCGCTCCTACGCGCAAGGCGTGCAGTGTTTCCGTCGTAACGCTTTACTGTGTAAACTATATATGTAACTGTGGGGATTTATTACACGCGACGAAAGTACACAGATCAAATGACCAGTACTTTTATCTTACGACTTAAAGATACCTCATAGGCAAGCTTTAAAAATGCGATATTTGATCACTTCAGCCACATATAGAGACATGAAAAATTCACCGATTCACTTCGGGAAAAGCTATAATTCAAAACACGTGTGTCAATAACACTTCAGCCATTGGCCCAAGTAGTGGGCATAGGGGGATACTAGATATAATTTATCCGAAATGGTGGCGACGCACTTCCGGTGTAAGTTCACTACCAGTGTAAGTGCATTTCCGGTGCAAGTGCCTTTCCAGTGCAATTGTACCGGAAGTACATCGCCACCATTATGAATAAATTGTGTCTAGTATCCCCTTATGCCTACTACTGACCCACGCGGTGTTTGACACCTCCTGGAGAAGACTGGCCTAATCATCGCTTCCACTGTGGCAGCAGACAACCAATTTGCAGTCGTTATATGCATATTTGTGTGTGCATAAGTCTGTAGAGTATATCCTACAGGTCATTGAACTTGCTAATTTTTCAGGTCTCCAGCCATATGTAAATATAACATTGCCATGGACTTGATCTCTTTATGAATGCGTAATCAAAGTGGAACTGTTAGGACTGTGAATGCCGTGGTAATATGCATTTTCTAACACACGCCCGACAGCGAACAACCTTTAATCGCTAGTGCGCTTGACTCTACAAAGTCTTTGCGAACGTTGTTTTTTTACAAGCTACGTTAAAGTTGTGAACTTTCAGAAGTGGAATGCTGTGACGTTTGCGCCAGTGCACAACTTGCCGCTCCAATGTGTGAGGAACAGATTGATGTTCTGCCACGGAATATTGTAGTACACAAATACTATACAAGATGTTCGGAAACTACCTGTCGAAATTTAAATCTGGGCGTCTGTAGGCGAACATAAACAAGAAATTCTTAAGTCACATAATGTTCGGAAAGGCCATTTAGTATGTCTAAACAGAAGTTGAATTTCGGCAAATGGCGCAGGGTGTCCGCAGCCGTATGTATCTGCGTGCACGACAAGTTGCATGACACGAAGGCGAACAGCGGTGGCGCGACATTCGGCCAGCGCCTGTACGTAGGCAACCGTGCCAACCCCGCTCGCCTGCCTCTCCGGTGACGCCTGTGTGTGGGACAGCGGCAACCCATCCGACCGACAGGCAGCGCCGAGTGCCGCGTGCAGCACTGCAGTGAATCTGTTCGCCTTCGTGATATGCAACCTGTTGTGCACGCAAGTACATGGGGCTGCGGACACCCGGCGTCGTTTGCCGAAATTCAACTTAAATTTATACATACTAAAAGTCCCTAACCGAACATTTTGTGACTAAGATTTTCTTGTTTCTGTTCGCCTACAGATACTGTGATTCGAATTTCGACAGGTAGTTTTCGAACATCTTGTATAGTTGGAAAAGTAGAGACTTCACGTTCGTGTAACAATATCCGAACTGTTAGTCGCGGGTAAAAGCGTTTATATGAAACTTCTTATATCGCGCTGTTAACAAAGACGAATTTACACAGTCACGCTTTTACTGCCTGAAGCATTTTACAGTCCAGTTTCGGTAACGAGTTTCATACGAGGTGAACGAGCCTGGGTAGCGGGTGCGGCTATTAAACGCTGACTTCCTCACGCTCCTTATGTCGCAATGTTTCTGTACTTTACGAAATTCAACAAATGCTACAAATTCCCGCTACTGTTTATTTATTGCTTACTATCTGTTACCCGCGTCTTTACCGGCATGAAAAAAAAAATCAAACATTAAACCAAGTGCTTTGTCTTAATGGTTGGTGGCATATTTTATATATTCCGTAAGAAACTGCCCGTCTTTCCGGAATCAAAAATACCCTATGTGCTAATCCAGAATATAATCTACCCCTGTGCCAAATTTCATCTAACTCTGTCGAGCTGTTACGACGTGACTGAATAACAAACAAACATGAAAGTTTTCGCATTTATAATATTATTAGGATTAAGATCCTACTCACAACCCCGCCAGACAATCGTTTATAAAGGTGGCTGTCTTTGCAACTTGATCATATTGTGAGTGTTATGCAGTATATCTAAAGAATATGTGATTTTATTTACAAATAATGAATATAAGTATACACTCTAAATTAGAATCAGTGGCAAACCACTGATACACAGTGAAAATGGCTCCACTTAGAATCAGTGAAATTGTTTCACATCACTAATTCAATCAGTGTAATTTTTCCACTGAAACAATCAATGGTTGGTTTTTCACTGATTCTAAGTGGAGCCATTTTCACTGCGAATCAGTGATTTTCCAATGATTCGAATTTATAGTGTATCTCTAAAGTCCCTCTATTTGTATGCAGATATCTCAGATTTTTTTTTATCCACTGAATACGACAATTTTTCACCAATTCCATATCCCACGAAGGCGTTTCTTGATTGATTTTTCAATCATGTGGGTCATGGGTTTGTGACCTGTTTCAAAAACTGGTGCCGAGTTTGTCAGAGGCAAGACTTATTATTGCACTAACGAGACCAGGAACAATAGCGTAGAAAATTTTCAAGGAGACATGCAAAGTGAAACTTGATCACTGTGAACTCAGAAAAACGAAATGGTGAACTCAGCTATTGATTGTACGCCATAAAATGCCGCTTCTTTTACCGATAGCAAAAGAATATGTTAAAAAGTGTATTTGCTAAGTGAAACGCTTATTTGTTTGCTTTAACATTTATAATAGGTACACTCTACGCACAAACATGTATAATAGGTACACTGTACCCACAAACATGTATAAAACTGTGATCGGGAGTAAGAGTGCGTTCACAAGTCGAAGTATTTCACATTTATTTTTCCCTTTCCTTTCCTTCATAGTCCCAGCAATTAATATGTTGACACTATCACAAAATATTAATTTTGTCAGAAATAACAATATGACAAGTTGAAATATTAAATAATAATTTATTTTCAGCACAGTTAACGTTGGTTCCATCTAAACGGGGACATGTAATTTAGTTTACGCCTGTTTGCTATTGTTCTTATTTATTTAATGGTTTAACGTTGCGGTATAATATTGTAAACTTCCTTTAAAGTATCTAAGAAAGTGCAACTCCCAGAGAAAACACAGTACATGTTTAGACGGCCTTACTAAAGTATTACAAAATTGTTACTAAATGATACGTCTCGTTATTTTTAATGTTATAGTTTCAACTGTAAGTTGACGTGTAACGAATAATTTCCTACACAGTAATCTTTTTAACATCATGCGAGAAATGTACGGGCGGTTGCCTGCCGATATATATTTTCCCGCGTTTAAAAGACATAGAAACAAGGCTGCGATAAGGGCGACACTAGTGCACACAAGATTTGTATCCACGCCTCTACACATAAGCCATTGTGCAGTCTTGCAGTCGTGTTGATTGCGACTTTGGAAGAGGGGGGAGGGAGGGGATGGGGAGGGGGAGTTGGGGAAGTTGTTGAGTAGTTACGTCGATTGTGTCCACAGACCTGAATACACGAACAAATAATGTATCTGCTGTATTTTATCTGTAAATTCCCCCCTCCCCTTGTCATCCACCACTGCCCTGAAATATGGTTTCAAGATTCTTTTCATTCTCTTTCGATGTCTTCCTTTTTTTGCCGAAGTTTTTTCTCACAAAGAGCACTCGGTTTTAGAAGGATTACTTTCAAAGAAGGGCATGAGGCTTTTTCACATTCACGAAACCTATAAATTGTATATTAATTGACACCTCGAGCCGACAGACACATTAACAATCGAAATAATTGTTGGATGATAATTTGTAACAGTTGACTTCAATAAACAGTTACACAAGACTGCAAGACTACAACTGTTAAAAAAAAAAAAAAAAAACCTGCACAGATATACAAAAGTAACGGGTTACACAACTTATCGAAATCATTGTACTGTACACCTGAAATAATTAAAATGAATCCAAATCATTGGAAGTCAATGAATATTCTCCCCTGTAAATCAGTGGTTAGATTTATTATTATTACGGTTGCTGAATTTCATTTATTTAGAAGTTCGATGCAGACCCTATTTCAGATCAACTGAGTAGCGTAGTAAAAGTGCGGATACGTAACAGCGATGGCATAGTATATTGAAAACGCTGTGATAACATAACGAAGAATATAATTTGTTCTACATGCGCTATATATTATCTTTCAAACATTACAGAATTCGCATTTATTTCCAAAGCATGACATTCTTTTACTTTACTTGACAGAACTCATACTGTCTAATTGCGATCGTAAATATATTCATGATATTTTAGTGAAAGAGTTAGAGGTATATTTAGGTAGAACTCCACGGATGCGTTTTGTATTGTAATTTTCGGGTGGAGTTAGAATTAAACAACCTCTATACATTTTTTTAACGCCGGAATGTAAAGACGGGGAAAACGGGAGATCCTCGAGAAAACCGCCTACCAGCGGCTTCGTCCGGCACATTTTCCACATGGGCTTTATTAAATGCAATACTATGTGTGTGTGTGTGATGTGGTTACGAAATGTGTTTCTTTTAACTTCTTAATTTGAGCGATGGTAATGTTGAATATTAATTTTATGTAATATACCTATTGTTAAAAATATGGATTTCTCTATCTCAAGACGAGCGTTATCATTTTTAACAAATAAAAATTATATTTCTTTTCTCTCCGGAGATGTCACCCCAAGACTCCATTTCCCAGCGTAGTGGACAAACCTTTGAAAAAGCACATAAAGTAAGATACATTTTGTTGTTTCCTAAATATGTCATGTATGAGAAGGGTTCTATACTTCTGTAATCACAAAAAGTATCTTATTTGACTAAATTGAACTTTTCTTATATTTTATCTATACTTTATAGTATTCCATTTATAATTAATAAGGGCGCCCGAATTCGGCGAAAATATTTCAGCACATGTCGGATTTCAATACCTTACTGACGTACCAACAGTTTTCTTTCGCTTATTGGCGCGGCGTGTCTCTGAGAGAAGACAGTTTCCTGCTTGATTGGCCAATCAGAATTAGGTAACTTCAATACCGCACGCCTGTGATTGGTGCGTAGATATCTACGACACGTAACACCAAATAATCCAATCACGAAAGTGTATTTGAGCTGAAGTTTTATGAAATACAACTGGTCCACAAATCTTTTCGCGAAAAATTGGGTGTCCCTAATAATTGACGATGTTTCAATATCACAGTTGTAAGAGCGTAGAACGACAAAGTATTCATGAATCCAGAAGCCAAACAGCGGCATATACCGCGAGCTCTTAGCCGTACACGCCGTAAAAACGTCACTAACCAGCAACGTTTTAGAACACCGTCAGCCAATCAGCGCCGATAACTTAATTGCGAGCCGGCAGCCAGGAGAGTAGGAAACCTTTCCCAGCACGTATTAGCCTATCAGTAGAGCCGCGAGTATTTGGCGAATTCATTCGGAGGCGAGGTAGACTCCAAACACTTGTTCATTTCTCCTAATGTTGTGATTGGACGACAGTTGTTTAGACACGCCCCGTTTAACTGTGAGCCAATATTAAGCAGAAGCAGTAGTGTGAGTGAGTGTTTAACAGTCGTGTACAGAAGCCTCGCTTGATCACAGCAACCAGCAAGCAAACGATAATGTGTCGAGTGTATAGATGGCTGTCCAGCCTAGCTTGCTGCCAACTCAATCCGCGAAATGCTTGGAGCTCTGTCTATCAAATATAAGACTAGTAGTTAGAGCCTCGCGCACCCGTCAGAGAATGAGTACATATACAGGAACCGCAAAGCCATTTTTCGTCTATTTGTATCTACTCTATGTGAGAACCATTACATCGGGTTACATCGGCAAGGATCCGTTCTTCTTATTCCAGCTGCAAGGACTGACCACGCCTTCCTACATTGCGGATACCGTGTAGGCCATCGCAGGAGTGCCTAGCCCGCCCTGGTGAGAAGTTTTGTGAGGGGAAGGGGGGGGGGGGAAGCGAATATTCGCCGCATTGTTTGGTCGCGTTCCTGAGGTGCCGGCCGACCACTGCCCAAATAAGGCCTAGGCCGCGCTGCGCCAAGGCCGGTGACGTCACGCCCGGCTACAGCAGCAGCCCCACCGTCATCTGCGCTGACTTCCAGCAATACTGCGCCGCTTCACGACCATAGAGTAGGCGGGTACGCAGAAACTTGGGCGTGCCCCCGCGCGAGTCTCTGGGAGCGGTCATTGCGTCTGACTGGTTGCTGCCCGCTACGGATTGTTCGCTATTCGCAGGGACATGCAAACTTCGCGTTATTATTTGGAACCAGGCTAAACTCCACAGTAGTGTATACACTCGAGTTGGGGTCGTTTCTCCGTTGGCTGCTATATATCTTTGAAGCCAGGCCTCTCTGAATGAACTGCTTGTGATTGGAGCACACAGTTGTGAAGCGTTCATTTATAGGAGCAGAGTTACCCAGGGCCTGTCAAATAAAGCATGGTCCAATGTCAAACAATTTGTAAAAATTACAGGTGTTTGAAGTTTCACTTGTCCTCAAATAGTAACGCGAATTTTGCAGGTCTCTAGCTATTGGCTGTGCTGTCAGCTGACGGATAGGTTACCTCGAGCTGATTGGTGAGCGGCGTTCCAACGTCTTCCTGGCCGTTGATGCCGCTTTGGTCGCGCGTGCAGCTGGAGCAAGTGAGTGAAGATATCTGGGTGTTCTTGACATATAGGTCTTGAGAGCCGACGAGAGTGAAGCGCCGGAATGAAAATTTCCCCGATCAGCGGCATCGTCCGGCACGATTCCCAAATGCGAAAATCTGGAGGCAACCCCGCCGGGAATCGAACCCGGTTCACCTGGGTGGGATGGGAGTAGTCTAATCACTGCATTCGACCGTTGGGTGCCATGGCGGACCTGCCGAAAGGCTAGTTAGCTGTCGCGCGGGCGGATTCCTGGTCTGTTCCGGCGGGGGCGGCCGAAAGGATACCCGTCGGGGAGCTGTCTTGGTCAGGGCAGAATAGCTCACCACCTTCCTAGGAAGTGTGAAAGATGCTTTTGAATAGAAATATAATTTGTAGCTAAAATTACGGGCACCTAGACGAACAGGCATCCTCCCAAAAAAAAAATTATATAACTAATATACTGTTTGTTAAATTGTAGTAGTCATTACAGAATTGAACGCCCTGGATGGCTGTACTGCTAAGTAGGGTTAATGAAATTAATAAAAATAAAAAGTCTAACCACTGCGACTGTAGTTCGTGGTGTAACCGGTGGTTTTACCTCTTGTGTTCTTAAGGTGAACTGTTTATACACTGGGTGTGAATGGGTTTATCCTAAGTTGAACATAGAGCTGCAGCTTGCGAAACGAAGGGAATTTTAAATTGTTACTAGTGTAAAATCATCGTTTACCACATAACTCATCACGAAATGACATTCTGTTTCTATTCCCGACAGCAAAATGTGAAATATTTCTACGAAAAATATATTATGCATGTTTTATGAACTTGGACCAACTGTGCCTTGTTCCCAAATTGAAGGTTAAGAAACTTCATAAACAACAATTTCTTGCAGGGAAACAAAAACGTTGGGACACTTTCAGTTTTCGAAAATTATGCAAGCCGGCAACTTAACGTGACAATTTCATTTCCATATTTTTGACAAGGCCACATAAGTCTAAAGTCGGGATTAATAACGGCAGTTAATGTCACCTGACCAGCACACAAGCCTGCCCATAATAAAACATTGGGTTTGGTGTTGTAGGTGCCACAGTTCCAAACAATATCGCGCATTCATTAGTTCTGGCTTCAGTGTGACCTTGGCTAGTTATGTTGGTATAGACTGTTCACTGTAGTATGAGCACTTTTGAAAGCCCTGCTTAAGATCTACTTGTATGCGCGTTGTGTATTCTTCCGCCTTATGTAAGATTAACATTGTCATGG
Source organism: Dryococelus australis (assembly GCA_029891345.1). Lineage (NCBI taxonomy): Eukaryota > Metazoa > Arthropoda > Insecta > Phasmatodea > Phasmatidae > Dryococelus > Dryococelus australis. The sequence goes on along the minus strand of CM056995.1, from coordinate 292,628,927 downwards.
ACCTCATTACGTTATTCATGCTTCGGTCAAGTGAAACTGTGTAATTATTAGAAAAGTAAATATTAAACAAATCTGCTCATTTTTACATTTCGATGCAGTAAAATATACAGAATGCGGAAGTGATAATTTAAGTGATCAGAAATGGTTGCCTAACACTTTTTATTTGACATTAAGATACGGAACTACATCCCATCCTTCGTTACCAACTTTACTGGGCGCATGCCACTCAGTGTGCCCGTTAAAACATACGCAGGTATGGGCAGTGACTTTTTCCTAAGGTTGATTTCAAAAGTTCTCACTTTATCGTGAACAGCCTTTAGCGATACTTTATACGCGTCTGTTATCCACGCTCGTAATCTATTCTTCAGAATTTCCTTTGGTTTTTTCATTAAAAATAATTCGTGGCAACTCTTTATTTTCTTCCCCCTCTTTGCGTAAATTAGGTCTGGCTGAAACTTTCCTCTCGTTTCCGCCCTCTAAAATGACCTGGCTCTTTCGTGCGCAGGTAGGGAAGTGGTTTTTGTCCTGTTTCCAACTCTCTTGTCTTTTTAGTATAAATTAACTTTTTTCTTCTTTGCCAATGGTCTCTTTTTTACCTGCAGGTACGTGGAGGATGTTTTCCCTGGAGCCTCGGCGATTGTTTTAAAATCCAGTTGTAATTAAACAACGGGTGCCGTGGCTTGGTTGATAAATGCATCACACGAAAATCTGCAACCACATATTTACGGTTCTTTTTTACATTCTGGAGGTTTTTTTTTTTGCTGTAAAGTCCTTTCGTCGTCACAGGCGCGTGCGGTACATCGAGGACACCAGTGTCCAGTAATTACATTTTTTGTGGCTATAGTTTTATTGTTCCTGATTTAATGGTGAGGAGGGGAGGGGGAGGCTTGACTAAACACAGAGACAAAAGATGGCGTCGACGGAGGGGGGTTCTTCGAGAAGTATTTGCCCACAGTACCTACACTCTGTCTCACATCAGCTATGCAAGCCACTTTCTGACAGTTGTTAGAAAGAAGCGCCACCGCTGTTGTTTTGCTGAAGCCTTCGTGTACCTCCTCAGCTGCTGTAGCGCAAGGAAGCCCCGACGGTTGTTTGTTGTTCCAACCGTTGACATTCACTGCATACACGAGAGGTAGCGTTGTTGCAGTTTATCGGTAACGATAAAATAATTCTGAACTACCACAACTGTGGTTTGGTCCGAATACGCGGGGCGAAATATTGTAACAATTTTGGCATTCCCGATACCTGTAACATCAGTGCTGCAAATATTTGCGATACGTAAAAGATATTCGACACTTTACTAAAGCGACACATCATCACACAGGTATCGAACTAGTTAATACGTACAGAATCGATATTAAAAAAAAAAAAAAAAAAAAAAAAAACGATCTCACGCAGTGCTTGTGGCTAGTGCTTTAAGCAGCCAACCGCGAAGTCTTTAAAAATTAAACACACTAGTACTTCTGTAAGGTAGAAAACAATGACGTTCATAATGAGTAACACGCAATAAATTATTTTCTAAATTTTCCAGAGAAAGTAATAATTGAAAGTGTTAGCTGGGAACCCAGGCTGCAAGCACTTTGTACTCAGAGGGTAGAAGTGGTCACAATTGTATCGTCCCGACGTCCCCAGCGCCATCGACCTTGGAGAAAACTACAGTTATTACCTAGACATAGATGAAAAGTAAAATTTATATGAAACTATCTCTTAGGATTAATAATTGTAGAAAACTCAGAAGAGTCGCATGAAAAAGAAAGTGTTAAAATTACGTATCACCCATAATTCATTACTTACCTTAAAAAAAAAACCGATAACAACTGCAAACTAAAACACAGATACGAAATCACGTGGCGGTTCCTGTTATCTGGGCATACCCATTCTCTGATTGGCTGCACGAGGATCTGGAAGCAGGTCTTGCGTTTGGTTGGCTACTGCGTGTCGAGAAAGGTTCCTTATTGGCTAGTCCGCCGCCTAGCAGCTAAGTTACCAGGTGCAGATTGGCGAACGACGTCCGTACATGTTTGTGCTTGACAAGTAGTGACACCAGTTTAGTGGCGTGTGCAGTTGGAGTCCACGGAATATATGTCTTATTTGTAAGAAAACTGAAGAATTCGCGGATTCATTTTGGGACAAGCTAGACTGCAAAACACGTATGTTTATACAACATTAGCAATTGGTCCACTTGGTGTTTGAATCCTCCTGGAGAAGGCTGGCCCAATTGTCGCCTTCCATTATGGTAGCAGACAACCAATGTGCAGTTGAATCGGCATACTTGTACATACGACTGTAGAGTCAAACCTACAGGTCATTGAACTCGCGAATTTTTCAGGTCTATATCTATTTGACCTCCGCATTCTTAAATACTCTGTGGTCAAACCACGTGCTCGCCAGTAATCCGCAAGCCTTCATACACCGTTACTTCCAACTTTTCTGAAGCCCTGCTGAAGTACTACTTCGAGGTTATTCCTATCCCTCATGTATAATACAAAGCTTAGCCAAGTTTAGCAAATTTCACTAAAGGGAGAATGCACCGAATTCGTGTGCACACAAGTGCAAGTAATAATAATTTCCATATGAACTTTTTCTTACTAACCATTACCAACACACCTATTTCTTCCCTATTTTATACACATAAACTATAAATCACGAGTAAAAAACGTATTTAACAAATTATTGGATATTTTTATGTTAATAAAAGTATTAAACACTTGTGGTAGATGACTTATTAAGGAAACTACCAAGGACATCTTGTATGGGTTGATTTTTTAAAGGGTTGTTTCAAAAAGTGTGAAGAAACCGCGAACTAATTCCAAAACTTAGTGGATAATCTATCTATAGGAACACCCAAATTTCGCGAAAAGATTTCCGCACATGCTAGATTTCGATACCCTACTAGCGTACCAGCAGTTTCATTTTGCTCACTGTCAGGCGTGTGTCTGTGAGAAGACATTTCATTATTTGACTTGCCAATCAGAATTAAGTTACTCCGATATTGTAAGTCTCTGATTCGTGGGCAGACACTTAAAACACGTAACATCTAGATCACTAGAGACCTGAAGAATTCGCGAACTACTTTTGGGTCAAGCTAGAATCAAAAAATTGTTACTTTCGTTTTACTATTGTGATTGGTCCACGCAAAATTTAACCACTCTTGAAGAACCCTGAACCAGTAAGAAACACGTGACAAAATGCAGTCCCAACCATCGCCTTCCGTTAGGACAGCAAGCAACCAATGTACACAATAATGTGCAGGCTAGCCTACAGCTCTTTGAACTCGCGAATTCTTCCAGTCTCTATAGATCACTCAATCACAAAAGTGGATCTGAGCTAAAGCGTTATGAAATACAACTAATCGTGTAATCTTTTCGTGGACTTTGGATGTCTTTGTCTATATAAATACTTTTTAATTAATGTATTAATACTGTGCTATTAACAAGTCTCTTAATATAAAAAGAATATTTTATCATGTGTAAAACAATACTTCAAACGAGGGGATCAAACAACCTCTGCTCCTCCCTCTCCCCCACACCCACCCTGGATCCGCCACTGAGAGAAAAGGGTTCGGCGATGGCGGTCTGCTTAATAAGAGGCCGCGAGCCAGACAGGTCGTAGCGGCTGCTCAGGTAGATCAGGACGGTTGCCAAAAGGGGGGGGGGGGATTTGGCTGGAGGGGACGGCTTGGTAAAGCAGGCGCCACGTGTTGTTTCCCGCCAAAACTCGCCACGTGCACTTCCGAGGCCGCTCCCGCGAGGCGAAGCCGGACTGCCACGTCGACACTCCCACACACTCACACACACACTCACACATACGTGACACTGCTGCGAAGTTTGATTCGCGGCAACACCACGGAGGTAATAGATGATGGAGTGGCAACAGCCTATCTTCCCCACGTTTATCAAGTGAAGCCGATGCCTTGCCTGGCTTCTTTCAACTGCGCATGCGCAGGCCGATTGTTTACGTCAGTCGCCATATTATGAGAAGCAAAAGTTACATAGTAAGCAATGTAAAACATGCATCTTTTTGCCACTACTAGCCCTGTCCTTGTCTTTCATTATCGACTTCACTTTCGTGTCTCGGCTTCTACTCTATAGACGAATACCTCCATGGGCAATACGTGTTCACCTGTAGCTTTTCAGTGGATATTGCCAGTGACCAGAGACTTGCAAAATTCGCGTTATTATTTAAGGTCAGACTGTACTCCAAGTTATTGACCAAAAAATATGTTTGGCGCGCCTCGGAGAGCTCTTGAGACAATAATACAAGTCGAGCGGTGGAGTGGCCAATCGCTTTTAAGGAGATCGGGCAGACACGTGACGTGACCAGACGGAATAAAATACGAAGCATTAAAGAAATTACGTGTAAACGCCCTAGAATTCTTATTAAAAAAATATTATTCAATGTTTAAACTATGTCGATTCCCACAGGCCTGGAAGAAAGCTAAAGTAATTACAATACCAAAACCTGGAAAGGATCCCAGTAAACCAGTAAACAGACGGACTATAAGCTTACTAAATAGCATGAGCAAAATTTTTGAAAAAACCCTTTTATACAGATTACAGTTTCATGCAGACGTAAACAAAATAATTACAAATAATCAGTATGGTTTTAGAGCTCACCACGGCACCATCCACCCACTAATTAAAATAGTAGAAGATATAACAGAAGGATTTAATAATGATGAACAAAGATACACTATAATAACATTATTAGATGCACAAAAAGCTTTTGACAAAGTCTGGCTACCAGGATTAATATATAAACTGATAAACTATACTTTCTCAGCCATATACGTAAATTTACTAGCACACTACTTAAATAACAGACGATTTTACGTAACACTAGACGGAGCAGACTCTAATACTAAATTTGCAACAGCAGGAGTTCCACAGGGATCAGCACTCTCCCCTTTCCTATACAGTATTTACACGGCTGACATCCCTATAACATATGCCAGAACTAACGCTAATATTCAAATGTACGCAGATGATAATAAAACAACATTATAATGTAAAATATGCCTTAGCAGCCCTACAAAGACAACTAACAACTCTGGAAAAATGGTACACCAAATGGAGAATTAAAATGAACCCTGGAAAATCCGAGACAATAATAATCACTAAAATGTTTGTTACCAAGATCACCTAAAGTATTAATACTTTTTAATGAAAATATCCCGTTTGTTAAAACTGCAAAATATTTAGGCATAACACTGGACCATAGATTAATTTGGCAGCCACACATAAATAACGCAAGAAATGCAGCACTAGGCAAACTTAAACTGCTATACCCCATTTTAAATGCAGATAACTTCACACTAAGCAAAAAACTTTTAATATATGAACAAATAATACTCCCAGCTATGCTATATGGATGTGAGGTATGGGGACATGCCGCAAAATTCAGATTAAAAGATTTGCAAACTGTACAAAATAAATATTTGAGAGTAATAACTAACCAAGACAGATTCACACCCAATCAAACTATCCATGGGCTGCTCTCCGCAAAATACATTAAAGAAATAATTGTAGACAAACATAAAAATCTGTATAATAATTTAAAGGGGCATGACAATAAAATTTTTAAAAACTTGTGTAACTATGATTTCGCAGGCATAAGAAAATTCAAAAAAACCTAAACTGATCTGAAAACTTTGAAAGTAGGAACGGGCCCGCCCGCTGGTTGGCCGGTAAAACCGGCCAATCACAACGCACGGCCCCGCGAAGCTATATATAAGACCGCGCTACCATAAAAATCCGGCATTCGGGGAGCAGTGAGCCGTGAGGCGACAGCTGCAAAGCGCAAAACTTAGCACACACGGCCGAGTATCTCTTCCCAGAGCTGCTTGTGCAATGAAAGGTAAACAAGTGTGGGTAGTTCTTGTTAGAACTACCACACAGCCCGGGAAAGGCGGCCCGGCGCCTGCATCTGGGCAGCCGACTTCCCCCCCCCCCCTCAAATCTGGAAGCATGCGTTGGTAGAGCACGCATGCCGACCGCACCACCCAAGCTGTGCACGATATATCCACTACACTCACTGAAGCACACCAAATCATAATTTCTTACACACACAAACACAACAAAAAGGATGTAGAGGTGCACTGTTTCAGGGGTCAACTGGGTGGATTCTCGGGCAAGGAGACCTGTCCTACCTCCACCCGGGAATCAGGCCTAGTGGAACTCGCGCTGGCTCAGGAAATAGTGTTCATATGGGGTAACTTCGCAATAATCACTACCACCACTGTATATATCACTTAGCTAACTTTCAACACTGGACATACCGGGATAGGTAATTAATAATTAAAATTATAGAAAATCATAAGAAAATGCAATATATGTATAGATAGGTATAAAATTTAAAAAAAGACAAAACCATATTCATAGAACAAAAAAATAAATAAAAAAAAGAAATTCACAAAAAAAACACCATAAAATACTTATATTATCATGTACGCACAGTAACGCACTGACTTGATAGTCTGTTTCAGGTCGGGGAGAAGCTGACTACCAAGAAGACTGAAGGTGGTAGCCCTGCTTTTACCAGAAATCCGACTGGACTATGGTACCAAGGGCCCCTAGAATATGCACTAATAACGACCACTTTTATTTCAGGTTCGCACCCTCAATGCTCAACGAAATTAAAGGGGGAAAAAAAAAGAAAAAAAAATCAAACTTTGCTCTCTCTCCCCCTCCCCCCCCCCCCCTTTTTTGCTTTCTTGCTTAATTAGAGAAAAAAGAAATTTTCTTCTCAGGTAGCAGAATGAAAAAATATAGCACACAATTAACATTGCAATTAGCTTTTAATAACATACCCACTTTGAGTCATATTTCGTCCCGAAAAAAACACAAATAAAAAAAATTTAAGTGCTATCAGCACCAAAACAGAAATGTGCCAGAAGTATAAGTAAAAGTAAATGTAAATAAGTATATATCTTTGCATAAGAGCCATCAGCGCAAATACATTTGACTATGAATTTTTTAATTCTCTCCTACACTACACATTGAAACGATGAAACGTACCCTGTGGGCTGCCCCCGGGAGACTACGGACGCACCTATACAAAAAATGCGAGTTTAGTTAGCACACTTGCAAACAACAGACCAACATATTAGACAGACATCACAACACTAACATTCACTCCAGCCGTGACGCTGGAGGGGAGCCTCACGCCCCCGCCGAATACAACCACACTTAACTTAATTTAAAAATAGGCAACAACTTAAACAGCCTTAACACGGGTCCGGTGCCCAAGAAACCACAGCTACATGGCGCCCCGTCGCCTTACCCAATGATTTGAGTACGTGTCGGGGTGCATTTTGTCATTACAAACACCCTGTCTGTTATGGGAGTCTAGGCTCCCGGTCTCACGACACACGGGCGATTCGGTGGCGTATGAGGGTTCGGCGGCGGCGGCGACGTGACGTTGATTACAGTGCAGCAGCCAATGAAATCAGGAACTGTAGTCACTTGTTTATAAGGCAATGGAGTCTATCATGATACCGAAATATAACGCGAATTTTGCAGGTTTCTACCAATGACTAGGGACACCCGAAATTCGTGAAAAGATTTCACGACCAGTTGTATTCCACAAGTTCTGCTCAGATCCCATTTCTGGATTGGATGACCTAGGTATTACGCGTCTTTATGTGCGTGCCCGCGAATCACAGACGCGCAGCATCGAAGTTACCTGATTCTGATTGGCCAGGCAAGCAAGAAAATGAAATCTCACAAAGACCCACGGCCAATAAGCGAAGGAAGCTGCTGCTGCGTCGGCAGGGCCTTCGCGGATTCATCTGAGGACAAGTTAAACTGTACTCACGTATACATATGTGTATGTGTGTGATTCCATCGGTCCATGGTTTGTTAGACACGACCCGAACGACTTTCAACCAATAATGAACCTGTAAGGATGATGCGAACCGAATCCCGTGCTACCGGGTCAGTGGTTAAACTGGAGCAACAGCCAATGAACTACTCACTGATGCTCGAGCACCCAAAGGGTTGTGGAGTCTAGCTTGTTGCCGAATGAATACACTCGCCGGGAGGTTACCCCGCACTTCACAAACATTACTGAAACTGTTTCTGCAAAAAGAAAATTTCTCAAACTCTTCAAGTTTGTGTTTAGCTAACGGACAGCTCTCACAATTCGTTCCCTACTTACAACCACGACCCCTTTTCTCACATTCGCCTCTTTGGTGTTTGATATTGTGCTATGTTAGCGCCGTAGCGTTAAGAGTGGGATGGAACTCCCGTGGGAACCACGCGTCCAAGGTCAAGAAGTGAGGGAGCGATACGGGCGACACTAACACGCACGCCTAGTGTCTTATCGCTCTTACGCGCAGGGCGTGCAGTGTTTCCGACGTAACGTTGTAAGGTACAAATTAGATCTGTAACAGTGCGGTTTTATTACACGCTACGAAATACCACAGATTAAACTACGCCCGTACCTTTGTACTTTTCTCTTGCCGCTTAAGGAAGCTGCATAGACAAGGTTTAAAAATGGGATATGTGACCATTCTCACGAATTTTTCTCTCCAAGAATACACTTAATACGACAAACGTAAATAAATAAACAAAATGGGTCTTAGGTAATAGTTTTTTTTTTTTATCGTTTCTGCAAAAATTTATTTACCGAGATACGCGTATTCGCGCAAACAACTCTTTCACAAAAAATGCGGGCGTCCATCACACTGTTAAGTTCGTTAGCGCAATTTACTTCTGCGGTGGTGTTGTACTTTTTCCTCGGCTCTGATCCCCTCCCTTCCTCCCTTCTCTTATCTCCTCCGGGCGTAATGATTTGATTGGCCGTAGTAGTTTATTTAAGGCCTTGCTTTGCCTTCTACTTCTCCACGTGCAACCTCTGCGCCTGCTTTTACTACTTTGCTTTCTCCGCTCTGCACTGTATGGGATTGCCGCACTTCACCTCGGCCAGCTGAGCTCAATACGTCGACGATGATGTTAAGCTGACACCTTCACCAGTCAAGGCAGAGAGCAATGGGGCATATTAAACGGTAAGTCGTGGAAAACGTTAATAGTTTGCGGTACGGTATTTTAAGGCCGTGTCCGAATTGGCAGATTTTGTTGACAACATGATCACGTGCCTGATTTTGTATACAAAAATGGCGACGTATTTGATAATTTGATATTTCATATTTTGTATCTAGTGGATGTTAGCAAAAATACAAAATGACAAAATCAGCGCTGTGCATGCTTTTCCATTAAAAACACATGCGCGACACATTAAAACAAAAAAAAAAAAATGTACATAATATACACTAGTCATGTTTCAAAAAGCAGTTAAGTGTTGTGCTTTGTATAAATAAACAGCAAAAAAAAATTAAAAGTCGTTACTGCATAATTTATTATTATCTTATTTATTAACGTATTCGCAGTGTTCCGGTTATGATTGCAGAAATATTACGTCTGTTTTAAGCTTTAAATTTATATAAAAATATTTTGCAATGTTAATGTAATAATTTATTGCCACGAATACTAAACAAGTGACTGCCGACAACGTCCGAATCGATACCTACCAAATGACGAATTTGCAAAACAACGAAATAACGAAATTTGTCCATTCAGACACGTCCTAAATGTGTTGTAATTTGTGTGGCATGGATTTAATGTTTGTTGTTTCAATGGTTTTCACGACTTTATCGTTTACGACGTAAACTGATAGTGGTTTGCTGTGTCGTTTAGCTATGGTTATTTTTCGATCGGAGTTGTGATGGGTCATACGCGACTGCCTTCCACCGTAATTGTTTTTATTGTCAATTTCCAAATAGGTTTGGAAAATGGAGGCTTAGATGGGCAAATAGTCGCTGCCCTCCTTTTCTGTGGAAATTTTAAATTAAATTGGGTGCTAAGAAATATTGAGAGTTACGAAAGAATTGTGGGGAATTTTTATAAGTAATATTATGGCTGGACATATATTTACATACTAAGTTACGGACTCAGAATATTCGGTAGAATAATGTAATGTGTTGTCTGAGTACGTGTACACAACAAAACAAGGCCATGCAAATATTCTGAAATTACTTTTGAATAATTAACAGAAATAAGAGTCTAACTTGTAAATGTAATTATGAAATTATGGTTACAAATCATATAAGAGAATACCTATATTTCTCGAAGCACACACCAGCCAAAGAGGAACTAAATAGTCATGACTCAACCTAATCACAACAAATACAATACGTGAGAATTGCCGTTAGTATTTTATAGGCTAGGAATTCCTTACCATATTCATTATATGTAAATATGTTTCATTAATTTCTTTAGGGAACAACCTAACTAGCTTCATACGTGATTCAAACACATGTTCAGAGCAACTGATATCATGAATAGTTGCTCGAGTCAAAATTTACAAGAACACAAACAAAGACACTGAAGTAATATCTACTCACTACACAAACAGAATACGATCATTAATAATTTTAAATTATGATTTAATTTTTAAAAACTACTATTACCATATTCAAAGATTGAAATTATGCCCAATTATACACATTTTTCCAAATGATAAAAATTTCTGCTATCAGATGGTAGTAAAACCTGTGTGTATTTTGTATGACAGTGATCTTAATGAATTAATTACCCTCTGACATTTTACAGGAAGACCACCGATATTTGTATAATACGTATTGGTAAACAGTATATATATCATTTTCAGTCTGTAACCAATGAACAGTCCGTTTGCCAGGCTAGTAATATCTACCGAAGAACACAAACCTTGAACTAAAAAATTATCTCGGCAGAAATTTACAAGGTCTTGAATATCAGTGTTCCATATTAAATTTTATTTAACTGGGCACCACTGTTAAAAGTTATTTCCCAATTTTTTTATTACTCCTTGTAATTATTCCTAAAGATGAATTAATTCTTTTTATGTATGTACATACATTGTGCGTTGGGTAAGTCTCACTTGAGGACACCTGGTCGAAGGTTGACTGCCGCACATATCAGATTCCCTTACTTAGGAATCCGCGGTACATCCTCCAGGATCGGACCCTCTGGATCATCATCGCACCGTGGCACGTCTCTCCAAACAGCTCCAGTCGAAAACTTCCCGACGTAATCTGCATTTCCTCTGGGTTCGGAAACTGGCCATTAAGCATTACACACGGAAGCCCCCAGGTCAACAAAAACATAATCTCCGCCCCCGACGTCATGTCCTGTCTTGTAGTCGGCACAGACAAATTAGTTCAATTCACTTTTTCTATGGGAAAATAGCTGAAACTATTCAGACAGAGCCTAGGAGTAATACATAAAACGTACTATCTTCCTAAATCAGTGTAACGATTAAAATTGATCCAATGCCCTTCTGTACTATGGAAATCAATGCAGTAAATTTTATAAATGTTAATTAATTAAAATAGTGAAAAGTGGTCTAGTTTAAAATTGGTAAACAAACCCAAAATTAAAAAATAAATAGATCCAAGATTATAATTGCCTAGGTCTGGAAGGTGCAAACATGTTAAATTCAAATAATATCACACAACCCTGGTATAATGTAAACAAGTGTGAGTAAATATACAGTATCAACATTTTATATTTAAAAAAATACCTTTTTTAAAATTATAGTTCGTAATTAAAGTTATTCTGATAATTGTAATTAACTTTAATGTCGTCTGCATAGGAGCCAATTAAATTTTTTTTAATGATTTAACGTTTGCTGGTGCTCTGAAGTTAGATGCGTGTTATAATTGAATTGTATCATTTCTCAATAATTTGCTTTTCAATGTGGTTAAAACTGATTTACGACTGTGAAATTAACTAGTCATTCTATGCTTTCCAGTTATTCAATGATGTTGTACAAGCCAATAATAAATTAAGAGTTTTTGTAATTATTTGTGATTCGTCACCATTGAAACTAGCTTCTTTGCTACTCTTCTCTTACATTCTCCCTCCCACAAACCCAGGAAAACATTCCTTGGCGTTCGCCTCTCTGCAATACACTCTTGTTTGTTACGCTAATAACGACGAGAGTGAAAGAGGGAGGAGGAGGGAGAGAGAGAGAGAGAGAAGAGAGAGATCAACGGATGATGGAGTGTTTTCAGCAACACGTAGTCCACAGAGACCTGAAACGTTAATAGGAATATCACTAGCTCACTAATCAACAGAGAGTACAGATACATGTACAGTACATGCGAGCTCGCCGGAAATTTATAGCAGTTAGAAACGAATTACGTTAACTTTTGCGATAAATACTGAGAGTGCGAATGCCAGTCGTGTTTGCGGCAACTAAGTTAAAATAGCTTAGCTTAAAAGCGTTTCACGAAAATATTTACCAATAAATTCTTAAGCGTAGAAGTGTTTGGCCAAAAATCGTTTATCCTAAAGGTCTCCAATAGCAACGAACGTAGGGCCAACATTGGAAATTTGGTGGCGAGGTTGGCAATACGTGTGTAGGAATCAAGTATTAAATTGACATTGGGCCAACATTGGAAACTGGTTGGCAAATGTTGTGTAGGAATCCAACATAAAAGTGACTTTGGGCCAACGTTGTTTGCCACCAAAACCCAATCTAATATATTCTTTAAGAATTATGTTAAAACATATAATATAATAGTGGTAGGGGCGCACGGGTCCTATTTCACTTCTGATTAATCGGATCAACCCTTTGATATCAAATTGATATAAAAGGAGCTAACCCTTAACCCTACTTTAATCCGATCAATTTTTTTAATCCGATGGGATTAATTCTTAATCCGATGGGATTAATTCTTAATCCGATAAGATGTGAAATAGAAATGGGATCAAATAAGCCCGATGAAAGAGTTTGATCAACTTTTGATGGAAATATTTTGTGTGTGTGTATAGTTCTTTATTTTCTTTCTTTCTTTTTTGGGTTGGGGAGCAGCTCTGGTGCATCCTCACCCTTGGAGCTCTGGCGTCGTACTGAGGCATGGTGTGTTGGGTAAGGGGTGTATATATATGTGTGTGTATCGAGTTTTGTGCAAAAGTAGCATAAGTGTTTTTTGGTGTTTGTAGTGGGATATTGCTTGTAGATGGTGTTGAGAGATGGTGAACTTTGAAAGATAGTACTCCAAATGAATAGCAGCAGGGATGTATTACATGACAGAAATTTCGTAGTCTTTAAATGAGATGTGAATACGTCTAAATACAAAACGTGTTTCCAAATAAATAAAACCATTGACGTAACTACCTGACTTTCCTGGTTTTTAAAAATTAATAAAGAAATACACATATAAAGTACACATAATGAAAACGCTCAAGCACCTCTCCCAAAACACGTCTGTCTAGCTGCGAGGTTGCTGAAGCAATGCCTGCAGTGTATGACATGTGCCAACTTATAAGCACGATTATAGGCGTGGAACTTGTGGGCCATTTGAAATTATGCCAAAAACTCGGAATACGACTCACTAAACGAATTACAGAACCTATTTCCCTACAAATTAAATTTTAACCAGACACAATAGCGTACATCTCCCTCTCATTTGCACATGTACTTTAAACTATATTAAACACATCCGTTCGATGTGGAGTCTGATATATGAATGAGTTGAGCATAGCAGCTATTTCGAGTTATAAGCTGTGTTATACCAGAGACAACCGAAGTTATGGGGGAAATTCCTCGACACTCTAAATTACATCACAAATAAATAAAAATATACTGTTTACGAATTATGGAACCGATTTCCCTACTTTTAATGAGTTACTATCCACAAACAATTTAATCATGTCACACTGAATGTTTCACGTGACTTTTTTAAAAAGACTTAGCCAGATTTTTAATGCAAGTTTCACTTCCCTGGGAAAATTAAATTTCACTATTGTAAGAATAATTAACTATTAACACAATTTCCATGGAAGCATAATGAGACTTGGGTGGTGTAAAGCAGGACTTACCACAAAGTGTAATCCTGTAACACTTTATATAAACATAGTATATATTTAACAAGCAATCAAATATCCTCGAAGAAACATTATTAAAAATAACGGACGTACTACATTGACCCGAATAGTGTTAACACAAATTTCTAGTACGTGTGGGAAATTCACCGTACTAGTTAACGAAACGATAGTTGAAAATCCTATGAACTTTTGTAGACAGATTTCAGAAATGGGGTTTACAAGATAAACGCTTATAAATATAATGGACGCACTATAATCAGCTTTACACACGAAGACTGTGAACGAGATCTGAACCCCGGATAAAGGAATAATATATTGAAATGTTTATAAGAGTGGTGAAGCCTGCGGACAGAAATTCACTGACTGCCAGGCCCTCGATCGTCCGATGGTACCTCGCCAGAACGTAGCACCTGGTGAAGAGGGGCTTCAGAGGAGAGAGCGATGTATGCATGCATCCAGGACAATGGTTGGCATTTAACTAAAGATGGCGCCAGCTGCGAGAAGTGTTCCCATTGGTCCTGCTTGCCCCTCCTCCCCCAACTCCTCCCTTAGACCTGAACGCATCACGTCTTTATCTGAGACGACAGACTCCTTGCATCCGCTATCAATACAACTCCGCGATCTGCAAAACCTGCCTAGCACTACGTTCCCCCATCTCCTTCAGTCACTAGTCGAGAGCGCGTGTTCTTCCGAGATGAGAGATGACTCGGCTAGCCATCCCTCATCACCCGCAGCCCAGAAAACATCTCTTGTGGACGTCGGTAACTCTCCACCTGTATATACATTCTGTTTTAAATATTTGTGTGTATTTCACATGTAGATTTCTCCATAAGTTTCTTAGCTCAGAATTTCAAATATACTGTTACGTGCTAAAGCTGGCGCCGACTAAGCTGCCCCATGCTGTAACCGGAGAGCCACCTCGCCCTCCCCTCTTCCTGCATTGATGCGCTCGCGGTCTCCTGATCACCCTTCTTAGAATCCCGTGAATACCAACAGCGGCGAGACTTGCTGGCATCACTGACCTCCTCTTGCCTGCTAGAGTTCCTGATATTTCTAGCGGCGATGCGAGAATGTTCTATTGAGACTGGCTGGTGCCTCAGCCCTCTACAACACATCACGGAAGATTCTAGAAGAATTTGGGGAAGATTCTAGGTGGTGGCCTAAGACACTATATATATATTGCCACAACCCAGCGGCCGGCAGTCTTTGATCGAGGCCGCCTGGCGAGTGTGCACTGGCGAGGCCAAGTGTGGACGACGACAGGAGATTGCGAGACGACATCGGGCGAGGTGTTTGTGGTGTGAAAGGACAAGAGGGTTTGAAACTGCTGAGTGAAGCCTACTGTGAATGAGGGTACTTGGAGGACTCTAGAACATTACAACTGGCATGACATGGACTGAATGGAAGAGTAATGCCAATTTATTGTAAATATTCGAACTGTCAAATATGGATGCATAAATTATTAAATTATTGAGTAGATTGATATACTCCCTATTGCGACTGATCCTTAATTATTTAATTTAATTGATTTGTTTGTGGTAATTATAATTTGTATTAAATTGGATTATTTAGTTGTGAACAGTAAGCGATGTGAATTTATTGCAAGATTTTGAGTTCAGATAATTTTGCTGTAGTTATTGTAAATAAAATAAGGAAATTATAATCAATTATTTTATTTGATTAAAACCTCCATCCCTTAACGAACTTGGTACAGCCCACTTAATTTCTAAAGAGAGAGAAATTGTAACAATACTATCTAACATAAAATGTGTATATTTGAACTTATTTTATTTACAAATACTTCTTTTTCAACATAATATTAATGAAATAACAAAACTCCAGCTTGAAATGACTTCTATCAAAGCTGAAATCAGTTAAATTCCATGATATTTCAACTTATTTTCTAAAACATCCAAATTTAAGCAAATTTAAAGGAAAATGGCAGCCATTTTTAACATAAATTTAGTTTATTTAAATACCTTCCATTTAGTTCTCTGAGTTTGTATAAAGTATATATGTGTTTTATCAGCAGGCATCTTCATGTTGAATCCCAGCAGTAATAGTTGTAATTTGTTTTGTTTGATAATATATTTTTATGAAAAGTTCGCTGGACTTTGCCACTACAAGCTGTAGAGTTGAAGGTCAGCTGGAAACGTTCTTGTAAGCAGGGCGTTAAGAGGTCTTTTTACCTGCCTCTGAATGGTATTTATGCGAGTCCAGTCTCCATCTCTTGTGTCCCCAGAATCCTTTAAGTTGAGTTTTGTGCCGATGGAGGTGAACTCGAGATTCTACTGTTCCCTCTCCTTTCATTTCGAATTCATTCAGACTTTCAATTATTTTCGCCATTACTTTTGTAATTATATTTCCCCTCTGTCCTTAAAAGTTTGTTTTTATTAAATTTTAATATAAATTATAGTTTTTAATGTATCATATTTTTTCTCCCTCGCGAAGGGAGAAGGGAGAGAAACACGTCTCATGTATATGAAAATTTTTTCTCTTTAGTTATAATAAATGTTTGATCCACTCATCATACACAAATTATAATTTAATGATATGAGGAACGACAAACTAATAAATATCAAGTCACAGTACTCCTTTTTTAAAATTGAAAAAAAATTAATATACAAAAAATTCATATAACACATTTTAGTCAACAATTCCAAGACAAATGCTCTACATATTACACCTCAAAATCATACAATTAATTACAAATTTTTTTCAACATATCACTGAAACCCTTACTTACAAGCTTAAAAAATCATTACATCATGTTACGTCACAAATCATACAATTCATTACAAACTTTTTCAACATGTTACCACTGCAACCCTTACAAGCTTAAAACGGTTAAATAATAACTCAATCATGTTATGACTGGAAAACTTAAAAAATATTTTTTACCATTTACGTGTGAAAGCCATACAAGCTTAATCACCAATACTACATCTTACACCTTAAAATTGTAAAATAATCACAACAAATCATGACACACCTGAAAACCATTAAACATGTTTACCATTTACATGTGAAAACTGTACAAGCTTAATAATCAATATGCCATCTTACATCTTAAAACTGTAAAATAATCGCAACAATCATGTCTTGACTGGAAAACTTTAAAACATTTTATATAATTTACATGTGAAAGCCATACAAGCTTAATAAGCAATACTACATCTTATGTCTTAAAACTGTACAATAATCACATCATTTATGTTGCCACTGAAAAACTTTCCACTATTTTATGATTGAAATCATAAAGTTCATTAAAACTGTAAAATAATCTCAACAAATCATGTTAACAGAGAAAAACTTTCCATCATTTTACGTCTGAAATCTTTAAGTTCTTTAAAATTGTTAAAACTTTTCATCATTTTACACATGAAATATTATAATTTATTAAAGTCATTACAAACTTTCCATCATTTTTATGACTGAAATCGTAAAATTCTTTAAAATTGTTAAAATGCTTTCATCATTTTATGCCTGAAATCTTAAAACTCTTTAAAATCATTAAAACCTTGAAATTATGAGACAACTTTATATTTTCATTCATAAGCTGTAAATATATGCTCACCATATTACAAGTGAAAATCATCAAATTCATTTCATTTAAATCATCACATCATGTTATAAAATCATCTAACCTTGTCACCATATCGCATCTGAAGATCATTACAACTTTAAACTGAAAAAAATATCAAATTATACTGCATCAGCATAGGTGCCAATCATTTATCAGAACTTTCAGTAGTAATTTTTTTAAATCAGTAGTTTCAATAAAATTCCAGTAGTCAACATTTTTCAAAATAGGGCATGTACAGGATCAGCGAAAACCTAGAAAACTTGGAAAAGTAAGGGATTTTCATATATGAAAATAGTTAGGAACACTGATGTATCTTTTATGACAAAAATCGAGTACATACCACAATAGAGCACTTAAAACACAGTAGATAAAAGAAAGCGTAAATAATATGCTTTTCAACTCACCTATCTTGAAGTGCTGAGTAGCCTAGTCGTCATTTCCACAGCTACAATGTTTTGACCTTAAATATTGGGCCTAATCTACTTTTCCATAATGAAACTTTATAACTAGACCATATATGCACAGAAACATGGTCGGACACAGCAAGTGGTATGTTATGTTCAACCAAAAACGTAGTAAAAAGCACTTCGGCATTTGTCGTCGGATATGTTATATCATTTGAAAATGGGATTTTATAGGCCTAGTCGCAACATGCATCTTCAGAGAGACATGCTTTTTACTACTAATATGCCATCTACAGTTATCTTTCCCATCATGTTGTACACTGAAATTACAACTGCACAACTGACAAAATGCATGGTTTTCAGATATGCTGGAAGCATATAAATATGTCCACAACTGCGAATATTCTATACGGAATTTCTGACTGTTCTTTGGTTTCGACATTTTTCAAACTTTAGAACACTTAATATTCATTTGTACATTACGCTACACACAGTCATGGATATTACTACCACATACACCACAGATACTAACACTACTGAAATAATAGTGTGCACAACTTTGCATGCAGCACTAAGCGTTTGGTTTGCTAACACTGCATATTCGGAAAAATAATACTGTAACCAAAACCAACACTTGCACAGAATGAGAACATGCACATGTACTCTATGGTACACACAGGGTCATAATATTATATTTACACATGTTGTTGGCACACAGAATGTTGTGTTATCTATGGCGACATGACATGAAAAATAACAATTACGATGACAAAGTAAACAAATGCACAAATTTTCTAATAAAAGTTGAAAATATTAAATTCTGTAGTATTTCTGCAACATTCGTAATTCCGTAGCGACGATACATAATTTGTACGAAATATAGAAAATTCGAAGTACTTGGCACCTGTGCATCAGAAACCTTTAACATCATCACTTCATCACTGTAATTTTGAATTCACATTAAAATTTCTGTGTAGAGTTACGAGATAAGATGAATTTGTGTTTCTTTACAGAAACAACAGGTGGTGCTGGTGGTGAAGCAGATAAAGGGGGTAATATTGGTGATAATATTGGACTATACATTATTTCTTGTGGTGAAGGTTGATCAAAGAGGAGGCAGGGAAAATAATTTACATTGCAGTGATTCAGGTGATAATAATTCAGGAGACTGTAGACTTGGAGCAGGCAAAGAGACAAAACTGAACTGTAAAAACTCTTCCAACTCTTGGATTAAGTAGTTGTTATACATATCTTTCCATGCATTATTTAAGGGCATAACCGTTAAATCTAATGGAGTGCAACAAGAACACATTTTTGGTTTTTTATAACATTGCTCACCTGATTTGATGCCTGTTGTTAAATTTAGAGTTCTCAAGCTCAACGCCAGAGGCAGCGCTGTAGACACTCTCGATGCCAGAGGCGATGCTGTATCTCTCATCAACATCGAAGGCATCGCAGTAGGTCTCGATAGTGCAGACACACTGTACGTCTCGATAGCACAGGAGTCGCTGTATCTCTTCTCGATGTCAAAGGCATCACCGTAGGTCTCGCTACCACATATTTCAGTGTAGTTCTTCTCAACATCAAAGGTGTTGCTGTAGGTCTAGCTACAGCAGGCACCACTATAGCTGCTCTCAATGTTGAAGGCGATGCTGTAGGTCTCGCTACTGCAGACATCAGTGTAGCTGCTCTCAACATTGAAGGCGACACTAGATTTAGTCCTAACGCCATAGGCGACTGTGGCAGCTCTAAGGAAGGCATTGACAAGAGCAATGGCTGTAGTGTAGAACCACTTTCTTCATCATCATTGTCCAAAAAATTGGTTTGTTGCCAAAGGATCTGAACAGTTCATTAAATTCAGAAAATAATTCCAATTAAAATCTTCAAGTTCTCTGTTAAAATATTGGGTAGATTAGCCAAGAAAATAATCTTCATAGGAACACGACATCGCAAGGTGAACCACACTGACAAACAACTGGAAACAGTGGAAGGGGATATAGAGGCTAAACCCCTATTCATAAAAATTTCAAATATCCAGTTAAATGCTCGAGAAGCATTTAACTGAATACCAGAAGTCAGAAGGCCAAACACCCAATGCCCTCATGTCATGCATCCATGACTTTCAAGTATCTTCAACTCCTCGCCCTCAACCTCTGAGACAAATCTCTCTGCTAAGTTTCTTCCTCGAAGAAATGAATAACATTTATTTATAAACAAAATAAATTCTGCTCCATAACAAAGACATTCAGTTTAATTATTAATCAATTATAACTCATAGCAAATGTGTTAGAGATTAACACACTCAATGAAGCGATATATAATTTATAGAAAACAGAAAGTGCTATAATCCATTAAAAAAATCATTCAAACTGGCTATAATCCCTCTTTAAGATTCTCTAAGAATAGTTATACCTTTTAAAGGAAATATTATTTACTTTATTTAGAAACTTTAAATGTATTTACTTTTTAATAGAAAGAACTACGTTTTGAAATATTAACACATGACCTACTATTTCTGTAACCTTAAATTAGCGTAAACTATATTTACTTTTAATAAATTATATAGAAGTCAAGAAACATGTTATGTTTTACAAAAAGTGAATATTTTCCAGTTTTGTTAATGCATATATTGTTAATCATATTTACAGTAAACATATACAGATATTTTCCATTAATGGGCACAATCATGTTTTCATTATCGTCAGAATTATATATATAAGATATTTCTACAATTTTAAAGGTGTGTTTGGGGAAGTAGAACTTGTTCCATAAATAAGAATTTCATATATATCTTGTGTATTTTTTTAAATTTCTGTATATTTTCCTGTTTAATGGATGTTGGAAAGTGAATATTAATTTTATATAGTAGGAAACACAATATTTTACTCGAGAGATTGAATTCAGCTAGGAAGGCATTTTCGCCTTGCTTTCCTCGATGGTTAAAATCGTTGACCTGAGCTGGACTTCCTTCCAGAGGATGTGGGCGGCATTGGCTGCTCACTTTGTGAAAAGAGATACGTTCCCTGGGGTATAATAAAATCATAATGCTTTCTGCAAGACTTTTTGGTGTCAGACATGCACACTTTGTGACCTCGGTTGTGGTTGGTAGCACTGGAAGCATGTTGAAATTTAACCATGAAGGTTTGTGACTCTGGACAAAGAGTGTTAGCACTGGCAGACCTGTTAGACTGGCAGACCTCTAAATGTAATACTTTTTACACGTTTTGAGAAATTTCCAAATGCTATAATATTTTTATTTTCTAAAGAAAACAAGTTCACTTTAAAAAAGGGCTAGGTTAAATAAAAATAAAAAAGGAATTCATTTTAAGACATATTTATTTATAAAAAATTAATACAATCACAGTTATTACACAAATTTAAGTGCATTTTAAAGAGGCAAATATATATCCCTCTCTGTGTTATACTACAGAGTGTTCCAAAACATACACAAGTAACTACAGAAGGTTACACAAATTAGAAAATTATTTAATATATATTATATATATACACACATAGCAAGTATAGGATGCTACAAAGTTGCTAAAACTATTTCTTTCGAAAACAAAATTGAAATGGATTACTCCAATGCACTAATAACTTGCTAATATTCAATTAACTCTTAGATTTATATATGCAAGAGCATGTGAGCTTGTTCTTGTCTTGTTCCATCTTTACTAAGTAGTGGATTAAACACAAACAATTATTTTTATACTAAATTTCACTCATTAGATCTCTAATCCCAAATGGTGCCATATGACATATAATATCGAAGGATGATTCAAGAGGAGAATCATAATCTGTTTCACCCCAGCCAGACATCATTGCTCAAGTTGGTATTAATTTAGAGTTTTCCTCTGCAGAGAAAAACATTGATTTAGATCCATATGGTTTACATTATTGTTTGAATTATGGGCAATTGTATTATTTTTAAATATCTGTTACTTTCGCATTCCACACACTTTCTAAAATACATTTTTGCTCATCTCCACCTATGTATATTTCGCAGATAAGTAACTATTGCTTGCCAATATCTTCATTATTCTCATACTCCATACACCCACTCTCCCATTTTAAGCCATGGTGGTGGTTACTAACCCATCTTTTAGTTTTGTTGTGTTTGGGAGTTAAATATTTCCAAATAGTGATTTTAAGCTGAATACAGTTGTATGTTCTTCCATATCAGTAATAGCTAATTCTTTAATGATACATTTTTCTGGAGATTGAAATCCTTGTACATTGTATAACATCTCATCAGAATCATGATTCATCATCTACTGACTCAAGCTATTATCTTCACCAGCTTACTCATACATTGTAACTTGCTAATCTGACGTGAATCATTAAAGCATAAGCTTGCATATGTTCTGGAATTGGTGCATTTGCAATTATTTTCATTCTTAAATCAATTATGCTATTTTTATTTGTACCATTTTGTTTGCTTACATCAAACACAAATAATGCACCTCTTGTTTGAAATGTTTTGGGTTCTAGTACCGGCGAAGGGTTTTTGTTATAATACATTTCCTGAAACTTTGTGTAAGGAATTCGCCAGTAGCAAAGTTTATGTTTAAATCCACATAGGAATAGGTTTGACTGTTTAAATACAATTTAATAACTTCCATATCACAATTTTCGAATATTGATCTGTCTGATTTTAAATTGTTTTGTTGGTTTTTTGAAAACAAATGACAACATATCTCAGGTTTTTCGACGAAAAGCTTGATTTCACACTCCACACTATTTTTTGAGTTGTTGGTAGAGTTGGAAAAACCTGTAAACCTAACAATCTGAAATCAATATCTAGATTCTTCCCTTTTTCGATATATTTTAAAAACGTTACATATTCATGAGTTTTAATTTCAATATGTGTCATTAGCCATTAAAAAGTATTTAATTTAAATGTTACACCTTCCTTGTTATTAGCTAATCACATACTGCATTGAAATGCGCATTGCCAAATAGAATAACAAATTCTTGTTTAGCATTTAACATGATGTGTTTGTAGTCTTCAGCAAAGCCAAGTACCATACTTAACTGTATAACAACTTATTATTTTCCTCCTGGGATTTATTTGTAGTGAATAATCAGTAGCATTGCTCCACCCAGTCATAATCCATGTGTAAATATTGTTTAAAGTTTGCAAGAGATAGGTTTTTATGGTGGGGGTAATTCCAACATCTCATGTTTGATCAATTTCCACACCATTGAGCAGATATGCAATTCTGTCGATTAAATGAAGTATATCATTTCTTACTATCTTTTTGTTACTGGATTACTTGCACCGGCTATCTTTTTAATTGTTCCTCCAAACATTCAACTTGATTTCGATGGTAAAATGTAAATAACATGATATTGTATAGAATCCTTATTTCTGAAGGAAACATATGGACCTGCTTGGAGAGGTTCATACACATGTATTTCCATATTGGTGATTGTATTTTCATAACTGATTGCTTCTTCAACATTAAGTATGTCTTCCATTTATATTAACAGTATATCCTAATTCTTTTAAAAACAGTTCGATGCCCTGTGTTAGCTTCACAGGTGACTTATTTGAAGTTAATGTTTTGTGCTGGCATTTACATCTTTTAATAGTTACTTTCTTCGAAATGCATTCCTTAGAGAGCCACTTATTTAAAGAACTGCTTACCTTATTTCGTATTTACTATTATACACAATACCCATTCTGATTATAATGTACACAGAATAAAGGTGTTTATATATATTTTTTTAAAATGTAAATGAATGGTAATTTGTTTGTTTCTAAAATTGATAAGTTTACTATCTTGATCGACAATTCTAACTATTTCATCAACATGATTCACTATTACTGGAAGATATATAAAAGTATTTGGTTTTTCAATTATTTTACATCCTGGAGCCACTGAATACATGCATTCATGTAGGCCTATTATATTTGCCAGTTTCCCATTCAAATATGAATCACCTACAATATTAAAATTTATACGACATACATACCCAACATATTTGCAATCAAATTGTCTTTCGAGAAATCCATATAAATGTTACTATACGTTGCACTTCTTAATGTATTTGGATTTCCACGTAATCAGTAATGTACATTTACAGGTAATGGCACTTAAATGAATTTAAATAAACGTATCAGTATCACAATCTTGTAGGTTTGTTCACCAATGTTAACTGTAAATGATTGGTTGTGCATATCAATGTTTGATATGCTGCTGTAGGTTACTAATTCGATTAGTCTTATTTGCCATTCTCCATGTAACTCCAAAGCTGGGAATTATACCACACACAATTGCGATGAATTCCTACTTAATATCAACATAATTGACACATTACTATTATATTTTACAATTACATTAACTATATATCATATTTATAGACAAAGAAAATATACATAAATGTCCACAATTGATTGTATTTGGTAATTGTTCCATTTGGTAATTGTATCTCAATTGTGTGGTTTTTAAATAATTATGTATTTAAATTGGAGGACGTAAGTCACTGAAACTGTCATAATACAAGATCGAGTTATGTTTTTAATTAATGCTAGCCAATGTGTTCCTTTGTTTTGTTTTGAATCTAAATTAACTATCATACATTCATGGAGATTTGGTTTCTTTGGGAAATTGTCACTCATATACACACCTCGGAAATAGGGAATATCTCGTTTCTTTACAAATACATTGATATATTTGTTTGTTAATGCCCATTTTGGCAGACTATTTAGGACTTTATAGGCATCCCCCCATTTCGAGTTCTTCATCCTTGTCTGATTTAAATGGTTTCAAATACCTTCCTTTAGCACTTGATTTAACTGCTCTACTAATTGCCGAAACTCTTCCAAGGATTGATCCAAGAGATGTTAATGCTGGAAATAGGAAAGGGATTACTACTCCTTTCTATGTTTTTCGATTGGTTTTACTTTTTACACCCATGCCTCTCTTCACCTTCGCATAAATAACTTTATCTGCAACCCAAGCTCCAAGTTTTTCACCTGTAGATGTAGATGGATTCTTCCTTATATTTGCTGCTTTATCGGTTAGACTCATATCTGCTTTATGCCTTTTTTCCAAATAGTTTGTTCGATTGTAAACTATATTGTGTTATTTACAAACATTATTCAAAGAGTTTATTCCTGGATAGTTCCATGCCAAACGTTTTTCAAGTTTAGTACCAAGTCCACAATAAATGTATTTCGGTAAATGCAATTCAAATGGTAATTTATTAATAAATGTATTCTATACACCATGTCCTTTTCGATACATTTAGTACAAGCTATTATTTTCAAATTAATGAGAACCTATATTTATAGTTTTTCTTTTAGTATGTTATGTAATACTGTCTAATTGTGCAGAAATGAAGGTTATACAATAAAGGTACATCTGCTGGTAATTGTAAATATGAAATAAAATGTTATTTAACAGAAATATGGCATTCTCTTACCATCAAATATACGTTGAATAATAAGGGGCCCTTCTTCATATGGAAAAACTTGTGTTATTATGTCGATGTTGGAACATCCGATTGGAATTAAATTTGAAAGCATATATGTGTTTTGTAAAACAATACAAGAGAAATGTCAGCAATGAGCGACCAATTTGTCGTTAATTGAAGGAATGCAATATTTCCCTTTTACAAATAAATAAGATATAGTGCCTCCGAATGAAGCATTACACAATTCCGTATTTATTTTTGACAATGTTTGGTGTGGACTGCAGGGTGAAATACAGCAATATTTTATTTTGGTCGACATTCAAATGCTGATTGTTTTTATATATCACAAAATTTTGCAAGTATACCAAAACATAATTGTGTTTAAAATGGATAATATGAATCTGCAACATATTTACAATTATCATATTTTAGGTAATTTGACATTTACAAAGTCTAAAATGATGTGTTTTTACTCTTGTAAAGACAACTACAGTTTTTTGGTGTATATAGCAATACTTCCCCTATATAAAGGGGGATATAAGTCTGGTTTTGACCGTTTTTACTTCCAGGCGAAGAACAATAAGAATTTCAAAGTTTGAACATAGCAGTATACAACATCATTATTACAATATCTTTTTAACCAAATATCGCGATGGAAATTGTGATTTGAAATGCCATATATTATGTAATATGGGTATTACTGTGAAAGATACTGATGCGGTAAATAAATGTTATTTGGAAGTCCTAAACACCATTAAGTTGAATGTGTTTATCTCTCAACCAAGCAATACTCAAGATAAATGAATAAAGTTAGTTGATTTGAATGATAATGTTTATAGAACACGATTGTAATTGCAAACATTAAAAAAATATTCAGAATTATTTGCAGATTAGTGAACTTAGAATAGAAGAATATTTAAATAATTTTAGTAAAGACAATAATGAGTTGAAAAACATAATTTTAAAACACAACTTACAGAAATGCAAGAAAAATTAAGGGTTGTAATTATTGGAGAAGTAAGTACTACTATTACAAAGCAACTTGAAACACGAGATGAACAAACAATGCAATATATAAGTAATGAATTGATTTATAAAAAATTGGGTTTAGTTACAGAAACAGATCTGAGAAAACAAAATAATGATTTCGAAATGCAGATAAATTATTTTATTAATCATTTGAAAGTTAAGACTATAGCTAAATTATGTGTTGGTTTAAGTCAAGCCCATAAGATTGAAAAATCACAAACTATTCGACCTACTGCAACAGTTAGAAAACCAACAACATAATTCATATATAAATAGTTTGATTTTAATGTAATATAATCAAAACATGTCTGGCTCTGCTTCAGAATTACATAACATTATATCTGCTGTGAAGGAGAAATATTTGCAAGCCAAATGAGCCCATATGGAATGGGATGTTTAATTCGAAGAAATATTAAAACCTGTTAAGAATTGAGTGGATACATTGCATTCTGTGTTGAATTTACCTAAAGAAACTCCTTTGGAAATCAAACCTGAAGAACCTTTAATCAAACCTTTAAAAAGAAGAACAAAATGCAACCCCTTTCTTAATTAGCATGTTGTTATTTAGCTTTAAAACATATTTCACCTATGCACGATACAACATTCGGTGTTTATCGACATGAAAACGAGTGGTTTCTTGGTCATTCAGTAATAACATTTTTTCCTGGAAATAAAATTAAAATATGTCATTACATAACTGATGTGAGTCTATAATTGTTTTAATTATTGTTTAAAAACTTTTCAAATGGATATTCCGACACTAATTTGCAGAGATACAAAGTACTTGTTCGTCAGGCAATTGTGAATAACTGTTTAGGAGATGAAAACAACCTGAAACTACATTTATTAAGCAATATTGTCGGAAGTGGAATATATAAAGATGAAGTTGGTGGTCAGTTTTCTCATGTAATTGGAACAATCCTAATGAATTTGTCGATAGATTAAAACTTCCGATCGCTTCGAGAGAGCCTGGGAATATTTCACACACAAACAAAATTTTTTATATTATTGAAAAGTTGAAAGGAGATGGTTATTTTACCAATGAATTTCAGTAAGTTTGCTCAAGAGCTTCATGCCCCTGCAAGGATAAGATATCCTAGAAGACGAATTATAACTCATGGTTTAAAGGATCTTTGTCAAGCCGATTTATGTGAAAAGACATTGATTTACACATACAATGCGGGATAGAAGTGTATTTAAACCATAATAGACGTTTATTCAAAGTATTGTTGGGCTATAACTAAAAAAAAAAAAAAAAACAAAAAAAAAAAAAACAAAACTGGGAAACCGTTAACCGATGCAATGAAGATCGCTTTGAAAGAGAGAAAGCCAAATTTGCTCCAAACCAATAGAGGATCCGAATTTTTTCTGCGCCATTCAGGAAACTAATGACAGGATATGCTATTAATCACTAGGGTAGATATTCTGAACTTAAAGTTAATGTTGTGGAATGATACAACAAATTTATTAAGCAATTAATATACAAGCACTTTACATCGAGGGGTACTTACAAATTGGTGGATGTTTTGCCTGAAATAGTTAAATTTTATAATTCCAGATATCATAGAACTATCAAGACGGCACCCAAAAAAGTTACCCACAGTACTCTGATGGAAACTGTGTATAATAATGTTAAAGTAATCGACAAGAGAAAACAAAAGCTTAAAGTTGGTAAATATATATGAACTTCAAATTAGAAAGGAATCTTTCAGAAAAAATGTATGGTTAATTGGTCTTATGTTATATTTAACATTATTTCAATTAGACAATCATTTCCCACAGTGTATTAACTTGAAACCTATGATGGAGAGCCTATAAATGGGGGTTTTTTTACAAACATGAACTGCCAAAAGTCAGTTCTCCAAATGAATATTTGGTTAATAAAATAATTAAAAGGAAAAAAGATATGCCCTTGGTTCAATGGAGGAGTTTCTCAAAAGCACATGCTTCTTGGGTTAAGAATCAATATGTTAAAATATTGTAATACAATGTTTGTAAAATTATGATAGTAAATAAAATATTTTAAATCATATTTGATGTCTTATTTTTTTTTTAAATCCACTAGAATGGCATGTATGTGTAATTTATTCTGCAATCAATCCAAAAGCTAATTGGATTATTATTTTATTGGATTAATGTTTGAGTGATAATACAGTAAGCTTAAATCCTTTTAATTATACATTGCTTGAAAATAATTCATTAAAAATATCCCCAACTTCTTTAATTATTTAATTAAATTTTTTTCTAAAACAATTCTTTGTTGGCGGAGTGTGAAGTTTTCCATAACCGATACCTATTACAAAGGAAAGAGAATAGTCTTCCTGCGATAATGATCGGATTCAAGGTTGTAGAGAGAGAGAGAGAGAGAGAGAGAGAGAGAGAGAGAGAGAGAGAGAGAGATAGAGAGAGAGAGTGTGAAAAAGGGGGGGGGGAGACGAACGAGTGAGATAGGACTAAACCTCAGTTTATGTTCATTATGTGTTCGTAACAATACTTTCATTTAGTTTCTCTTAAACATCCAGAATGGGTTTAGACAACCATACACACAAGCTGGGGTTCCGGTGTTAGAAAAGAACAGTTATAATTTCATTCCCTTCATTGCATTAAATTCGTTAATAATAACAAAGGAAGAAATTAAACTACTTTTCTGGAAATTTCATCGAAGATTTATATATGTTTTCACTTCACTATGGGGGATTTGGTATAAGAGGTGAAAAAATAATAATTTATCATGGTAGTGAAAGTTATTTGGAAACAATAAATTGCATTTCTGTAAATAATGTTTCATATCTACAGCTATTATTTTCAATATCGTTTTTTAATGTTAAGGGAATAATGTTTCAGCAAAATTTCGTCAATATTTATTCATTGGAAATATACGTTCAGACACTCGAGACTCGAAATAGGTAATTAAAAAAAAGGCATAAAGGCTTGAAGACTGCTGACCAGCTCCAGGTATGGCGAGTCAAGAGAAGGGGCAGGCGGGCGGAATAAGTACTCCTCTTACAGAACCAGACAGGGCAGAGTT
This sequence comes from Dryococelus australis, assembly GCA_029891345.1. NCBI lineage: Eukaryota > Metazoa > Arthropoda > Insecta > Phasmatodea > Phasmatidae > Dryococelus > Dryococelus australis. The sequence continues at coordinate 292,599,584 of CM056995.1, read as the reverse complement.
TCGGGAGAGTCCACAATTCATTGGTAGAGCATAGTTTTGCAAACAGCTCACTGCTTCGGGTGAGTTCAAATTCTCTGTCCGATGGAAGTTAGGTAGAAAAGAAGCTAGCTCTTGATCTGGACAAAGACGTGTTCTGGTCTGGAGGGGGAGGGGAATGCATCGCCAAAATGCAGTTTGGGATAAGGGAGGAGTTGTGAGAGGGGGTGTGTAACACCCTCTATGGTCAGGGCAGTATTCCAACTATTCGAAAACATGTTCTGGGCTGGTGGGGGAGGGGGATGCATCGCCTAAGATGCAGCCTGGTCTAAGGGAGGAGTTGGGGGATGTGTAGGCAGGACCGATTGGAACACTTCTCGCTGGCTGGCACCATCTTTAGTATAAAGCCAAACCTTGTCCTGGATACACACATTCATTGCTCTCTCCTCTGAAGCCCCTCTTCACTGGGTGCTGCATTCTGGCAGGGTCCCATCCAACGATCGTGGGACAGGTGTTCAGCGAACTTTGGTCAGTGGGCTTCAAAACTCTTATAAACGTTTCAATAGATTATTCCTTTATCTGGGATTCAGACCTCATTCGCAGTCATCGTAAACTATAGTGCGAATTATTTTATATAATTTAAAATTTATCGGGAAACAATTGTTTGTTGTATTATGACAATATAGTGCATCCATTATATTTATAAGCGTTTATCGTGTAAACCCCATTTCTGAGATCTGTCTACGAAAGTTCATAGAATTTTCAACCATCGTTTCGTTAACTAGTGCGGTGAATTTCCCAGACTTACTGGAAATTTGTGTTAACATTATTCGGGTCAATGTAGTATTATTCTTTGTGGGATTAAGTCGTTCTTTTTCACGCCACCTGGGTCTCCTTACAATTCAATGGAAATTGTGTTAAAAGTGAATTATTCTATCAATAGGGAAATTAAAATCTTCCTGGGAAGTAAAACTTGCGTTGAAAATCTGATTAAGTTTCTTTAAAAATGTCATGTGAAACATTTAAGAAGACGTGATTAAATTGTTCGTGGATAATAACTCATTAGATGTAGGGAAATAGGTTTTGTAATTCGTAAATAGGACATTTTTATTTATTTGTGATGTAATTTTTATTGTCCAAGAATTTCCCCCCTAACCTAGGTTGCCTCTGGTATAACACAGCTTATAACTCAATGTAAGTGCTACGCTCAACTCATTCATACATCAGACTCCACATCGAACTGACATGTTTTAATATCATTTAAAGTACGTGTACAAATGAGAGGGATACGTACACTATTGTGCATGGTTAAAATTTAATTCGTAGGGAAATAGTTTCCATAATTCATTTAGTGAGTCGTATTCAGAGTTTTTACCATAATTTCAATTCTGCGCTAGCTCTGCGTCTATAATCGTGCTTATAAGTTGGCATACGTCATACACTGCAGTCACTGCTTCAGCAACCTCGCAGCCAGACAGACATGTTTTAAAATTATGTAATATGCATGTAGAACTCTGAGGCATCAAGTATTTTAATTTTTTTTTTACATGTTTTCAAAACTTAGTTATTGTGTTTAGGAAGACTGCTGTCTAATTTATATAATCGTAGAGACATTTTTTTTGCTTCATTGTAGATCATTTAGTGAGTTAGCACTTGTCGACACCATGTAGCTGTGTTCGTTATACTTCTCTCATTTGAAATATATTTCGATAATATTCGTTTGAAGACTCCGAAATTTCTCTTGTGTAATACGTCACCACTGTTATTCATTTGGAATATTATCTTTCAAAGTCGCCTATCTCCCAACGCCGTCTACAAGCAATATCCCACTACAAACACACAAAAAAAACTTATGCCACTCTTGCACAAAACTTATCACCTATATACCACTTCCCCAAGACACCACACCTCAGTACGATGCCAGAGCTCCAAGGGTGAGGACTTACCAGAGTTACTCCCCAACTCAAAAAAGAAAGAAAGGAAATAAAGAACTGTACACAAAAAAATTCCCATAAAAGAAATTTGATAAAACCTTTTTAATAAACTTATTTGATCCAATTTATTTGATCACATTTTATCGGATTAAGATTGGATTAATATTTAATCCCATCAGATTAAAGTTGATCGGATTAAATCGGATTAAGGATTAACCCTTTTGATATAAATTTGATATCAAAGGGTTAATCCGATTAATCAAAAGTGAAGTAGGACCCGTGCGCCTCTACTACTTATAATACATATTGTTACGTTTTAATAAAAGCCATGCTTTGCTCTGAGCCTTATGGGCTCCGTACAGTCTATTTGGGGGATGCGTATCACAGAGGTAGAACACAAGTTTATTTCATTCCGTCCATATATTTAAAACTTTTATTAAGCTGATACAATATATCTCGTACATGTTACATTATACTGCAATACTTTATATTACACTTGGGGAGCGTAATGCTTTAAGCTTATCTACATATCTGCATTATTATCTATTACATTACGGCCACGTAACTAGCTATAGTGTGTCCATTCGACGACCCTGCTGGAACGGCTTTACATGTAGAGTTCCCGAATGCTGAATGCTATTGCGATCACGGTGGTTCGAACCCCATCTGCTAGTCCATCTTGTCCCGTCGTCTGCTTGGTGAGGTAAGACCCGGGCTCGACGCTCTGCAGTCCTCATAAATGAAGTGTCGGCTCTGTTATATCAACTTCCGCGGCTTCGTGTCCTGGTTGCACGGCAGCGCCTCGCCTTCGCGACCATCGCTCTTTTTACTGTTGTGCTGGTGGGTTCACGCAAGCGCCTAAGCAAAGGCTTACCCACACCACAATAATATACATAAAAATTATTGTCAAAAATTGTTGAATAAGAGAATTTTGTGGTTTTATATTTGTTGGTGGAACATTGGATAAACGTGTGAAGGACAATGGTTGGTGTTTTGTTAAATTTGTGCGCGTTATGCCATCGTTCTTTTTCAACCAGAACCCAAGTTAATCTATTTAACAAAAAATGTAATACAACATATAATAATATACAAATATTAACACATTAATTTGAAAATCTGTTAAAATAAGATAGAGTGGTAATTTTTTATTCGTTCGTAGAGCTTTGGGTAAATACGCTAAAGGGAACGGTTGGCGTTCTGTAAATGTGTGCGCATTGGGCCAATGTTGTTTCCCACCCAACATCCAACCATATATGTTTAATGAAAATTATGTTAAAACATACAATAAGATACACATACTAACTCATTCATTGATTAAAAATATGTTAAAAGAGAGAAAGTGATGATTTTGTGCTTGTCGATTGAGCATTGGACAAACGTGTCAAAGACAACGGCTGGAGTATTTTAAATATGTACAGGTTGGGCCAACATTTGTTTTCCAACCAATGTTTTGGTGACTTGTCGGAAAACATACTGTTGTCATTTGGTATGTAATTTTTGTTGGGCCAACATTGCGTTACCAATATTATGCGAACAAAGGGAATTACCATATTTCTGATGAAATAACATTACATTTTCGTATGAGTGTTTAAAAACAATGTTTTTAACACACAAAGCATGTCTTATTTAAAATTGACTTCGTTGGTTATGTTTTGGTTATGTGTCAGAGTACATAGGGTCGGCATTTGGTATGTACTATACCCTTTCGTTGGGCCAACATTGTACACTTTTCGTCACAAAAAATGAGCGATCTTGTGTAGCTGAAAATATTTCTAAGTCCCACTTCGGGTATGATCTGCAGGCTGCCCCCTCCCAAGTCACAATCACGTGCCGCGGAGTGGGCGTGGCTGAGCTGTAGCAACACATGGCTTTGGAGGAAAAATTATACAAAACTCGAATAATAGTTCTGTGAGCTCAGTTTTGTCCAAATATATTCCAACACATTATATGTAATGTAGTTAAAGTAAATCAGTGGTGAAACCTTAGGAATTATGAACTAGTATGTATCAGATCTGAGAAACTATTGTAAATTATAAATTTGAACAGACCACATTGGACCATTTGAATAAATTACTTCAAAATCATGCATAATTGTAAATATGAAAGGAGGTGTTACGTTATAATTCCCCTTGCCAACAAACACGAGATCTTTGAAAACATAAAGTGATAATCACTAAAAACATTAAATAATACATAACATGGAATAATGTTTTCATATGTATAATTAGAGACCATTAAATGTCTCAAAATGAATGGCCTGTAGACTAGACTTCACAATCCAATGAATACCCAATCAACTACTGTATATTCACTGTTTGTTTCTCGAGTTAAGTGGCCAATATTGCTCTAAACCATACAGCACGTGATCCCGAACTTCTTTCCTTGCTAGTTTCCTATTTACGTCGCACATTCCTGAGTGAGCCTTGTTAACTGTAATCCAATGCAAAGGTACATTAGGTCTATAAGTGTGTAAAGTTTAGCTTGTCCTCTAAATAATCCGCGCAGTTTTCCTGTTCCTGGTTTGTTCCGTTCATAAAGTAAAGGCCTATTTACATGCACCGACATGTCTTAACCAAATTTGGATTACAGTAAATAGCTATTGATTATTAAAGTGTTATAACACCAATTTACTACAGTATTATTTGCGGAAGTGATTATAGTCTCTTGAGAGATCTACGGTTACTTAAAAATACTCAAAATATTCACTTTTTAAAATATAATAACATGTAGAATGTATGCAGCGAGCTACTAGATATATTTCGAAGGAAACTATTCGCATTAATGTGAGCACTTCTTGATGCCTGTCGCATTTTATATATGGACGTATGCACCCAAATGTCAATAAAGATTACATATTAAGACGTAACTAAGTTTTTATTTTCACTTATACACGGACTGAAGTATAAATAAAATTGCTTGCATGTTTCATCTGTGTGTTATAGCACCATCGTGTTAAGAGCTCACTTTGACGCGAACAGCCTATATTACCATTACATCTAAGCTGGACAGTTCAACTCGACGTGTTTTGTCATGATGTGGTTTCTCACCGAACTGCCTCCATTGGCGATTCGTGCTAGTAATGGTAAGTAACCCAATTTGGAATACTTGGTGACTGGCAGACACCACACCGACCAGTCACCTAACTGATTGGTGGATACTGGTATAAGTGTGCTTTCTAGCAATTGGCCTCTCAATGTTTCGCGCCATTTTATGCTAATGCTACCCACTGTGGTGTACATAACTACCATTTGTTTAATAATATGTCACATTGTGATAACAAACATGATTCGTCAACATTATATATATATATATTTATAAATCGTTGTCTATCCCACAACTACAAAAAAAAAATCCCAATTTGCAACTTGCCTTAACTTGGACTATCTTACACGTGAAACATTCACACATATAAACATTTACTAAATAAATGTTTCTTTTAAGAATTACCGTCCTTACGGGATATTATATTGTAATTTCTTAGTTTAAGTTCTGATTGATTGACCGAAAACAGAAAATTTAACCGTCGGAATACCGTTTTCTGTGCCTGTAAGAAATAGACATAGAGATAGGGAATTGCATTTTCTTTATAACACATTTACCAACATCTGACTTAGAAGTCCCCGCACTTTGACCTCATACCTACCAAAATCGTAGATATTATAGTGACGTAAAGGGTTGGGAAAGTGGAGGTGCGTTTTGAATATTAGTAATATGACATGCAGTCAAATGAAAAGTTACTGAACCAGAGTTCCAAAACGTCGTTCAGGAAGGTCCATCCTTATCCACTAAGTTCCATTTCGCAGTGATTGTTTAACAATATTTAATTATTGATCACCAATTTGTTCTACTTTCTAACCCTTTCTTCTCCGTTTATTAAATTTGGTAGTACAAGTCAGAAAATGAATAATTTCACAATAACAATTTAATTTGTAATGTTGTGAGTACTATATAAGAATTACTTTGGCGCACAGGGATGGGGGATAGGAGCGGAGGAACCGCCCACCGCCATGTTGGAATTTCTCTTTTTTCCCTAAAAATTTCCGTTTTCTTCAAAATGAACTAAATGTCCCTAAAAATTTGGATGTTCAGTAAAAACGTCCCTTTTTTCCCCTAAAAAATTCCCATTTTCCCAGGCAGATCAGTGACCCTGGGTAGAGCAGTCAGACTGATCAGCGACCCAGGGTCAAGGATAATAGACCCCGGTGACCGGGATCAGAGACCCCAGGGTCAGGAGATCAGGACCAGGACCTTTGTCCTTGACCTTCGACATTTGACCAAAAAAATCCAAAACAGTAAAAAAATTTGACAAAATTCCAAAAAGATTTTTTAAATCCCAAAAAGTATATTTATTAAAAGCACTAAATATTATTTCAAAAATATTTGAAAACGTATTCTAAAATTGTTGAAAATATATCATTAACAATTTATTAAAAAATTACATATTTAAACTATAATAACAAATGTACTAATAAATGTATTTAAAAAAATATATTCAGAAATCATTTTAAAAATCTATAAAATATTAGTACTAAAAATTAATTAAATAATTATTAAAAATCATTAAAAAATGTATTAACAAATGAAATTCCCAGAGGTCACCCCTCACCCATACACATCCACTATCTTAGTAGGTGAAAGGGACGACCATCTTGGTATGTGGCCACCATGTTGGTAGGCGACCGCCATCTTGGTAGGCAGTCACCATCTTGGTAGGCGACCACCATATAGGTAGTGACCACCATATGGTAGGCGACCACCATCAAGGTAGATATCACCTGTCTGCCATATTGGATGTGGGTAACCATGACCTTAAACACATGACCTTGAATGACCTTGAAAACCAAAACTCGAGAAAAATACATAAGAGTCAACAAGCATAATTCATTACAACTACCACTGCAATACTGGATGTAGTACCCTCGTCCTTGACCCCATGACCTTGAATGAGCTTGAAAACCAAATCTCGAGAAGAAATACATAAAAATCAACAAGCATATTACAACTAACTTCTGCCACCATATTAAATGCAGATGACCTGACTATGACCCCGTAATCTTAAATTACCTTGAAAACAAAAACTAGAGAACAATACATAAAAGTCAGCATGCGTATTACATCCTAAACTACTACCATCATTTTAGATACAGACAACCTTGACCTTTGCCCCATAACCGTGAATAACATCGAAAACATAAATTCGAGAAAAGTACATTTTCAATAAACTGAAGTTATCGCTGCCAAATTTATGTGTTTAGCTGCAACGTGTGACCTCGAATAAGGAGATTTGGCCATTATACATTATGTATTCTGGAAGGCACAGTTGCCTGCAATATTTTAAATGGTGAATTTATAGCTGCCATATTCACATGTATCACTCATGATATTGAATAAGGATATATATATATATATATATATATATAATATATATATATATATATATATATATATATATATATATATATATATATATATATATATGGACTACCATGCCACAAGCCTTCATAATTTTTTGGATAAACCTGTTACTGACGCCAGAATTATTGGCAACCCTATCAGCTACTTTGTTGATCGGTATGTTTTAACACTCATACCTATTTAGCCTCGCGGTCATAACACTTACTTATACTTCTTTACTACTTCCCTTTCTCTTCTATAAACATACTTTTTATATATTCCTAAATATTCACTGACATCTTATGAAAACTAAATCTGCAATTAAATATGCATGTGATGGGGTAATATTTCCAGGTCGTATACTACAAAGCCAGATCCGCGTACATAGTTGTTCCACCTCTCCCCAACAAACCCCCGCACCCACGTTCAAACAAGTGCCACAACGTCTGGCGCAGACAGTAGCTTGCTTCTTGATCGCTGACCTGGTCGAACGAGCGTATACATGTTTGCTCCGTAACTAAGCCAAACAATTTTTTAGGTCATTTGGAAAGCTTTCAGTCGTTCTCGTACAATTATACGTGCAACAGAGTGTACAGTGTCGTCTCATTTCGAAATATTTTCCGTGCCTAAATATTACAGATAATTTCCCTGCACTATGTTTTTGTTCATGGCATAGCAAAGTCATGTTTTCGGCTATTCTTTTAAGCTGGTTTCTTCAGCTACATTGTTTTTATTCCTTTTAATAAAATATTCTTTAAAGTGAGCTCTTTAGGCAGACATAACCGTTTAAAACGTAGAGGTAATATGAATATACGTAAAAACATTTGGCTTTAGCCAGTCATTACGAATGTAAGACATAACAACTATAATCAGATAGTGAACGTTAAGCATTCCTGGGGCCTTGTTGGTGTAGTGCTTAGACACCTCTCCTCCCACCATGGAGAACCGGGTTCGGTTCCCGACGAGGTCACATCTGGATGCCGCTGGTCGGTGGGTTTTCTCACTGATCTCCTATTTACCCCACTCTTGCATTCCAGCGCTGCTCCATACTCATCTCGCTTTACCCTCAAGGGCTCTCAAGACCTCGGTGTTAAGAGCCGCCCAAATCTCTTCACTCGCTCATTAAGCATTCCGCCTACCAGGACGTATTTTGTCCAGAATGGCGAAGTGCTGAGGACGACCCAGGCACGCGCATCACATGCATCATCTTCTCTATGTGCAAGGTACTGAACAAGTGTGCAGTCTTTCCTTTAAAAAGTATCTCAGAGACAACTTTAAAATTAGGCCTATTTCATAAAATATTTGCTACATTTTCTTATTACCGAGCAGTAAAGTAAAATATATTTATATCTTCTAGTATCCTGTCGTGCATTTACATCGTAATCCAATATTCATATACTGAGCTTTCACCCATGCACTAAAACGGTAATGCTGAATATCTGTTTACATTTGGACAGTTTCGTTTGGCGTGATCGGCGCAAATGTGAACTGAACCTGGCTTTAGTGTGTAATAATCCAACGGAAACCTTGGAGTGAGTGAAGAAATTTGGGCGGCTCTTAACAGTGAGGTCTTATATACATATAACAAATTTAAAAACAAATAATTTTATGGCACCTTTGTGAAAATACAGCAAGTTTCACATTAATCTTAGTTGTATATAGTACCATGGCCTACTATAGGCCTAAAAGGTACTAGTTGTCTACAAAATGTGGTACGAATCTATTGTGTAATTTCCGAAATATGACGTTAAAAGCTTATTGTTTTCACGTTGGTGAACCAATAAGAACGGACCTTCCTAGATTTAAAAACGTACATGATTAACTGTGAAAATACACGATTGGGTTTTACCTAGTAAAATAACTCCCCAGATATGAAATGGCGCCTTACTGTATTAAAATAACAACCCTTCTGAAATTAAGAAAACGGCTTGGCAGAACATTGTAAAATCAGATATCCTTACCAAGTTTAATATGTGCACCGAATTTGGTTTCACAGGATCGAATATTATTATGAGGGGACATACAGTACACAGACAGACATTTGCATGATTATATAAGCTCATTATACCAAGGAAAGTAGCTTAATATTAAATGGAAGTGAAAGGGAATTGAATGCTTCAAGTTAAGCAAGAAATCATGAAGGGATTATCCATTATTTCGAATTATTAAATAACTGTTTGTAGCACCATTAATTTTCGAAATAAACTGTTTACCACCGCAAATAAATGTCTCAAGAAGAAATAAATAAACGGTTTAAATATTATAAGCTGTGTATAAAGTTTCCTTTTTTTGTTATTGTTGTTAATGTTTAAATGGATTCAGAAAGTGTTTCATACAACTAGTGGCGTACCCTGTTAGGTTTACTTGCATTTTTTCATGGTTTCACAGAATTTTTTGGATATCATTATTTTCGTTTTTTCCTTCGATAATATAGATTTATTATATGTACTTAAGATTATGTTGGTTCAGCGATGCAATGAGTTAGGCCACCGTTTAAAAAAAAACGTTAATTTTGAATCCATGCTACATACACTAACGCAGAAGAAAACAATGAGATTAATAAGTCTGGCGGACGAACGTTTGCTTCCACCTGAGATTTATTTTAGGTAACGCCACATATAAAAACCTCTATTGGAATCACGCTGCAAAAGGTTTTGTTGCCTTCTCTAAAACATGCTATAATAAGTCATCTTCTTGCTTCGCATACAATACAATAAATACTTACTGATCTCTGGTGTGGTGATACTTTATTATGTAATCATGTTCAAATCGTATTTTCGCATATAATTGACGAATAATTTACACGCCGTACTTTATGATTGTTTAGTGTTGTGTGTAGTATACGACGTCAGGAATGCATTTCCCTAACATAAATTATAAAGGCTACATCAAGAAACATACAGTATGTATTGTCATTATTACGGACAGTACACGCAGCGACGTGTGCAGAGCTCAAGGCAGGTGCCAGTGCATATATAGCTATTAGATGGTGCAGGCTAAGTTGGCCAGGCTGTTAAAGCAGCATGCCTGTCTACGTGGGTCCGTCGTAGATCAAAGTGCCACTGCAGCTGAACTGACGCCATAAACTTGGTTAGTGAACGCGACGATAGAAGGGAAGAGTGTACAGAGAGCGAGAAACTCGCAGGGATCGCAGGTGTACAAATCAGTGTGAGTCAATGTTCAGGAACTTAATGACAACCCATTACTTCACGCTGCGAGGCATGTAGCGAGTGGCAATGCGTTTTAATTGCCCTTGACCATGCAGAATGAGTGATCAAGTTAATATCTGTAATAACCACGGCGAAAATACATTGAAATTGATGTGGCTCGATTTCGCGTCGTAAAGAAATCGGGAAATCTGTTCATGTATTGTTTTTTTAATTGCAAGCATGCCGACATACGTACATTATCTGCTAAAGGCTGTTCACGGTAAAATGAGCACTTTTGAGGCAATAGTTACTTTTATATTTCAGCCATTTTTATTCTTTAACCACCTTTTACATTATATATATAATATATATATATATATATATATATATATATATATATATATATATATAGCCATGTAAGTAATAACCACAGTGTAAATATTTTACCGCACACTGAAGTTAATGCATAAGGCTAAAGTAATACATATTTATTGACTATTATGCATATTGAAATAGCTTTCAAAAGTGCTCAATTTATCATGAATGGCCTATAAAATGCAGGCATTCATGGCATAGGCAGATACACGCCAACTTACAGAAGAAAAGCTCTTGGCATGGAGGTTTATGCAGTTAAACTGAACGTATGTTATCCCTGTGCGTGTGATGTGGGAGGTAGAAAAGACATGCAATGCCGATCAACGATTTACAAACACAACACTGTTCTGTATCTTACTTCAAACATTTTGCAGGAAAGGTTTGCCATCAAAAATCAAAGCGAATAAAACAAAGTGTAAATTGTAGGTTTGAGAAATACGTTGAGTCCATACATACATACATACAAAAACATAAAATAGCATCTTAAAAAAAATTATTAAACCGCAAAGAATTCATACGAACCGTTACAAGTAACAAATATTTTCATATGCTCTAATGACTCCCGTAGTACTTCCCATCTAGGCGACTGTACAGTGTACTATAAAATGATATACAAGTACAAACATGCTGAGACAAACCGAGGAGTGGATGGCCAAACGTACTTTCGCGTAGAGAAGAAAGTTATATTGTGAAACAAACCCGTCAGAGATCTTTTACCAGTCCATGCGCTATTGAAAAAGACCTACGAAAAACTTTCAAAGTCACTGTCACCAATGACAGTGAGAAGTGTGTTCAGCAATAGTAACTATAATGCAAAACACCACAGAAGTAATCGTACATAGGCAAATGTAATTATAAGAAGAGACTTAACTTCGCGAAGGTATATTTACAGAACGATTACTAGACAGACGTAATATTTTCATATGAGTGTAAATTCAATGTTTTCGATCATGAAAGTCCGCTATAATTGTGGAGAAAATCGAATAAAGAGATAAATCCCCAACATTCTCGTCCTATCGTCAAGCATGGTAGGGGTTCAGTTACGGTGTGAGGGTGCATGAGTGCATTTGGTGTAGATGAACTGATGTCTATATATTGACTATTGGATCAATACAATTCTATTGATCATTTTAAACATAATTTGTGACCTAATGCCATACAACTTGATGTAGCAATGCACATTTTACCCGGAAATGGTACTTAACGTATAATATTCCTCGTGTAAAAGAAACTGCACCTTAACCCTCAAACTTAAATTCAATAGAACATATTTGGGCATACTTAAACATTAAGCTACGAAAACAACATATTTCAAGCACGCGGAACTTGAAGGAGAAAATCCTTCGTAAGTGGACCAATATCCGTCCTAGTGTCATACAAACGGTAGAAAAGTCAATACCAGCGCGTTTAAGATTCGCGATGGCACTGGCAGAGGATGCATGGATATTTGTGATCGTCACTGTATATACATATTAGGGCCTGTTCTATTTGAAAATCCTTTCCGTGGTATTCTTCAAAAACAAGAATGATTTAGTTACATTTGCAATCTGACCTTACTTCAATTCTTATTCAATCTGAACAACTTTTTAAGCCAGAAGAGACTGCTGACATAAGACTTAATATACACAGATCTGCCCATCACTTACATCTAGAATGTTTTCAGTCTGAAAACAAAAAGAACTTAAACGTCGCGTATATGCGGTCACGGACAGAAGTATAAGGACAGTGGTAAATAGCAATTAGTGTCATTCGTAGGTAAGCTTAGCCTAAATGCAGAAAATAGGTAATCAGCCATGTTTAATGTTACTTAGTGAGGTACAATATGACTCACAAAATAAACAACATAAACTACGGTATCACTGCATAAGACTACATCATCTGGCTCCAGTTCTTATAAACGTTGACATACATCAGTAAAGTGTTGATCATTGTTCACTCCACAGTTATTTGTTAACTTCCCTTTTTGCGAACAACGGCCATCAGTATATTCAGCTTTAAATTTACCAATTTTCTAGTAATGTCTGGCCCAATGCTATTACAATTTGGTAGAAACGCCTCTTTTGTGTTTTGTGAGAAAAAATTCCTCCAATTCCTCTAGAAGATTCTCAGTAGGATTCGGGTCAGGTGAGAGTGATTGGGTATTATACGGCGTATGGGGTGTCTTGTAGACGATCCATTTCGCAGTGTGCTTGGGGTCACTGTCATGTTAGAAATAGAATACCATTAGGCTTCTGGAGTTTGAGCTTGAATTTCATTCCTACTGGTTAAGTTATTTTGTTTCGTAGTAGTATAAAAAGTTACAGTATCATAGAATGTGTTTTATTAGTTAGCATATGTTTGCATCCATATCAAATACACATGTAACAAACAAATGTGGTCTCGTGTGTATGGTACTGTCGCCCTCTTTTTCGGGTTCGAAACTAGTTTGTATATCAATGTGGTTATTAAGCCACGTGGTGTGCCATTGGTTTTTTATGTCACGTTTTTACGTGAGTGTTTATTTTGCCCTGAAAAGGGCTGATGATGTAACCTATATAAGAGGACCTCAACCACCTGCCGCAGTCGTCGTGGTAGAGAGCCGACCAGAGAAGTATCTTAGCGTTCGCTACTAGTTGCTTCATCCCAGGCATCCGTTACTGGCTGTGGATCAGGCGAGTTTGTCGTCATCGTGCGCTTCGTCTCCGACCAAACATTCGGAATTGGATTCAAGTAGGCACTGTAAGGAGGCCAATCTACGAGCTCTAGTTGGTCTTGCCTTGTGAACCATTTTTGAACCCTCTGAGAAGTGTGTATCGGAGAATGGTCCTGCTGGAAGTGCAGTACACCATCGGGATGCAAAAGTCGTACCGAGGGAATCATAATGTTCTCTAGAATATGTAAATACTGCCCGGCATTGAGGCCGTATGTTTTCGGACCTCGATCGTCGATTCTGTGCAACACGCCTATCCCGCGTGCACTCATCTATCAACAACACGCAAAGGATCCGTGACAATAGCGAGAGCACTCGGCCACATATTCCGGATTGGGCCGGGTCCCACGAGGTCTGAAGACACACATCGGCCCATCATTAGCCGAGGAAAACACACACTCGTCGGAGAATACAACATCTGACCAGTCACGGTCAATGTTGTCCTCAGCAAACGCTAGTCGATAAATCCTATGCTCATCGGTGAGCTTTGGCTTCCTTGCAGCACGCCGGAATTTCAGTCCCACCGCTGTCAAGCTGCCAGGAAAGTACGTGGCACCTTCTAGCAGAATGGCGCTCCTGAAAGGAGTCAACTGCACTTGGGTAATCAGACTATTGTCCTCGGCTGCAGTCGACACCCTACATGAACCCGTTCCTCCGCGACGCGTAACCTCACCCAAGTCCTGGAGCTGTCGTACCCATCGACTCGCAGTGCTCTCTGGAACACCATAACATTGGCTTGCTTCGGCGGCGGAAAAACCTGCCGCCTCAACAAGGCCTATGACTCTCTCCCTAACCGACTGACTGCGGTGAGACATCGCTACAGAATGACGTTTCACTTCCTCGAGCCGCCTGGCTCTGGTGAGACATTACTACACGATAACGTGTATTTAAACGGTTGTATACGCCTGTGACGTAGAAGGTACGCATGCCCAGAGTCGAATGGGGACCAAAGGTGTGCGAAATGTGTGTGTTGTCAGAGGATATCTGTTTATAAACGGAGATCATAAGGCATGTCCGAAACTGCAGTAGGGTCTTCAACGGATCATGTGACGAAGTTCAGGGTTACAAATTCATGGGCAATCAGGAAGAAACTCTGTGACTTTGGAGGGGCATGCTAAAAGCGCAAACCGCCTGTCAAATGTTCTGATGCTTTTTACTTTCGTTACCCATCGCATGACCGTGCAAACACAGAGGTGTATAATATCACGAATATGAACAGTAAAACACAATTATATTATTTTGTGTGAGAGTAACCCTTTTGTTTGCAAATACATTTACTTTTATTATACCTTGATTTACTATATGAGACACCAACAAGACAGCTAATAAACGTAGTGATATTTTAGGCTGTTCACGGTAAAGCGAGCAGTTTTTGAGGCCCTTCTAAATATTTCCTTTCATCCAATTCCCATCTTCCTGCTGCTTTTCAATATAAACATTGTAATGTGACCAATAAACACAGTGTATACAATATATTTATTATTGGTTTATTCCTTTTGGGAGGGTCTTAAGAAGTCCTCACTTTACCATGAACAGCCTATTGCAGGGACCAAAAAATAGTAAACGAAGAAATAGGTTTCCTACAGATAAAATCGACCGCCTCCTTGGCGAATGCGCATCGGAATGTGTCAGATCACAAAGTAACCTTATATATATAGTTACATTGCCTAAGTGATAAAACAACTTCGAAGTACACATTTTCGTTGTCAACAACTTTAGTACGGTCTGTGTTGACACATTACTTAGAATATATCGTACATTCTGTAGGTTGTTACACATTTCACACAAATTAAATGAATGGACATTATCAGTGATACATAAATGTGCTGTCAGTACTGCTACATGTGCCAAGCGCAGTAAAACGAGCAGTAGGTACGCAATAAAGCTCTGGAAGAGGTTTGGTATTTAGGGGAGTTGTGTGCGAAGGGCCGTTACATTCACTATTTGTTAAGTGAGCGCATGGTAGGATAGAAAAAAAGGTTAAAATATGTATGTGTGCGCCACAAGTATAGGTTGGACGTAGTTTGAGTTAGAAGGTGTCAAACGTAGGCTTGTACGTGTCTATATGCACCTTGATAATTTTGCAATCTTTAGCTTACCATAGAAGAAACTGAGGATCTCTGGATCACTGCAAATAACATGCACAGAAGCAACTTGCATACATTCTCAGCACTTCATTGAAAATACAACATGTGAAGTCTGAATAATTAATATATAAATTAAATGAAAAATAAATAAAATCAGACCAAATGTGTTACGCAATTCAACAAGATTTAAAATTCAAATGTGAAATAATATTTAACTTTAAATATGTGTATAAGAAAAATCACTTTATTCAAAAATCAAATTAAACTTAAGTTGATGACCAAAAATGATGTACCACCATCCATTAAAGAATAGAGTTAAATCTACTAAGTAAATTTAAACAAATTAAAAAATAAAAAATAAAACATGACAAGTGCTGCTGCAGAATTAAACAAAAGGCAACTGACATGAAATTATAATCAGAAAAAATTTATTTCGTAACCGGAAATAGCTTTCTTCAATTTCTAACTGTTTAAGAAACTGACTAAGCTCCCAAGTAGTTAGTTGTATTTACAGTTCTCACGATCCAAACCTTCACTTAAAAATGTAAATTTAAGTTTTAATTACTTCAGAAGAATTACTCCTCACTTTCCCTCAAATAGTTAAACTCTTCTCAAATGAGATCACACTAAGTTCAATAGTTTTTAGATGTTAATTCTCTCCGGCATTAGTAGCTCACAGGAGATCTCGGGACTACTGATTATACACAAGTTAAAGTTCAGAAAATGCCTAGTTCCGTAAATTAAACTTCTGAAAATACTACAAGTTCGTAGAAATGGATTACAAGTGAAATCTTTCACATAGGTCTGCACCCAGACTCTCAAACTCCTTGGCGTCACCTGTATTCTGATGCGGCGTTAACGTGGCTGACATGGCGCCTGGCGTTTAGAGATCGGTGTCCGGCTGTCTTCAACAAAACTCACTAAGACAATTAGCTAGACAACTGCCATCAACCCTTCTATATAGCGGTTGTGGCAGTGACCTAATCACTACTTCTGGGACTTATTACTAACTTAATCTCAGGTTGGCGCTGGGGAGTCCCTAAGATTAAAATCTCAACGAAAATTCAATTAACCATCCATGTTGAAAGTCCCACCCAGAAACAAGCCTTCCAGCATCTCCATTCAAGACTAGCCAATCTCGGCCTACCTCGGAACCAGACCTGCTGAAAATAAAATAAACCAAAATTAAAAATCTTACTAATAAGAGAATAAAGTAAATAATTAAGCTTTAAAAATCATAATGTAATTACTGAGAACAAAAATAAACATATAAGTATAATATTACAATATTGAAATAACAATGTATCAAAACTAAGAATACTGCATGAAAATTATCATAGAATTTAGACATTAAGTGGACTGGCGGTTTACATAAATCATAAATTATCTAATTTAAAAATGTTACCATTACATATGAAAAATGTGTGAAAATTAACATTAAAATTAAAATAGCATGTGTAATAAAATAAATAATACAATTCAAACACTTATATAGCAAATGTGCTCGTACCAAACATAATATAGAAACATATGTTCTGTCGACCTATGACAATAATAAACTCTGTTTAGGATATTATGCTTGAGCTTTCACTTTCTATATTCATTAAATTCCTATATTTTACAATGATAGTGTATGTCGGTTTTGTGTAAAATAATTATGAAAATGTTTTTTAGTATTGTCACAACCAACTCAGTTTTTGTGATGAACTGGCAGAAGAAAGACGCATAGTCCAAACTTGAGGTAATTTAGACAACATATGCTCATTCGAAGTGGACGTACAGTAGTTGCACTAGCCTTTGAAATATCGTGGTGTGTATGATCAAGTTACCGTATTGATTTAACTGTCTTGTCAATCATCTGTATGCAGCTCTCGACACAATCGGCATTCTCACATCATCGAGCGCTGTAATTTCTCGATAACACCTTATCCCAATACAAACACCACGTACGAAGACAACAGCTGATCTCCATAGACTATGTTTACCACACTTGACGGGATATTCACTGCAGTTAGTTCTACACCCGTATACTAATAAGCGAAAAAAAGCTCCCCAAAACGATCTAATCGCGTGAACAGGCAACACAGTATGTCTAACTCACACACTCTGTGAATCATCTGACTTGGCAACATGGAGTTTTGCAGCAGAATTCTGGCATCATTAAAATAAATAGGTCAAGATCCACAGTGATTGTTGGCAGTGGCCTGGAAGTTGTTCATATGCGATACAAAACAGAAATATTCAAGCGTTAACTTGATATTTTAAAGTACCTGAGAGTAATTATCACTCTTATTATTTACTTGTCTACAATTCGCGTTTTGATCAGAGGCAAAATGTTTGTTGTACAGAATATTTTATTAGACACTACATTATTGTGTTCAGATCTCTGTTCATTATTTCTACAGTTCGCACGATATATTATATGCAAAGTGATTTATTACACAGCGATTAATATAACTATGAAGGCATTTTCAAATATTCCTTCACATTAAACACACACGCAACAATTTTATTTCTGTTTTAGTTTTACTAACCTAAATAACTATCACGGAAACACTACCATTTTTCAACGTAATGACTATAGAAATGTAGTTTTGAAACATTTTAAAAATCACACTTTAAAGGTTTTCTAGTGTAATTATACCACAATCGCTAGGAAGTGTGTGACCTTCAACAATCTTGTAGTTTTCACTCCATACGGATATCTAGTGACTATGTAGAGTCTAAATGGGCAATCAGAAGGTTGTTAACATTACAATTGCCTTCTAGTCCAACTGTTTGTGGGGTTTTACGTCTACAGGTTATTCGGTGTAACTTGTGCGCTTTTGCAAATAGACAATGCCCGTAACCGCATATAGTTTAATATGTGCAACGGCTGAGGTACTGCTGTAATGCTAGCCACGACTCACGTAAACGGGTTCTCTGATTCGCCGTAGCATTATAATAGTCATGTTCCAAACCAATTGCCAATGAATATCGATCCCTATAATTAGTGCAATCCTACCACTGAACAAGAAGTGGCAGCATAGAAACACGTTAATTTTGCAAATAACTTAACAGTGTTGCTTGATAAACATATTTACTCAATATCATGATAAATATACATATGTATACAAGTCACTTGACCTATAGTAACACCAATGTTGCGTGAGGCGAAAGACACAAAAAAGTGGGAAGGGCTTTCAACATTGTACTGCGTTAATCGTGGACAGTGTATAAATGGTGATACTATAGCTGCTAAAGAATAGTTTTCCTGGACCATAGTCGCAGCATTGTGTAAAGTTATTGGTCTCGAAAGTTAAAAGACAAAACGTCAAGGCAATAGCCAACGAAATTCACAATTTGTCACTACGTAGTGAATTCGATAAATTCTATGAAGATACGCTCAGTGACCACTACTTAAAACGGTATTTTTTTCGTGATGTTAATATCGTTTTACAACTGATAATTTCATCACGTAAATAATAATAAAATCATAGCAAAGATACATAAATTCACTTCATGCGTTTAAAGGTTCGTAACTAAATTTGAAAACTTTTTACAGTATCACTGTAATTATATTCTGAACTGGTAGGAGGACTTTGCCTTGATTGTGGTTTTATATGCTATGTATGTTACATTGTTGCACCGGATAAAAAGGTGCAGTTTGGTCTGCCCTGGCCTTCATTGGTGCGACGGGGCCGTTATGGCTTCCTGCACATCGCTCAGCCCGTCCCTCTTCGACCACTGATCTCATAGATGCTTCGCTGTAGTTACACCTCTTATAATACGAGGACCATTATCGCATTAGGATTATCCACAATCTCGATAGGCTACGATTCTTATGCGGTCAAAAGCGGAAACATGTTTGTGAAGTTTTCGTGTTCTCCGAACCTACATACTGATTCGTTTGTGCACACAAACAGCAGCGAAACATACAACCTCTACATCCCAGTTGTTCTCCGACCTCCACGTATATACTGCTGCAATGGCCACAAAGCATGGTGCCACTCGGCGAACAACTAATTACGCCATTGTTCTACCCTATTCTATGCAATCTCCCAATATCGTATCAATACTTTGCGTCCTTCGTGATGAATTTCGAAGGCCAGCAGTTTACTAAGCGTTATGTGTACTTACTGATCACCTTTGTAGTATCCCAGTATGTAAAATTATTTAGGGAAGCCTGCACAATGGGTAAGGTGATCGGATCATCAGAGATGTTCATGCTCTGCCATTCTGATCGCCTGGCTGCCATTCTAGATGTAGTTGACCTTGAACTTGACCATTAACCTTGACCAAGATCTTTGACCTCGACCCTGGTGAACATGATCTTGAAAACCCAGAAATTACAAAATATTTCAAAAACATCTAAAACAATATAAAACATTCCAAAAAAATCCAAATTATATATAAAAACTTGTAAAATATTAATTCTACCTCTATTTATGTAACGATTATTAAAAACATTACTTCAAAACTATTAAAACACATTTCCGGAAGTCCACAAGCACCACGCTCAGCAGACGACTGACCCCTCCCCCCACACACCGAGAGATGTGGCGCAGTGGTAACTCACTGGACTCGCATTTGGGAGGACCTGGCTTCGATTCCCGGCTTCGATACCCGGTCTGGCCATACTGATTTCGGTTTTACATGGTTTACCGAAATCACTCCAGGCGAATTCTGGGATGGTTTCGTAACAAAGGCTATGGCCGATTCCTTCCTCAATCCTGCCTGTGCAATTTGCTCCGTCTCTAATAACCTCGCTGTCGACGATACGTTAAGAGAACTACCTACCCACATACTGCCCCCACACCCCTCATCTATACATTCTGTCGTATGTAGTCATATTGGTTTTTCGTTTGTCTTTGTTTATACATTGCTGAAGGCTGCCATCTTGGATTTTTATCTGTATTTTGTTTATACATTGCTGGAGGCCACCATATTGGATTTCATATGTTTACATTAACATCACCTATGCGGTGCTAGTGTATAAATTATCGATTTAGCTAGCAGGTGGCGGCCATAATTAATTATATTTAAAATTTTAGGTGGTGCTGATGGCACCCTCTGTATTGAATTCTATTTTCAATGTTTAGGTAGTGCTATGTTCACGGTTATGCCGCCAAGTATGCTGTGGCACAGGTTCCCTCCACCCCATCCACGTTTTTCATTGGCTAATTACTTACCTTCATTCGAACCCCGCCGCCATCACCCTTAGTTTTCATTGGCTAATTAATTGTATGTTTCCGGAAACCTTTGTTCCGATCAATCAGTGGTCATTCAGAGCGGATTATTATTTTCCTCTAAAAAAAAAAAAAAACTGTTATTCCATATGACAACATTCTCAACATATTAAAGGTGTCCATAATCAGGCGGTATTCTGTGTATGTGATTAAAAGACACCAAGAGCCGGCGATTCACAATCCGTGCGTCATCGGAACGAACGTCCTTGATCTTAACAAGCAGCGCTGCTGAGTGTCGTTTCGACAGCTCGTCGAGATGTATGCCACAAGACGTCATGCGTGCCAAAATCAAAATCATGTCTGTGCTCCATGCAACTCAGAAGCCCTATGACTATGGAGTTATTATAATCCATGGTACATTGAACAATTACTATGTTTTAATGCCATCCTTGACTTAAAAATAAAACTCGTTTAAAAATAGCAATTCCTTGTATTGTATTTGCTATGCAGAAGAAGAAGAATATGCTCACGAAGATTAAAAAATGCTCTTGGTAAATGAAAAACATATCTTTGATATATTTAGTATATTGTTTTTTATAATTTAAAGAAATCAAATAATATCAATAAGACTCTAGCCATCACATTATATATATATATAATATATGTCCCTCAGTATAGTTCATAACTTACTAAGTAAATAGTGTCTGCACTTCGCAATAAAATTGCCTAGCACCATGGTGGGCAGCCAACATGCTTCACCATTTGTTGAGAAAATATTTTGCATTTTGTTTTCAAGCAGGCAGCACACAATCGGTATCGGAGGAAGGAATCGAACATGACTTATTCTAAGTAACCATCTAAGTGCATTCTTGGAGTGATTTCAAGAAACCATGGAAAAAACTCAAATCAGGATGTATGGACTGAGAACTGAACCTGGGTCCTACCGAATGCACATACGATGTTTTATCACGGCAGCATCTCATTATGTTTCATAGAAGCATGGATGTCACCCCACCAATGCTGGGTCATATGTACATATGCATGCATATTGCCTTGCAAACATTTATGTGGATGTCATTTCTGGTCTCACTACCATCGAATTCTGCTTTGAGACATTGGATACCTAAGTGTGTAAACCAAAAAATTCGGCATGAAATACTCAACATTATCAAACTTTCCTCAATTGCGCAAATAGAGCTAATAGCTGGTAAGCTGTTGTGGGTCTGGTATATAAGCCGTATTTTACAGAAACCAATAACAGATTAAGAATGCTGTTAACTTAAAAAAACGCGACCTTTTTGTCTAGATGCACCGATCCCCTCACTATGGACTACTTGGAAAAGCATTCGCCCACTTTGATGTTTTTTTAAACAGATATTTCTCTTAAGGAGTTTTCATAATGCTGATGATTTCTGCTGGCGTTGCTTCAAGGGCTATTTTTGATAACGAGCTGTATGTTAAGCGTTGCTGGCAATATGGTGATGACAATGATTAATGAGCTGGCAAAACATATATTTCCCCCCATTCTTCGCATCTAATACTTACGAATTTTTCCTTGAGAATAATTATGTATCTGGCAATGACTCGTGATGTCAAAGTACACTTGGTGGATAGAGAAACCAGATCTTTTTCAAACTTATTGGCATATTAAGGCATGCAAAACTGTGCTGCTGAAGTAGGATAGGCATGATGTAATATTCCCTTTCCATGTTTATTGGTCATAGATACTGTAAAATGCATGATTAGGGTTGTGAATATCAACACTGAACAGTTCTGTTGAAGTTTGATGCCTATGTTATGAATTTGGCAACTATATCTTATGTGGTTCGGATATTACTTCAACCTATGATTATAAGTAGATACAGGTATACTTGAACCTGCGAACCTCCTCGTAGTTGTGTGTGATATCTATGCTATGAATTTAGCAACTAAATCTTATGTGGTTCGGAAATTACAGCCAACTGAGCTTATGAGTATACATAGGATATACTTGGCCCTGCGAATCTTCCCACCATCGTGGATAATGCCTATGTTAGGAATTTGGTAATAATATCTTACGTGGTTCGGAAATTACAGTCAACTATGCTTATAAGTAGACATGGAGTATAATTGGCACTGAGACCATTCTTATCGTTGGGCGTGCGGCCTGTGTTATGAATTTGACAATTATGTCTTATGAGGTTAAAAATTACAGTCAACTATGCTTATGTGTTAGGTCTGGTGAGCATGTAATCCGATGCTGGTATTCTGTACCATATTATAGTGCTAGGTGGACAGAGCACGAAAGGAATGACAGAGCATGAGACTCGGCACCTGCCAGGACACTAGGTATAAGGGTCCCAACACCCTGGCATCGGATTGACAGAGCTGGAGGTTGGGATATATTATGGCCACCGCGGGCATGAAGGAAAATATAAAATTTTTTGGGGGCAACTGGGAAATTTTTCCCGCATGGCATCATGAAAGATCATGGTCACCTAGTTCCTTGTCCGCAGCTCCAAGCCGTACTTAGTATGCCCGTTTGTATACTACTACAAGCGAAGATTTTCTTGAAGATAAGCATCAAAATGCAATACTTAGTGGTTACTACATTATAAATATAATTATATACAGCTTTTTAACGTTCTCATTATTTTCATTGATGCATTATCGGTTGAACAATTATATTAGAGGTAGCGCTGTCTTCCAAAATGACTACAAATATAGACTTATGTACTGGTACCGGCAAACATCTCTGCATGCGAGTTCAATCTTATTCCCTAGACTGTGGCTTGGCACGGTCCAGTCTCTAGCTGAGCGGCAAGATTGCGTCCTGGCAGTATTCATGCAGACATAAAAACATTCGGTATTTTGTCATGAGTAACAGCAAATGCAAAATCGGACACAGAGACGTTTTGCTGGCGACAACAGGTAGCAGTGCTCATGACAGTGTGTGCTGGAGGATTTATTTACCTTCTGCATGTATTGTTCGATATAATTCAATTGCTTTTCTATTATTGAGTTCAATTTTTCTGTTCAGACATTAAACAGAATCCAATTAAAATCACGTTATATAAAAGTAACAACGATGGAGGTGGAATACTTTCTGTGGTTTGATGCATCAACAGATTACTTGTTCCCTTTCCACATTTTCATAACATCTTTCACCATTAAAATGGGGCTGAGTTCAGGATATAAATATTTGATTTGAAGGTTTACGGCTCGGCGTACGAAATATCTCAACGGGAATGCATTACTCAAGACAACATTTGTTTACAAAATTTACAAACATTGAGAGGCTTGAGACAACATAATACTAAGCCAACTTGAACACATTTTACAGCATAGCAGTTTTACTTCTATAAAAACATCCAAAACATGCAAATAATAATACACAAAGTCGTACATAGCTGTCAGCTATCTAGTCAGTGCCGTATGTAATTTCGTAACATATCCATAGTTGTTGGCACGATATTTTTGATGACATAGAATTCATGAATTGTGTCTCTTGTCGAAATCATCAATCACAATACAGAGCAGAGAATAAATTCATTCTAATAATGAATAATCAATTTAAAATTTCTTTAAATTTTAATAATGTTATATTAAATGATACAATAATATTAGGTACAATAGGTGCTAGACAATAACACAAAATAGAATTGAGAAAAGGATAAAGATATATTTTTATTTTCAATTTTTTATTCCAAAGAAAATATTGATGTATGAAGGTTAAGCTAAACTATAAATGATTTAAAATAATGTTCAAAACTTTGCCTGCAGTTTCTGCATTTAATTTAGCGCAAATGTACGCAAGCGAACACCAACCAACGTGGCAGTGAATTATAGGTACAACGTGGAATACGTAATTAATATATTACTTAAATGGAAACATAGAAATTATTTCCAATGAAATAAGCTGCTTTTTTGTTGACTTAAAATAATTTCTTATAACCACTGACAGTGTTCTGGTTGACCTATTGGCTGCCCACTGTGGCGCAGTCGGTTAAGAGTTGAGAGTGAGTAGTTACGGTTTTGAATCCCGGGTAGAGCAAGGGTGTGATTTATGCTTGTCCGTAGGAGTCAACCTTTCTTGGTAAATGTCACTTCCAATATGTAAAATATGAAAAAAAAGTTTTCACGGAATTAAAAACTTAAGTAGTGTAAATCTGGAATTGTGAGTACATTTTACGTTACTTTTACAAGTAAAACCTTGAAAACTACTAATCAAAAGAATACTTGGCTTTTTTTGTAGTAAATAAATTAATCTACTAAGTGGACTTGCAATATATAGATATATAATATTACAGTCAAACTTATATTTCAGTCAAATTTGTAAATAGAGAATCTAAATTAATATATAACATATTTTCAAACATATATTTATCCTACCACAAATATAATACAAAAATTATTATTTTTTATAATTCATTTAAATAAATACGTTCCAAATATAAATCGTACCTACAACTTCTTGAGCAAATACGTGTGGTCTTAACTTCAACACCAAAAAATTAATTTAATTATTATTATAGCCTAACGATATCGTTAGTTTCGAATCTGTTTGTGTAGTAATTTGAAAGGCATATAATTTTAAACACTTAATGTTTTAGTTTTTAATGAATTTCAAATAGGATGACACATTTGAACAATCTTTGTTTCACTATCGAGAAAATACTTTCTCTTAATGAGCATTGCATTTGGAATAACATTTACTGGCATAAATGATAGACAAACGTATATTACAGTCAGTTAAGTTAGTACAAATAACTGTATCATAAATGCTACAGCAATATTTTTATATTGGTTACACCATCTGCTGAAGCCAGCATTATATGGAAAAAACATATTTACAGGTGGCATTAATTTTGCACGCGAATCAGAATTCTAGAAAAAATACATAAACTGACAAGATGCTTACCACCTTTTGATATAAACTCTAAACTTTTACTATGATTTTCGTGAGCTTTTAAATTTGAACACCTAGGCGTATGTAGACCACAATTTCACATTAACTAGCGTTTAGCACGGCCAGAATGCTCGCACACAGATTAATTGGGTGGAATTTGTGAAGTAGATGAACATTATGCTGTAGATTATAATTTTATAATTTTATTTCTTGTTTTATAAACACAGTGTGTAGGCTATGCATTATTTATAGTGCTGGTCAGCCTACTATGAGTAAAAACACTCATTTTTGTGACTTTGTGCAAATAAAGATACAAAACCTTTTCTATAGTTTCAAAAGAAAAGCACTGGCCTGAAATTACTGTTTTGTTATACTTTGATAAACTGTACGTATACATTAATTCACGTGGCATTGCACCGAGTGTTAAAAACTAAGTAGTATTCCAGTTGTATATTTTTATATGTGGTGTTATATAAATAAAATGGTCAAGTGCAATTTTAAACACTGAGGATAAATTTCCTGTACCTGTGCGAACGTCCTTCGTCCTATATTGCCTTACATATACCTGAGTCCGCCGTAACTGATGTTTGTGGAACAGCAGATAGTACGGCCAGACATACGTGCGCATCTCTTCCACCCCCTCCCCCCTTCATCCCTTTTTAACACGCTCCGCCCGCTCAGACACGCACAGACGTCTGCCGGCCACAGTATATAATACGAAATCTACGTAAGGATTTGATTTGGCAGGGTAGAAATTGGCCCTGTTAGATAGGACGTGGCTTTTCATGTAGACAGCAGCTAGTTGCAAGAGAAACATTCTTGATGTGCGCATACAATAATTACAGCTGTAACATGCGCCGATTGTTTCATTAATGTTTAGTGACTTTATTTGCTGAAGAACATAGCTATATATTTCGCTAAAGTGTGATATTCGGTTTTCGCAAATTCGTACAACAGCCGGAGATTCATTTTTGTGTATCGATAATAAAAGACAAATATTATAACTACTTAACGTCTCACATAGAATACGGTTTATTTTAATTACTAACAGAGGAATTATGCATTTCTCTTTTACAGTTATCTGTAATTATAGACATTTCACATACGTTTACTGTTTCATTGTTTGAAATTTCGAAAGTCACGTACATACCTCGAGACACGCTATATTGCACAACTCTGTAGCTCAGCTCGCCTTTATGATTGTTTTTTTTTTTCCGCTACGTGTTACCTGCTTGCACGACTCGCGAACGTTTAGTGTAGAGCTCATGTGAGGGAATTCCGCTAAAATATTTCAGGACATGCTATGTTGCACAACACTGTCGCTTAACACGCCTTTACGACTGGTTTTCTTTCCGCTGGCTGTTTGCGTTTTCTTTCCGCTGGCTGTTTGCGTTTTCTTTCCGCTGACTATTTGCATAACTCGCGATCGTTTAGTGTGGAGTTCATGTGAGGTAATTCCGCTAAAATATTTAGGGACAAGCTATGTTGCACAACACTGTAGCTCAGCTCGCCTTTATAATTGGTTGTTTATTTCATTAAGTGTTACCTGTTTGCGCGTGAGACACGGACTTCCAGTTTTGAAGTTTATGTGCGATATTTGGTTTCTGCATTAACTTAATAAATCACAGGACGAGTTGCATCATCTAATTAAATGCGTTATATTCACTTGGAGAAACAAATCTCAGGATGATGCTCCAATATAAGCCAAAGGGATTCTTGGTGGAGTTAAAACGCTGGACGATTAGCCGGATAGTTTTTTTTTTTTTTTGCTGGTTGCCTAAGAGCCAAGGCGATACATCTTGTCAAAAGTCGAAGATTGCTGAAGGGGTCTTTAACTTTTTCCGCTGCTCATATATTCTGACGGGAAGTGTACATACAACCAACAAAGTCACTAATAGAAAATTTTCGTTTTAAATGGGAAATCATTAATTTTCACAACATATAAACAATTACCAAATGTAATTATTCGTTAAACTGTGTTTTGCTCATCTGCTGAGACAATGTTGTGAAAATAACAATTGGTGATTGGTTATTTTTGCTATGTTGGGACAACATTGTACAGCATACATTTTGCCACCAAAGAATATAATTCATTTTTTATATATAAAAACATATATAATTCATTTTGCTTAATGGTTCAATTTTGTTTTAGCAGGGAGAGTCTTTAAAAATAAACTGGCTATCATTGGTAGTGTATTGTTTATTGGTAGGGACAGCAAAATCTCGCGAAAATATTTCTGCATACGCTGAATTTCACGACCCTATTGACGCATCAGCAGATTCCTTTGTGTATTGGCAGAGGGTCTTAGTGAGAAGTCATTTTCTTACTTGCCTGGCCAATCAGAATTAGGTAACTCCGATACTGTACGTCTGTGATTCGCGGGCACACACATTAAGACGCGTAACATCTAGATATCCAAATCAAGAATTAGGACCTGAGCAAAAGTGTTATGTAATGCAACTGGTCGTGAAATCTTTTCACGAAATTCGGGTGTCCCTATTTATTGGTTGGAAAATCTGTTCTTGTAACTGGTAGGTTTTAAATTCAGTTTCATAGTAGTAAAATCTGACTTAAATACATACAAAATGTAGCAGCATATCGAACTGCAATAATATATGTGCCTATCTCTTCACCTATGAATATAAGTTACATTAGTCTAGTGGATAACGAAAAGTGGGAAATTTAAAACTTTTTTTTTGTCAGTGAGTAAAATTTATTTAAAACTCTGTTAACCAACGTTGGCAGAACGTTGTTTAGTGGTTGGCATTGTATATACAGTAACACAATTTGCCAACACATTAACAACTGTAGGTAAATGACTGTGAATGCCATAAATTTTTATTGGCCCAATGTTGAGCGTCATATCTCAGTTGGCCGCCAACGCAAAAATACACGTTGGGCCAACGTTGCCCTGAGTGACATTTTGATGTTGGATCAACTTACGTTTTCCAACGTTGGCCCAACGCCAGAGCCAGACGTTGTGCCTAGGTTGACCTACAAAAATTTACTACGGAAGGTATTAGGCATAAATCCTTTTAACAGAGTCTTCTTACTATAACGTAGTTAAGTCGAATGGTTATCAACTAAAATCGTTTGGCATAAATGTTTTAAGCCTAACGTTGTATAACCTAAGGCAGTTAGATATAAAATGCATTTATCCTGAAGGCTTTTTGCATGAAACTGTTAAGCTTGTACGGTTTCAACTAAAAATCATTTGATCTAAAGGATTTTAGCCCAAAATAATTTCATTTGAAAGCATTTAGTTTAAAATAGTTTTTTTTCTATCGAAAATGCATTTATCAAATATTTGCAGCCTAAAATAGTTTAACTTAATTGTTATTAGCCTATAGTTATTTAATATAAGGACTACAACCTATAATTATTTAGCTTAACATTAGATAACCCTAAATTTTTACCTAGAAGGCTACATGTACGCCTAAAATTCTTACCTTAAACTGTTTAGCTAAAACAGTTTTGCTCAGGACATTAGGTATAAACTAATACCGATTAATTTACAACCATTCATCCTAAAGGCATTTAGCATAGTAAATTTAGCCAAAATGCACTTAGCATAAAATAATTTCGCTTATATAACATTTTTTAACCTACTAAATAATTTTAGCATAAAATAGTTTAGATAAAGCTTTTATCTTAAAATATTCCTGCTTGGATTCTTTTAACTTACTATTATTTAGCCTAGTTCATTTATAATAAAATTATCTAGTTAGAGATATTTCCCATAAAAACTGGTTTTCCTAGTAGAGTTTATAGTTATTTTGTTTGGCCTAATTCCATTTAGTAAAAAAATAATAGTGCATAAAACATTTAACCATAGAAATCATTCGACATTACGTTACAAAACCGTTTACTTTAAAGGTATACAGCTTAAAATAGTATAGCCTAAAGTTATGAAGAGTGTATTTAACATAAAATATTTTAACTAAAAGGCATTTAACTGAAATTGTTTTGCCTTGATGCTTTTATCCCAAAATAGTTTAGCCTAAAATTTAAAGCATTTAGTCTTAAAACATCAGCCCAAAGTTTCTTAGCCTAAAATTGTTTCATCTACATGATACTATCTTACCTTAAGTCTTTAAAACTGTTTTTCATAAAATCGTTTAGATTAATGCAAGTACAGTGCATATCAAAAAACTACGTGACCGAAACCCCTGAACCCAAAAATTTTGGTATAAAAGTTTTTAGCATTAAGTAGTTTAGTACTAAGGTTTATAGCCTAACCCATTAAGCCTAAAATGTCTTTAATCCAAAATAGCCTAGAGGCTTTAAACATAAAAGTTTTCGGCCTCAAAACACGTGGTTTATATGTGCTTAGCATAAAATATATTTTTTTAAAAGCGTTTAGTTATTATATAACTCAATGTAAGGCGTTTACCGTAAACATTTAAGCTGAATATCTAAGCCTTGGAACCAATGTTATGTTATCCCAAATGTATTTGGTCTGAAATAGTTTTGCGTCAAAAATCAGTTAGACTAAACCCGTATATTGTATAATGCTACATGTTTTTAGATAACCAGTAATTTAGTCTGGAAGTTTTTGTGTTAGACCTACTAGTCAGCCATGTTTATGTCCATCAAGGAAAATCCAGAACAAAAATTACTGTACTATACAAAAAAACAGTACGGAAGTAAGCAACGGATACGCAAAGCATGTACCAGTCATATGACTGCAAGCCAGCAATGCACAGAGTTGACAACACCGGCCATATCATAACGTGACCCTATTTTAAGGCCCGTTCTACGATGCACGGATACGTAAGAAAACGGATTCGGAAACACAAGCGGAACAAGCCGGCAACTCGGGATGAATTTTAACTAGTCTACAATACGAAGAAACGTAAAGTCCTGTAACTTACGAAATCAAAAATACTCAACTGTTGCAAATTACTGATACAGGTCTCATAATATACACATCTCATTTTGTATATTTTTTTTACCTTGTTTAAAAATACGTGAACGCTACTGCCGAACCATGTGCACTAAAACAAAAATGATAATCACCACACCGAATCGAAGCACTTGTTGCCGTGTATACCACAATGGCCACGAAAACGAGTATCAACCAACCAAATGTTTGATTCCTACACGGATTCATGGGCACGCAAGAGTTGGTATTTGCCGAGCTTTCTTACGTGTATCCGTACGTTATCCGCGTCCACATGCGTCTCATTGTAGATTGTGTTAAGCGTACGCTTCCGTGATCCGTATCCGCGCGCGTGTCAATGTAGAACGCGCCTTACGGGAACCAGAATCCGAATATAGCGGCTGGCGAACAACTCGCGACGACTCCAGTGTGCTAAAAAAAAACAAACTCTCGTCGCTGCCCTCATTCTTCGCCACTTTTTAATTCAACTTTTTTGTTTGTCGTTGCGTTGTGGGAATATGGAAGGAGAGGATGAAGAATGTGGCGGTGTAACGTGGCGGCTGCGGCAGATAGGCAATCAAAACTTTTGGACCGTGCGACTGATCCCTGGAGGCGCTGCGTCGACTGTCGCAGCCTTGTACAAGGGGGGGGGGGGGGGGGGGACAGAACTGACAAGTGTACAGATACGCAATGTCGTGGCGGTTCAATTGACGTCAGCGTACCCATTCGCAGATTGTTTGCGCGAGGCTTTGGGATCTAGCCTTGCGTCTGATTGGCTACTGAACATCATCACCACAGTGTGCAAAGTAGTAGGGACACTCGACCGCCCTCACAAAATCAAAGTAATAACACACATTTCTTCAACAAGACGAGAATCTCATTTTTTGCATGATCATGTTGCATGACCAAAATTGCATGATAAAATGTATCTCCCTAATGAACAAATGGTTTGCGGCCATCCCCCTATAGCTACAGGCCAATAAAAGCCAGTAAAGAAGCCCCATCCAGGAGTACATATTACCTAGGTGGGGATAGACATAGGTATAGGACCATATCAAAACACACAAAATAGACACAGGGGCATACGAACAAAAATAAAAGAAGGAAAACAATTACAAAAAAAATAACACATAATATAACAATAAAAAAATAAAAAAGAAAAAGAAAAATCACCTGCATGTTGGTCACCAAGCATGACTTTGCACGAATGCAAGACAAATATTTCCTAGCTCTTAGCTCTTTAGCAAACTAAGCTTCAATTCAAAAACCACAACCAGGCAACTCACGATTTTCATCATTAATTCGAACCCAAACAAGGCAATTCTTAAAATCAAACAGCAGGTAATAGTTTAGACCAATGGGCAGGAAGTGCGGCCCAGTGGCTCGGTACTCCACAACAAAAATGCATACAGTTCCACGAGCCTGACTTGCAATGAGTCGGGATCTGGGCCCTAGGCAGACAAAAAATAAGCGTTGCAACATGCTGCTGGTCACTGGTGACTCCATGTTGTTGGCCTGAGTGTCTGGATATTGCGGTGTAAGTACTTTGTGGCTATAGTCTATTCGCAGTTTCTTCACATTTTTGGAACTAAACCTTTGGAATATCACCCCATGCGTGGCGTGCTTGGTTGTTGTTCAAATATGTCATCATACGCAACCATAACGCGCCCAAACTTTTAATAACATAAATAACGTTAAGGAATAAACAAAAATAACTAACAATATAAATAACTACATATTTATTTAAAAACTGAAAACAACTACACACAAACACTCAAGGGTTGGACATAACCCCAACGTGACCAATAACATGCAAGTATCCAGTAGTACCAACTAACTTCCGATACAGCCACATCTGATCTCCAGTCTCGAACTTAATCTTCTTACGAGAAAAGCCCATAGGCGTAGAGTACATACGAATTACAGCGGTCTGGCTTACAACATATTCATAAACAGGTACAGTCTTCCAACAAATTATATCTCGCCCATCAACTTCAGACAAATCCCTATCACTGGGAAACTTTGCATTATATGCCTTTCTGGAGAAACAAAATCTTCAAAGTCCACTGCCAGACTTAGTTGTGTTAAAGTTTTGCGTTGTGGAGAGAGTTAAAAGTTGCTGTCACATTTGTTTCGTAAGGTATTTGTCGCCGGCAAAGCCAACGTCTGCGTTGGCCCAAACGCTCGTATAGCTCGTCGCGTCGCGTCGCGTCGCTGTATCGTGAATAATGCTCAAAGAAGATTGAAAATGTTCTATTTTATCACGCTGCACTCTATATACCAGCCAGTCACATGAAGGAAGTCACTTGATTTCCAACTAGGGGGGCCAGCGCAAAACGAAATCATGGCAGTTAAAGTACCTATCAAATTGACTTTATAATAGATTTTCGATTTAAGTTCATTTCTGCGAATATCTGTACACGAGAGGCACGTTGTATACTTCTTCGCACGTTTACCACTATCACTGTTGAAACTCATTCAAATATTTTGTCGCAAAAATATTATTTCTACGTGTAACCTAACAAATGTAATACACTTTCCAGTGGTTGAATAATATTTCTTATTCCTTTTAGAGAGATCACCTTTTCAGGCTCCCATGCTGTATGGTAGAAAAAGAGGTGCACAGAAGTGCATTGTACCTCCAAAAAAAAATTATGGTTTGGGGGGGGGGGGGTTTGCCTGCAACGCACCATTTCTATCTCCTAAAGGATGTTATTGCCACCCTTATTAGATCCTCACTGCTATAGCAATTTTAACTATAGCAAACTTCAACGGCATGATGCAGCAGAAAATTTGTGTATACTTATAGCAGATGAATAAAGAAAAAATACTAAAATAATAAAATTATTACAAAAGACGAAATCTCCCGAATATGCTTACTTTTTCACTGCCAATTTCCAGCAGTCATTTCAAAATGTTGTTTGTACTTTAATTGACCCGGGTCTCAACTTTTGCACACCTTAGCCCTCCCCCCCCCCCCCGGCTAAAGGCTATTCACGATAAAGTCAGCACTTTTGAAACCAACCTTCGAAAAAAGTCACTGCCCTACCTGCATATATTTTAACAGACGCATTGAGTAACTTGTGCCCGGTAAAGTTGGTAACGATGGAGGGGAAAGTAGTTCCATATAGTAACGTGGAATAAAAAGTGCTAGGTAACCATTTATAATAACTT
Organism: Dryococelus australis; assembly: GCA_029891345.1. Lineage (NCBI taxonomy): Eukaryota > Metazoa > Arthropoda > Insecta > Phasmatodea > Phasmatidae > Dryococelus > Dryococelus australis. Next base: position 292,565,867 of record CM056995.1, on the reverse strand, counting down.
AAATTATTTCTCTCGCTTTCTGTTTTGTTTTATGCATCGAAGTGGAAAAATGAGTACAATATTTACTTTTCTAATAATTTCACAGTTTCACTTGACCGACGCATGAATAAAGTGATGAGGTCCATGGCAATGTTAATTTTACGTAAAGCGGAAGAGGACACAACGTATATACAAGTAGATCTTAAGAAGGGCTTTCAAAAGTGTTCATTTTACCGTGAACCGCCTATGCCTAAGTTAAAAAATCTTCCAGCGCCACTGCTCCCATGGTACCGCTATCTTCCATTTCTTACGTGGACGACGGGACCGCGGTGGTGTGGTGGTTAGACTACTCGCCTCCAACCTGGGATAACCGGGTTAGATTCCCGGCGGGGTGGCTCCTGGTTTTTCGCACGTGGGCATCGTGCCGCGGACGATGCCTCTGGTCGGCAAGTTTTCTCGGGGATCTCCCGCTATCCCCGTCCCTTCATTCCGGCGCTGCCCCATACTCTGCTCACTTCACCCTCATCGGTTCTCAAGACCTCGACGTCAAGAGCCGCCCACTTGCGGGGACGCTACTGCGAGTGTAGCTCTGCGGGCTTGAGCGGGCGGCTCGACCGGCGATAACCCAAGGTCTGCGGGAACGAGGATCTCGCCCCAAGGCAATTGCGTCCCGCCACACGTATTCACTCACTAAACGAGCACGCAGAAGAAAGGTGACCTTGGCGTGGATGCACTCCGTGCTGATTCGTTCAGTCCAGCGATGCTGTCGACTGTTGCCGGTGGGATTTTTTATCTGACCTACCTTAAAACTAAGAGGAGATTCGGGGGTACTAATCCATTCACGACTGGAAAAGTCTTATGAAAATCAACCTTTGAAAAAACACCCTAGCCATTAGCTGCATCCACAGCTAGTAGGGTGTTTTTTTCAAAGATTCATTTTCATAAGTCTGTTCCAGTCGTGAATGGACTATAGGTAGGGATGAGACCTGGGGAATGGTGCACGAAAGCCCTATATTTACGTAATTATTGTCACAGGTTGTTTTACAGAAGATTTTTGTAAGATTTGACACGACAAGACTTAAATAATGAATTCGTAAACCTTCTTACAGTATTAGATATTCACCGTATTTATTATTCTCGGACCACTGATGGAAGATAAGACTAAATATCTTATTTCTTACTTTCCATCAGTGCTCCGAGAATAATAAAGGCGGTGAATATCCAACAGTATAAAAAGGAGGTCAATATAGTTATTTGTGTCTTGTTGAGGCGAAAATTTCGTTAAACCCTGTCCAAAAGAACTTATTACAAAAATCGAGCAAATATGATGTTCTTGTGCACCCTTCCCTTTTAGCGTGTCTCATGCAGGATGCCCGTTCGCCTATGCACGTAGTAAGTATATAATATCTACAGGACACATTCATCACTATTTTTATGGGATTGGGTATCCATGGCAACGATCGGAGCTTTAGTTGCCCCTAATTTGTTAACTTGTAGACTTAACTGCAAAGGTAAGAGGAAATACCGGAATACGCACAGTAAAAACCACTCGACAGAAAATAACTGCAAAATTGCGTGCAATTTATGAAGCAGAAAAAGAGTTTCCTACTAGAACAGATGATGGGAAAGGACATTATTTATTAAAATGGAGTTTAAAACACTAAAGGAGAAAGGTTGGTAGAGATGGCTTTCTTTACTTTGACCACACTGACATTTTAATGCTGGCTTGCCATTGGGTTCTCTTGGGTGTCGTGTGAATGAATATTTCAGTCCAACATTCACGTCTCAGCTTCTCAGATAGAGCACACAGCGACTGTAACTGTGTGCTACAGCAGCGAGATGCACAGTGCTTCTGTGCAGGGTAACAAGTTTGCAACAAGGAGGACTTGTGCGGGCACACAAGTATTACTATATAATTATATGTATAATATTTCGTTACATTTTTACAACTGCACTCTAAATCTGAATCAGTGAGAATTTCACTGTTTCAATCAGTCAAATGTATTTGACTGATACAACAGTCATTTTAGTGAATTTATCTGATGAACCAGCGCAAAAATGCCATATTTCCTTCACTGATTGATTAAGTGACACTTCCCACTGATTTGTCAGATATTTTTCCTTTGTTTTCTCAGTGATTTATTTTTTGACTGATGGACCAGTGAAACATCTGAGAAACTAGCTCCGTCTCTAATTTTTTTTGACTGATGTATCAGTGAAAGTGAGAGTAAAAATGGCTGGTGAACAACGTTTAAAAATAGCCATTAAACAACTCATATTAAGTAAAGTAAAAACGAATAAACGAATAAAACCAATACAAAATACTTTCTAAAATGTGTTTCGTCTTTCAAATACGCCATTTTAGGAGGTAATATGAACACAGCCTTTCATATTCCGTTTTTACATATTTCAATTCGTTTCCATGTATTGTCAATTTCATATAAGTTTGGTAAATTTTGACACGTCTAGAAAAGTAGCACGGTCACAATGTATCCTTTCACCACAGCTGTTCTGCCACTGAAGAAAAAGACGTTTGTAAACAAATGTTTTGAGTCCAATGCACACTTGCATTTCCCTCCTTCCTCGTGTTCCCTGTCATGGCAGGCAATGAAAGTCTGACTGACGTTAGCTAACTTCCGTCGAGCAATTAATGTGGGATATTATAGTTAGGTTGCCATTCCAAACTGTTTTATTTTTTATTTACAGAGTTAAATTTGTTGTTTATTTTATTTTGAGGGAAAAAGGAACTAGTGAGAGGGGTGGATTCTTTAGTTTAATGTCTTTCGTGAGACGGAATATTTTTATGTGCTTACGAGTGTGTGGCTTTTTGAGTTGCATATTTTTTTGGTGGAGCATTGGAAAATGTTGCGCGTATGGAAATAACATTTAAATTATTTAACTTCGAAAATTTTTACTTTAATAAAAAAAATAAAAAAAAACAAAACGCGATGCATACATCGCTGTACGTATTCATAAAGATAGCGCAAAATATACACGCACACACTGATCGAAGTTAACCTTATACTCGTTGAATTTACGATATAGACAAATAAACAAATTTATTCACTCACTACAAAAGTGTGGAAAGTGCGGTTTTTTCAGGCCATGTGGATTTCAATAATTATATTAACAGTTTATAAATACATTTACAAAACATGCAAACTTACTGTTTGTAAATTCGCAACCTCTTATAAACGTGTTTTAGTTGGCAATACTTGCCAGTTTGCACTAAAATCACGCTTCTTCGTCATGTGACGATTCATAGATCGTCACCTAGTAAAATGTATGGTTTTTAGTAATTTTGCACTACAGTTGGTAGCGCTGCATATTTTATGTTTTCATGTGTATTTATATTTGGTTATATGCCGGCCGGTACATTTATTAATACAGTATGTATTTTATTTCATGTAGTTTATACGGTAAAAATATTCTTATTGCTTAGCGTTAATCAATTATGAATCTTTGCACGTATTTTATATGGTTGTTTTGTATGATATTTGTAATTGATATTATTTGTGCAAATCGATTCGTAAAGAGTTGCGACTGTGGCGCTTGGGGTAACCGGAGGCCGCGACGTCACCTGGGTATGACAGCGTGCCCCAGCCAGTGTGTGAGAGTCGGTCGCGGTGTGTAGACGGCCGAGGGAGTGTGTGCTCGACTGCTGAGCTGGACAGTATCGGGAAGTCGGGCGGACGTTTAGCAGTATGGGACTGCTATGTAAATTTTCCCTGGTCGCGATGTGCAGGGTGTTATGCGAGCAAGTGAACGTCGCCGTAACGTTTTCGGGAGCAAACAAATTAACTGTGTAAAGAATATTATAAGAACATGCCTGACGTGAACTTAGAAACGATGTTACTATGTTTGCCGGTAGCGCGCGGCTCCAGCTCGTGAAATATGGGCCAAGTATCGCAGGGATGTAAACTTGATGCGGACGTACTATGTGTGAAAAAGCTGCGTGTACGAGTAATATTCACTTTAATACGAGCGTCTTGAAAATCGCGGAAATAACTGTGAGACCGCGACTTGTGACTGATAGCTCGTGAAATTGAATTTTGATACGCTGGTTAATCTTCTCGTTTTACGAGGCTCGAGGACGCGCGTATTAAAGTGTACATGAAGAAATAGTGAAGTATGTCAGCAGCCCGTGTTTTTTTTTTTTGCAATATTTCTTTGGAGCCCAGAAAAGTAACTTTAAACATTTCTCTGCAACTTGTCTTACATAGGTTTTATTGCGAACGGTGTTTCATGTGGTTTGAATGCTGAAAGCATGCCCGTACTTTTGCGTAACGACTAAACACGCAGAATATTCCCGAGTGTGTCAGTGCGATTCTACATGCTAACGAGTGCAATAAATCCGCGCATGCTTGCCTGGAGGCCCCGAGGTGAACGACCTGTCAGCTACTCTCCTTCTGGCGGCGTCAAGTGGGGCGGAGTCTACAGTGAGCTGACACTGGGCAGCCAGGACGTTCCCCGACGTGGCCAGGTGGTCAGCTGTACGGTATTCTGAATGAATGCCAAACTTAAGGTATGAGTAATGCATAAACGCCGTCGTCAGCTTGTACCTGCGGAGTCCGTCGTCCCTCTTTTGAAACACTTTTGAAGCACGCCAAGCGTCGCGGAAACGATTCTCGTTCGTGGATTTAATGTTGAATTTTATGAGCACGAGTTATTGAAAGTTACTGCTTAGGGCAAAAGACGTCGAACTTAATTAAGGGGTCTGCCCACGCAATATGTAAATTGAGTGCGAAACATTTTAATATTTTTATTGTGTGCATTTACGAGTAGAATCAGTGCCTGTAAACAGCCGTTTTGGTGTAAAATTAATAGTGAATCAAAGACCTTGGAACATAAGAGTAGAGAGACTTTATTTGCAAATGACCCCCCGATTTATGAAAGACTTGCATTGCTGTAACATGAATAATAGTATTTCGACTGTAGGTATTTGTAAGGGAAAGAGCTTGGGCCGTGGCATTTGGGTTTTCCAAGTCGAGATCGCTTTCTGCCCCATAGTGGTAGTTTAGATAATATTAGTGTGTGTGGAGTGAGGTAGAGATTGACACATCTGACACCCCTGCGGGGTAGAAGGGCGTCTCAGTCACTAGCATTAGATAATTTATTTGCAGAATCATTCAGTAAAATCAACACTACGCACGTTTCCAGAAACCAACAAACTTAAACTTACATACGTAAATTATATTCGTTTCACTTCATTGCGGACGGCGGTAAGGAAAATGGCTGAACGAGCATTTTTAACGAAACGGTAAACGCGTGTCGATTAATATTACATTTCAGCCAAGAAAACGCACTACAACAGTACCTACAACAAACTATGCTTGGAAAAAGCAAATAAAAAAATAATTAACTACCGATTAAGTATTCCGACACCAACAAGATGTTTGTAAAATAAATAATATGAGAAAAAAAGCACACGCACAACGGCCTTCACCGGGCTGGAAACTGGAAACTGGAAACATAAACATGGCTAGCCATTGACTGGAAACGTTTACTGTTTGTATGTGTCGAAATGCTCTGTTATAAATGCTAAACATGTTTTTAAAGTCCAGTCACGTATAGCTAAGAAAATTTATTATTGCTTTAGAAACATAATTTAAACCATAAATGTTGTAAGTATAATTAAGATTTTAAATTACAACTTTTAGTTCCGAGTACTATTTTCTTCCAAAGCCATCATCAAATTAGCCAACTTAACAACACGGATACCGCATCAATTCATGAGCAGAAACAACACTTCACGAACGAGAGCATTTACTGTTTACGTAGTGTGAAGGCTGGTCACATTGTCTGTCAGATTTTACACCACTTATATTAAATGGACAATAATCATCACCGCGCTCTGTTTAAAGGTTTAAACAGCATATAATGTGGGGAAGAGAGTGCACTCTTATATACTATTCGTTTTAATAATCCTAAAGGTACCAATCAAACCAAAAACGAAAAGTATGAGCATACAACTTCAAACTACACGTTTTCGCCACAATAATGCAACACATGTTTTCCTCTCGTAATTCCAACCTGGCGTGGTAGCTCAGCTGACGAGGCAGCGGTCTAAGGTCGAAGGCTACGTGGGTACAGCCCCGGCCCCCTGCGATTTTTTTTTACTTTTTAAAATTACGGTAAATTGCACAACATAAATAGTAAACTATCGTAAAAATGTTTATTTCACGTAATTATTTGCCTACATTCAATAAAAGTAATATTTAATTCTCAACTGTAGTCGGCCGTCACATTCAATCAGTGAAATTGGTTCACGTCACTATTTCAATCAGTAAAATTTCTTCACTGAAACAATCATTGGTTTTCCACTGATTCTAAGTGGAGCCATTTTCACTGATTAGAGTAGTTGGATTTCACTGCGAATCAGTGGTTTCCCGCTGATTCGAGTTTAGAGAGTGTATGTGAGTAAATAATTTACATTTTCTAATACTCTGGTTTGTGACGAACATTGTAAGACACTTCTTGACGTCTCATAGCCCCACAAATACTGCAATCATTGACGTACTCACCACAGAAACTTATATTACGGAACTAAATAACTCAAGTACCTGCTTTATCACGTACGGCGGGAATCCTGTAAAAAAACTGTATAGCCAGTCCCATCCTTCAGTCGAACACGAAATATTTTTCTCACAACCCACGTCTCTTCGAAGCGTAGAACACAATGCATGATATGTAAACTCTTTCCAGTTTTTTTTCGTTTTGTCGCATTTTCCCAGAGCTGTCGCCGATCATCACGATAAGGAAATCTATTAATGGAATAAAGACTGGATGTAAATCTTTTAAGTACTTCGTTTTGTTTCAATTAATTACATTTATTCAAATTTCCGACAAAACAGTGCAAAATCATAACTAATTTAATTTTAAACCAGCAGTTATTTGTTCACGGTAAAGTGAGCACTTTAGAAATGAACCTTAGAAAGAAGTCACTGCCCCTGCATGCATATATATTTAACGGGCGCGCTGAGTGACATTCGTCCAGTAAAGTTGGGAACGATGGATGGAAAGTAGTTCGATATTTTAAAGTCGAATAAAAAGTGTTCGGTAACCATTTGTGATAACTTAAAATTATTTCCTTCGCTTTCTGTTTTTTAATGCATAGAAGTGTACAAGTGAGCAGTTTTGTAGATTATTTACTTTTTAAATAAATTCGCAGTTTCACTTAACCGACGCAAGAAGAAATTGATGAGGCACATGGCCATGCTAATTATACATAAGACGGAAGAATACCCAGTGTGCGTACAAGTAGATCTTAAGCAGGGGTTTCAAAAGTGCTCATTTTACCGTGAACAACCTGTATGATGTTTTACACAAATTGACTGACATACATTAGATACAGTCTTGTTTCACTCCAATAAAAAAGTAACAAAACTGTAATAAAAGCTTTGTCACTTATGTCTGTCACAAGGTGGAACTAAAACTAAAATAATGTTTGGGTTCTTACCAGTGTAAAGTGACACCATCTGGTTTCGAATCCCAACGACTGTACAGCCGTACGCCCTACAGGAAATGGCCGTAGTGACAAACCAGACACATGCTGATCCAGTCTGAAAGACACAGTGGCTGTCAACGAGCATACAAGTACCAGAGACGCCACTCAAGGCAAAGCAGCGGAACGCTTATTTTTGTGTCCGGTGCAAACGTGCCAATGTCAAAACAAAAAAAAAATTATGTTCATGGGTTGGCACTACTACACGTGAACAGTTTTATGCACAACATTCCAATCCTCTGACTACGCCCATTTTAATAAAAATGTATTCAATATTCAAATCTAAAAAAAATGTAGAATTACATCCAAAAATATACTGTCACTGTGAGCTGTCAAGTGTCGGTATACAACGCCAAATCGTTGTTAAAACACTTAACTATCTCACATCAACGACAATGCACGGCCGTACGACAATGTAATGCTCACATCACCACCAACATCGTAAAAAGAAATGTGGATTTATATAAATCATTGTACTTCAGTCTCTACATATGAATCAATATAACTATATTTTTTATTTTCGATTACGTTGAAAAATATTCATAAAACGATAAGCAGTTTATTCACATTATATCTAATAAGTAAAATCATTTGCTGTTTTTATATTGCTGATATTGGACTGGGCAATTAGACAAAATCGAATCGGAAATAAATTAAGCGTAGCTCCTATGCAGTATTTAGGGGTTGGTGGCTGTTTTCCCTATAAATATGCTCTCCTCTTCATTTTCACCCACACCTTCGCCACCGGCCGGCTTCATCCCCCACTATACCCACCTCACCCCCTCTTCTGATACTCCTTACATCCTCCTCGGTTTGCAACCAGCACGACTTGCGAGACTAGCACGCTCGGGAGATTGTAAACATTAGCCTGTTGAACAGTTTATGGAATGATTGTGTTTTGTTTTGCCAGGCCCGCAGCAAATAGCATATCCCGTCACGTCGGCAAGAATCCCGTGCCAGTTGAATGGTGTCTCCGCGTGTAGTGTTAACAGCTAAATATTACGCACGGTAAAATGAGCTCTTTAGATACCAAGCTTTGAAAAAAGTCACTGCCCTTACCTCTGCATGTTTTAACGGGCACACTGACTTGCATGCGCCCAGTAAAGTTTGGCAACAATGGAGGGGAAGTATTTCCAAGTTTTAACGTCGAATTAAAAGAGTAAAGCCCCTGCCATTCTGTCAAATTTTTGCCTTCAACTATACATGACAATAAAATTTGAAGACAAAATACAACTATCAAATTATTCCTTCCAACAAATTTTATCAAAAAATCTTGCATGTGTTTGAAAATGTGCCACACTGTCAAATTTATTTACTGGGAGAATCTAATTTGAATCATTATTTAAAAATGATTTTCATAATGAGATATTGGTTTTATTTTTCCATGCAGTCCATCACAGGAAGAAACGTGGGGAATGCTTTAGTATATTTTCGCTTCTTTACTAAATTAAAATGTTTTTTATCAGATATGTTTTCTGCACAATGAAATTTAATGCCTCTGGGTTCGTAACATTATGTGCGATATTCATTATAAATAGCATTCATGCCCAGACAGCTTTTACATATATTAACTATCTTCATAGCCTACGTCGTTTCCAGCAATTGTTCGTTATTTAAAGTTCCTTGACATACATTTCTGTCGTGCATGATTCTGATAGGCTGAGACCATCAAATATCAAAATTTTTTTAGAACCGGCCCAATATTCAAATGTTTGATGGAAAATTAAGACTTCCAACTTTCTCACACAAATATGGCGGCGTTCATGACGTTTCGACGACGTCATAACTGTGCAACTTTATTTGACCAAACTTATTGGAAGCCGCTTGACGGAAAAATTGGACAGTATGACAGGGGCTTTAGATAAACAGTTGTGAATATGAAAATGATTTATTTACTTTTTTTAATGCATATGATTGTAAGAATGAGTAAAATTTTAAAATATTTACTCCTCTAAAAGTTTACAGTTTCCCTCGATCGACGCATAAATAAGGCGAACTCGCCCATGGCAATGTTCATTTTACGAATGATGGAAGAATACACGACCTGTATACAAGTCGATACTAAGCAGGGCTTTCAAAAGTACTCAGTTTATCGTGAAAACATATAATTTCGAAGAGGGAAATTAATTTGTCTTGGGGTCGAGCCTCAAGCCGCGGTTGGAACATTATGTGTAAATTACGTGCTCTAGAAATCACGTACTTCACATGACTGTGTAAGACTGTCTGGAGTCACGACATTCAACCCCAAAAAATAAACAATTAAGATGGAATCTTCCCGCTCTCAAGCCGGATGGCTGACGGGTAGGCAACTTCAAAATTAAGGTCTCCTTACTTCAATCTAAAAACTACGCACACGTCAATAATTTATCTAAGTCTCGGCAAATAAATGTTCTGCAAATACGACTTTTTGTCAGAAAACATAAATAACAATAAATATAAGCCCCAATTCTTTTTTTTACTTTTGTCATATTAAGCGTATTCTTGGGGAAACAATTGTGAAAATTGTTAAATATCGCATTTTTAAAGCTAACCTATGCAGTTTCCTTAAGCGGCAAGAGAAAAGTACAAAAATATGGGTGTAGTTTAATGTGTGGCCTTTCATCGCGTGTAATAAAACTCCACGGCTACAGATCTAATTTTCACAGTACAGCGTCACGACGGAAAAAACTGCACGCCTTGGGCGTAGGAGCGATGAGGCATTAGGCGTGCGTGTTAGTGTCGCCCGTATCGCCCCTCGCTTCTTGACCTTGGTCGCCGCGTTCCCACGGGGGTCCATCCCACTCTTAAATGCTCGATGCCTCATTAGGCAGGGGGTTTCGGTATAATACAAACATACTTATTATGTAAGAAGCAGATGTCTGGGAAGCACCAAACAAAGCCACGATGATCCACGAAATGTAGATAAGTAACCACAATCTGAGTGAGAAAATGGAAGCCCAGCCAATAGAAGCCCCAAAGCAAGAGCTGAAAAAATAGCAGGCAATATGGCAGAAATAAGTCCTATATTAAGGGCTCTTTGGCGCGAGAGTTCGTGTTTGGCTGGTTTACTGACGTGTTACAGGCTTACCAACGACGAGAATGTTTCGTAAGATGACAACACTGCGACCTATCAGGGATAGGAAACAGCAGTTAATTTTAAACGGAACTGTAACAACCTGCCGTATACGAGATACGCTCAATTTAGACATTATTTTCGCGTGCTATTCGTGAATTTGTGAACATTACACGAGCACACAGTGGCTCATGTGAACTAGGTTTAGAATGCGGCATCTGTGGTTCCAGAACCGAGTTATTCTTGACTTACCAAGTAAATGTTTTTTTTTGTTGATCCACTTTAACTGGCTCAATTAGTATAGTGAAAGATATGTAGGGCATTTGGCCACGGCAAATAAGAATAAACAATGTTCTTTTGTTTATACGTTAATAAAATAGCATTGCATCTCCTTTTTGGTTGCCAACTTTACTGTATAGATACGATTTCAATGTTTAATGGCGGGATTTCTTTGAAAGAATGATTTCAAAAGTGCTAAATAGAGAGCAAACTAGCTATAGTAATATTCGCGAGTTTACAGTAACGGCCTGGTCCTGCTTAAGGGTATTCGCGACACGTTGAGCGGTGAGAACCCTTGAATGAAACGGCGAAGCTATCCTCGGTGGCGTAAGCGTCCTTCTCGACCTGAAACATAACTAGAACGTCGATTCGTCATTGTTAGCCGCTTGGTGGTTACATTCCTGTGCCTGTGATAGCATCGACTCCTCCAGAGAAGCCGGTTGTCCGAGCTCGTGAGCGAGCGCACCTTCCCTCCTCCAACACAGCTCGGCAGGAGGGCAGGCGTGTATGTACAGCACCCCGCACAGAACGTGAGGAGGCCGCGGCTGTACTGCTCGACACAACACCTGGAAACCAGTCCCATAGTAAGGCAGGAATCACCAGAGTACTGTCACGGAGCAGACGAGTGCACAAAGGCAAAATGGCGTGGCGCTTCTTTTGATGTGGGTGTACCCATTATCTGATTGGCTGCGCGAGGGTCTAGTAAAACACCTGTAATATTATTGGCTGCCGTATGAAGCGAAAGGTTCTCTATTGGGTGGGCCATTGGCTCCCAAGTGCTGATTGGTGAACGACATTCCAGCATTTAGCTGACCAATGACGCCATTTTGCTGGCGTGTGCGATTGGAGATCGCGACACAAATGACTGTTATGCCTCTGTATTATAAATTACTCTGTGCTGCTGCAAAGGTTCCCAGATTATCTAAGAAGAAACATATGACAAGAAATGAAATCCACTGTAGATGGCGTACATTTATTCTGGATAAAAATAACATCTAGTATAAAAAAAATTCGACACTGAAAATCACCTTTCCAATAATCCTAAAACATCACGCAAATTTTATTTTTTGTATTGCCCAAAAACGTTGTTTCAGAATTTTCATACAGCTTTATATCACAAAACCTGTCAAAATAAAATACCGTGTAGAGCAAGGGCTCCGAAACATTATAGTAACGCGGACTTCTTTGATATGATGTACGTTTTGCCGGACCCCCAACAGTTTCTTTAGTAGAAGTTAATATTTTCTGGTTTACTTGTGGTGTAGCGATATGTCTACTCGCTTCCCACCTGGCCGAACCGGGTTCGATTCGCGGCGGGGTCCCTCCCAGATTTTCGCATGTGGGAATCGTGCTGGACGATGCCGCTGGTCGGCGGCTTTTCTCCCGTTCCTTTGCATTCCGGCGCTGCTTCATACTCACCTCGCTTCACCCTCATCGGCTCTCAAGACAACGATCGTAAAGAGCCGCTCAAATATCTCCCATTCCACTCTTGCATACAGCCCATTTACTTTTCGCTATACAAATTGTTTCAATCTCAAGTTTAGTTAACAAGAAAATTTTCTAAAACCAGCTTCGTTAATAACAAAAAAGTTTTCACATTTACAGCAAAATTACAACATTTTTATGAAAAGTAAAATATATTTGTTTTACTCGCGGCCTCTGACTATAAACTCCAGGATTCCCAGGTATCCGTGAATCCCAGTTTAGGAATGTATGTCGCATAGACTAAGAGAGAGAAACGTAAGTAGCTGTTATATGAAGTCTGCTACGAATACACTTTCTGGATATGCAAATATATATTTGACTTACGAAGTACAGTAAGTAATCACGATATTCACATAATACTATGGGCCATCAAATGCTGTAAAGTATAGAATTTAATAAATAAAACTGAAACACAACGTTGACATTTGTGAAATCCCCAAAAAAACTTAAAGAAAAAAAAAAAATACGTGCACTATTTGACACAGCATATTTATATCAGTGTAAACATTTCTATTTAATATAACTAATTATCTGCAATTTTAGTAACTATAAGTGAAGTATGAATTTTAATGTACACTTCTTGTCATAAAAAATTGGCGATCTCGTGTAGCTGAAAATATTTCAAAGTCCCCTTCGGTATGTTCGGCAGGCTACCCTTCCCAAGTCACAGTCACGTGCCGCGGAGTGGGCGTGGCTAAGAGCTGCAGCAACACATGGCTTTGGAGGAAAAATTATACAAAACTCGAATAATAGTTCTGTGAGCTCAGTTTTGTCCAAATATATCCCAACACATTATATGTAATGCAGTTAAAGTAAATTAGTGGTGAAACCTTCGGGATTATGAACTAGCCTGTATCAGATCTGAGAAACAAATAGTAAATTATAAATTTGAACAGACCACATTGGACCATTTGAATAAATTACTTCAAAATCATACATATTTGTAAATATGAAAGGAGGCGTTACATTATAATTCCTCTTGCCAACACACACGAGATCTTTGAAAACATAAAGCGATAATCACTAAAAACATTAAATAATACATAACATGGAATAATGTTTTCATATGTGTGATAATTAGAGACCATGAAATGTCTCGAAATGAATGGCCTGTAGTCTAGACTTCACAGTCCAATGAATACCCGTTCAACTACTGTATGTTCACTCCAGTAAATGTCCAATATTACTCTAAAAGATACAGCACGTGATCCCTAAAAGTCTTTCCTTGCCGGTTTTGTATTTACTTCGCACATTCCTGAGTGAGCCTTGTTAAGTGTAATCCAATGCAAAGGTACATTAGGTCTATAAGTGTGTAAAGTTTAGCTTGTCCTCAAAATAATCCGCGAAGTTTTCCTGTTCCTGCTTTGTTCCGTTCATAAAGTAAAGGCCTATTTACATGCACCGACATGTCTTAACCAAATTTGGATTACAGTAAATAGCTATTGATTATTAAAGTGTTATAACACCAATTCGAAATCATGGGGTTAAGGTCAACATAGTCTACATCTATTATGGTGGTAGTTGTTATTATTGTAGTGTGCTTGTAGACTTTTATTTTTATCGAGTTTTGGTTTTCAAGGTCATTCATGATTATGGATGACCAACACTATGGCAGGTGGTTCCTCCGCTCCAGGAGCGGAGGAACCACCCGCCATAGTGTTGGAATTTCCCTTTTTTCCTTTTTTTCCCTCAAAATTTCCATGTTTTCTTCAAAATGAACTAATTGTCCCTAAAAATTTAGATGCTCAGTAAAAACGTCCCCTTTTCCCCTAAAAAATTCCCATTTTCCCAGGCAGATCAGTGATCCTGGGTAGAGCAGTGAGACGGATCAGCGACCCAGGGTCAAGGACCAAGGACCCCGGTGATCGGGATCAGTGAACACAGGGGCAGAAGACCAGGGCCAGGACCTTTGCCATTGACCTTTGACATTTAACCCAAAAAATACAAAAAAGTAAAAAGATTTGACAAAATTCCGAAAAATTTTTTAAATCCCAAAAAGTATAAAGTACAAAAAGTTATTTCAAAAATATCTAAAAACGTATTTTAAAAATGGTTGAAAATGTATCATTAACAATTAATTAAAAATTATTTATAAAACTTTAAAATTCAGTAATAAATATATTATTAAAAATGTATTCAAAATCATTTCTAAAATCTATGAAATATTATTATTAAAAATTAATTAAATAATAATTAAAAATCGTTAAAGAACCTATTAACAAATGAACTTACCAGAGGTCACCCCTCACCCATACACATCCACCATCTTGGTAGGTGCAAGGGGCGACCATCTTGATAGGTGGTCACCATGTTGGTAGGCGACCACCATCTTGGTAGGCAGCCACCATCTTGGTAGGCGACCACCATATAGGTAGGCGACCACCATCGTGGTAGATATCACCTATCCGCCATATTGGATGCAGGTAACCATGACCTCAAACCCATGACCTAAAATGACCTTGAAAAACAAAACTCGAGAAAAATACATAAAAGTCATCAAGCATAATTCATTACAAACTACCACTGCCATACTGGATGTAGGTACCATCGTCCTTGACCCCATGACCTTGAATGATCTTGAAAACCAAATCTCGAGAAGAAATACATAAGTCAACAAGTATATTACAACCAACTACTACCACCATATTAAATGCAGGTGACCTGACTGTGACCCTTTGATCTTAAATTACCTTGAAAACAAAAACTAGAGAAAAATACATCAAAGTAAGCAAGCACATTTCAATGCTACCTTCTACCACCATATTAGATGCAGACTTCCTTGACCTTGACATCGCGATCTTGAATGACCTTGAATACAAAAACTCGCAATAAAATACATTAAAGTCATCAAGTGTATTACATTATAGACTACAAACGTGATATTGGGTGCAGACTACCTTAACCTTGGCCCCATAACCATGGATGACCATGAAAACCAAAATTCGATAAAAATAAAAGTCTACAAGCACACTACAATAATAACAACTACCACCATAATATATGTAGACTATGTTGACCTTAACCCCATGATTTCGAATGACTTTGAAAAAACACTCTTTATAAAATATATAAAAGTCAGCAAGCATAATACTTTACACACTACGGCAACCATATTAGATGCAGGCAACCTTGACCTTGACCCCATTACATTGAATGACCTTGAAAACAAAATCTCGACAAGAAATACATGAAAGTCAACAAGCATATTACATTCCTAACTACTATGACCATATTAGATAGGTAAAATTAACCTTGGCCTTATGACTTTGAATGACCTTGAAAACATAAACGCGAGAAAAATACATAAAAGTCAATAAAAATATTATATTACTAACAACTACCACCTATTAGATGCAGGTGACCTAAACCATAGCCCCCTCACTTTGAATGACTTTAAAAACAAAAACTAGAGAAAATGTACATAAAAGTCAGCAAGCATATTACTTTACAAACTCCTAGTATCGTTTTAGATACAGACAACCTTGATCTTGGTCCCATAACCTTGAATGAACTTGAAAAAAAAAATTCGAGAAAAAATTACATGGTTTAGAATTCTTGTATGTATAGTTGTAAGCCCTTTTCAATCAACTGAAGTTATCACTGCCAAATTTATGTCTTAGCTGCAACTTGTGACCTCGAACAAGGCGATATGGCTATTATATCTTATGTGTTCTATTAGGCACAGTTGCCTGCAAATTTTTATATGGTGAACTTATAGATGCCATATTCATATGTATCACTCGTGATATCAAACAAGACGATATATATGGACTACCATACCACAAGCCTTCATTATTCTTAGGATAAACCTGTTACTGATGCCAGAATTGTTGGCAACCCTATCAGTTACTTTGTTGAGCGGTATGTCTTAACACTCATACCTATTTAGCCTCGCGGTCATAACACCTACTTATACTTCTTTACTACTTCCCTTTCCCTTCTATAAATAGCCTTTTTATATACTCCTAAATATTCACTGACATCTATTGAAAACTAAATCTGCAGTTAAACTGCATGTGGTGGGGTAATGTTGCTAGGTCGGATGCTACGAAGCCAGAGCCGCGTACGTAGTTGTTTCACCTCTCCCCAACAAACCCCCGCACCCACGTTCAAACAAGTGTCACAAGGTCTGGCGCAGACAGTAGCGTGCTTCTTGAACGCTGACCCAGACCTGGTCGAGCGATCGAATACATTTCTGCTCCGTAACTAGGCTAAACAATCCTATAGGTCATTTGGAAAGCTTTCAGTCATTCTCGTACAAATATCCCTGCAACTGGGCGTGCAGTGACGTCTCATTTCGAAATATTTTTCCGCGCCTAAATAATAGAGATAATTTACCTGCATTATATTCAGTTCATGACATAGCAAAGTCAAGTTTTCGGCTATTCTTTTAAACTGGTTTCTTCAGCTACATTGTTTTTATTCCTTTTAATAAAATATTCTTTAAAGTAAGCGGTTTTAGGCAGACATAACCGTTTAAAGCGTAGCGCTAATATTAACATACGTAAAAACACTTGGCTTTAGCATGTTAGTACACATTTGTTGTTACGACGTCATTGCGTATGTAAGACATAAAAACTATAATCGGATAGTGAACGTTAAGCATTCCTGGGGCCATGGTGGTGTAGTGGTTAGACAACTCTCCTCCCACCATGGAGAACCGGGTTCGATTCCCGACGAGGTCACCCCGGATTTTCGCATGTGGGAATCGTGCAGAACGATGCCGCTGGTCGGTGTGTTTTCTCACTGATCTCCCATTTCCCCATCTCTTGCATTCCCGCGCTGCTCCATACTCATCTCGCTTTACCCTCAAGGGCTCTCAAGACCTTGGTGTTAAGAGCCACCCAAATATATTCTCTTCACTCGCTCATTAAGCATTCCGCCTACGAGGACGTATTTTGTCCAGAAGGGTGAGACGCTGAGGACGACCCAGGCAAGCGCATCACATGCATCATCTTCTCTATGTGCAAGGTACTGAACAAGTGTGCAGTCTTTCCTTTGAAACGTACCCCTGAGACAACTTTAAAATTAGGCCTATTTCATAAAATATTTGCTGCATTTTCTTATTACCAAACAATAAAGTAAATATATATTTAGAATTTAGTTTCTTGTCGTGCATTTTCGTCGTAATCCTATATTCATAAACTGTGCTTTCGCCCATGCACTAAAACGGCAATGCCGAATATCTATTTACATCTGGACGGCTTCATTTGGCGTGATCGGTGTGAATGTGAACTGAACCAGGCTTTAGTGTGAAATCATCCAACGGAAACCTTGGAGTGAGTGAAGAGATTTGGGAGGCTCTTAACGGCGAGATCTTAAGAGCCGATGAGAGTGATTGAGGTGAGTTTGGAGTGGCGCCGGAATGAAGGGGCTGGGGAAACGGGAGGTCCCCGAGAAAACCCACCGACCAACGACATTGTCCGGCACGATTCCCACTTGCGAAAATCCGGTGACTCGGCCGGGGATTGAACCAGGTTCGCCTTGGTGGGAGGCAGGGAAACCTTTGAAAATGCTTTTAGTAACGAGTACAGATACTCCTGCCGTTAGTATTTTCTACCCGTTGCAGCGCCCTTCCGTGTTCATCGCATTACTGAAGGAGCTCAACAGGGTCACGATGCCTGGCGCGAGAAGTAGTGCGACAATTGAATGGGGAAACTACCTGACTGCCTGTTCGTTTTGTCTCGGCACTAGGCACGCCTCGTTAAAACAAAAAAGTCTACTTGGCTTATTTATTCAAACAAATTATCGCTTATGAAATAAAATTGACTTCATTTTTTGTTCGGGAAAAAATATCTTTGGAAAGCAAGGTTAGGGTGCAAACATGATGAAATTGTTTTTAATAATGTATTACTCCTAGTTACACTTATCGATTAGATGAACAAAAACATAGTTTGACTAAATGTAATACACTGCAAATACATTATATTATTTTCCATATAATTTCTCATGTCATATGTTTTCTCTTTTGCATGTTTGCTATTAGTTTTTATTTGCTCACCAAACATTTAATTGTAGGGCTGGAGGTATTAACACTGACAAGCGAACTGGAGCCTCTGTGTTACAGACCACAAGATTAACTGAAGCTGAGTATTTGCAAGTTTCATAAGGAAAAAGTTTACCACAAAAACTCATGGTTCTGAACATAATCATAATTCAGTCGGCAAGTAGAAACATGATAGGGAAATTTAAAGGCACGTACAGAACCCGTATTTCACGTCATATCTAAGTGGCTTTTGCAATTAATATACTATATTCGTTGGCCACAAAATTAACATTAACTGAGGACAGAGATGAAAAACGTATGTAATTCTTTAAACGATCAATGTAGATGTGAAATACTGTATGTAGGTGAATCACATCTGTAAGTTAACAACAGTGACATGAGAGAGACACAAGCGGCGCTTAACAACTACGGTCTTCAGCTCTGATAGTGACAAAGAGAGGTACAGATGGAGCAGCGACAGAAAACTGAGTATCGAGAGTACCCCGACACTACCCACTGGCCAACAGCAACGCCCGCCACGTTTCCTACACATGAAAATCCGGATGTGATCCCTGTTTATCGTGGTGCGAGGCGAGCAGTCTGACAGTTACAACACCAAAGGTCCTACAAGCGATTAAAAACTTTAAAAATATACATTTCTTTATTTGGCGAGCTGGTATTCCCAGAGGAATAACTTTTCCTATCCTATTGTAAAAGCGACAAGAGAAACGTGAGGCTCCATATTAAAGTCATTTAACTTGTATTTTAGTGCTTTGTTAAGTCAGCAAGAAAAGCAAACAATCTTGCTTCCTTGAATACCTCTATGTCAAATGTTGTAATGTTATTTTATGTCAAATGTTTGAACGCAGATAGCGCAAGCTGATCTGGTTGGAATTTTGGCCTTACATGCATGTTAAAAATGTTTTAAGTTCACTTACAGCGCACAAAAGCGCAAAAATGGCCGTGGGATTGCCTAGTATAGCCATGGTTGTAAAATGTACAGAATTCTCCTGAGTACAACTGTGAGGAGGTGGTTTCAGGTCGGAAAAACATGCAGCAGCGAAACAAACCCTGCAGCTCATATCATTATGTTTGGGATACGGTATCATAGAAGGCCACAGAGGGTTCCTTCAAACCCCGCTCTCCAGTTTCCTATAGGGTTGTGGTTTGTAAAAGCTATCGTACAAAGTGAAGAAAATATGCACATTTTGTACGAGTAATTGAACTAGCGTATGCATTTTTTAAATCTGGCACTTGAACTTGTCAACGTTGTCAGAAAACAAGCGAAATACCCTCGAGCCTCTTAGTTTTGCAATATATTTCATTGCAAACTGGCTGCCGGTCAAAATATTTAATCTAGTTTTTAACAAACAGCTACCATATATTTTTCTGCATGGGAAATTGTACAGAGCATAAATGAAGAGAATAAAACTTTTACAAAAAATGTTTTGATTAATTGAGTCGATATTTTAATGATTGAGAATTTGCACACAATCAAGTCCTAAGAGTCAGTATATTTGCGCATATGAGTACCCAATTTATCAATGATAAAAAAGGGTAAGCTGAATTGCTTTGATAATGCCTGTATCATTTTATGTTAAACCACATTTAACGTACCAATATCGGTCCAGAAACTATTTATTCCAGTTATTTTCAGATATATAACATGTTTTGTTTAAAACACTGATAAGGTCTCATTTCATTCGATACTGTGTAGTTTGTATCAAATTTCCGATAACATTCACTAATATATGTGCAATATTTAAAAAGTGTATGACCCCCCCCCCCTTTTTTTTTTTTTTGTTTTTTCATTCCTTGGTTACACGACTCTGTGGTTATAGAATAGTAATCAAAACGATCATATCGTCACCAGTGACCGACCCACGTAAAACATATAAGTTTATTTGCTCAGCGTAGTGAATCTTGTTTGCCAAATTACGTAGTAACAGGTTTATTGTTTTCCGACATTTGACACAATACGTTTTCTTGTTGTAGCGGTACCTTGCAATATTGCAGACAAAAGAGACAATGTACCAGCATGTTTAGTACTTGTAGGTGATACGTTCAACATACCAAGTTTGGTTGAAATTGGCCAAAAAACAGTGTGCTACATGCTGTATACCAAATGAACATAAAATATTTATATAGTCACCATATCAAAATTAAGTTTCTTACACATTTAAATCGCATATTTTATCATGGCATACATAGTATTAGATACAGTATAGGAATATTGCTTGAAATTGGTCACACTATTTAATCGATAGAGAATATTTATCAAAATGTCTATATTGCCACCAATTAAAACTAAATGCCTGAACC
Organism: Dryococelus australis; assembly: GCA_029891345.1. Lineage (NCBI taxonomy): Eukaryota > Metazoa > Arthropoda > Insecta > Phasmatodea > Phasmatidae > Dryococelus > Dryococelus australis. The sequence goes on along the minus strand of CM056995.1, from coordinate 292,545,260 downwards.
AATTAATTCATATCAGCATACTTCTTGTTTCTCAAAATTGGTTGGAATGGGTGGATTGTTTTTCGTGTTACGACACAATAACTTTATTTTTTCATGGGTACGCTATATTACAAAATGATGAATGAAAATAGTTATTTATTGGTATATTTACAGAAATACCTGTAGTCGATACTTTCTTCATATCAAATGTAGTCGAATTATATACACACATATATATACACACACACACACATACCAAATCTAAAAACAAATTATTTGTAGCATGACGCCGTTGTGAAAATACAGCAAGTTCCACATTAATCTTAGTTGTATATAGTACCATGGCCTACTATAGGCCTAAAAGGTACTAGTTGTCTACAAAATGTGGTACGAATCTATTGTGTAATTTCCAAAATATGACGTTAAAAGCTTATTGTTTTCACGTTGGTGAACCAATAAGAACGGACCTTCCTAGATTTAAAAACGTACATGATTAACTGTGAAAATACACGATTGGGTTTTACCTAGTAAAATAACTCCCCAGATATGAAATGGTGACTTACTGTATTAAAATAACAACCCTTCTGAAATTAAGAAAACGGCTTGGCAGAACATTGTAAAATCAGATATCCTTACCAAGTTCAATATGTGCACCGAATTTGGTTTCACAGGATCGAATATTATTTTGAGGGGACATACAGTACACAGACAGACATTTGCATGATTATATAAGCTCATTATACCAAGGAAAGTAGCTTAATATTAAATGGAAGTGAAAGGGAATTGAATGCTTCAAGTTAAGCAAAGAAATCATCAAGGGATTATCCATTATTTCGAATTATTAAATAACTGTTTGTAGCACCATTAATTTTCGAAATAAACTGTTTACCACCGCAAATAAATGTCTCAAGAAGAAATAAATAAACGGTTTAAATATTATAAGCTGTGTATAAAGTTTCCTTTTTTTGTTATTGTTGTTAATGTTTAAATGGATTCAGAAAGTGTTTCATACAACTAGTGGCGTACCCTGTTAGGTTTCCTTGCATTTTTTCGTGGTTTCACAGAATTCTTTGTGGATATCATTATTTTCGATTTCCTTCCATAATATTGATTTATTATATGTACTTAAGATTATATTGGTTCAGCGATGCAATGAGTTAGGCTACCGTTTAAACAAAAACGTTAAGTTTGGCTCCATGCTACAGACACTAACGCAGAAGAAAACAAGGAGAATAATTAGTCTGGCGGACGAACGTTTGCTTCCACCTGAGATTTAATTTAGGTAACGCCACATATAAAAACCTCTATTGGAATCACGCTGCAAAAGGTTTTGTTGCCTTCTCTAAAACATGCTATAATAAGTCATCTTCTTGCTTCGCATACAATACAATAAATACTTACTGATCTCTGGTGTGGTGATACTTTATTATGTAATCATGTTCAAATCGTATTTTCGCATATAATTGACGAATAATTTACACGCCGTACTTTATGATTGTTTAGTGTTGTGTGTAGTATACGACGTCAGGAATGCATTTCCCTAACATAAATTATAAAGGCTACATCAAGAAACATACAGTATGTATTGTCATTATTACGGACAGTACACGCAGCGACGTGTGCAGAGCTCAAGGCAGGTGCCAGTGCATATATAGCTATTAGATGGTGCAGGCTAAGTTGGCCAGGCTGTTAAAGCAGCATGCCTGTCTACGTGGGTCCGTCGTAGATCAAAGTGCCACTGCAGCTGAACTGACGCCATAAACTTGGTTAGTGAACGCGACGATAGAAGGGAAGAGTGTACAGAGAGCGAGAAACTCGCAGGGATCGCAGGTGTACAAATCAGTGTGAGTCAATGTTCAGGAACTTAATGACAACCCATTACTTCACGCTGCGAGGCATGTAGCGAGTGGCAATGCGTTTTAATTGCCCTTGACCATGCAGAATGAGTGATCAAGTTAATATCTGTAATAACCACGGCGAAAATACATTGAAATTGATGTGGCTCGATTTCGCGTCGTAAAGAAATCGGGAAATCTGTTCATGTATTGTTTTTTTAATTGCAAGCATGCCGACATACGTACATTATCTGCTAAAGGCTGTTCACGGTAAAATGAGCACTTTTGAGGCAATAGTTACTTTTATATTTCAGCCATTTTTATTCTTTAACCACCTTTTACATTATATATATATATATATATATATATATATATATATATAGCCATGTAAGTAATAACCACAGTGTAAATATTTTACCGCACACTGAAGTTAATGCATAAGGCTAAAGTAATACATATTTATTGACTATTATGCATATTGAAATAGCTTTCAAAAGTGCTCAATTTATCATGAATGGCCTATAAAATGCAGGCATTCATGGCATAGGCAGATACACGCCAACTTACAGAAGAAAAGCTCTTGGCATGGAGGTTTATGCAGTTAAACTGAACGTATGTTATCCCTGTGCGTGTGATGTGGGAGGTAGAAAAGACATGCAATGCCGATCAACGATTTACAAACACAACACTGTTCTGTATCTTACTTCAAACATTTTGCAGGAAAGGTTTGCCATCAAAAATCAAAGCGAATAAAACAAAGTGTAAATTGTAGGTTTGAGAAATACGTTGAGTCCATACATACATACATACAAAAACATAAAATAGCATCTTAAAAAAAATTATTAAACCGCAAAGAATTCATACGAACCGTTACAAGTAACAAATATTTTCATATGCTCTAATGACTCCCGTAGTACTTCCCATCTAGGCGACTGTACAGTGTACTATAAAATGATATACAAGTACAAACATGCTGAGACAAACCGAGGAGTGGATGGCCAAACGTACTTTCGCGTAGAGAAGAAAGTTATATTGTGAAACAAACCCGTCAGAGATCTTTTACCAGTCCATGCGCTATTGAAAAAGACCTACGAAAAACTTTCAAAGTCACTGTCACCAATGACAGTGAGAAGTGTGTTCAGCAATAGTGACTATAATGCAAAACACCACAGAAGTAATCGTACATAGGCAAATGTAATTATAAGAAGAGACTTAACTTCGCGAATGTATATTTACAGAACGATTACTAGACAGACGTAATATTTCCAGATGAGTGTAAATTCAATGTTTTCGATCATGACAGTCCGCTATAAGTGTGGAGAAAATCGAATAAAGAGATAAATCCCCAACATTCTCGGCCTATCGTCAAGCATGGTGGGGGTTCAGTTACGGCGTGAGGGTGCATGAGTGCATGTGGTGTAGATGAACTGATGTTTATATTTTGACTATTGGATCAATAAAACTCTATTGATCATTTTAAACATAATTTGTGACCTAATGCCATACAACTTGATGTAGTAATGCACATTTTACCCGGAAATGGTACTTAACGTATAATATTTCTCGTGTAAAAGAAACTGCACCCTAACCCTCAAACTTAAATTCAATAGAACATATTTGGGCATACTTAAACATTAAGCTACGAAAACAACATCTTTCAAGCACGCGGAACTAAAAGGAGAAAATCCTTCGTAAGTGGACCAATATCCGTCCTAGTGTCATACAAACGGTAGAAAAGTCAATACCAGCGCGTTTAAGATTCGCGCTGGCACTGGCACAGGATGCATGAATATTTGTGATCGTCACTGTATATACATATTAGGGCCTGTTCTATTTGAAAATCCTTTCCGTTGTATTCTTCAAAAATAAGAATGATTTAGTTACATTCGCAATCTGACCTTACTTTAATTCTTATGAAATCTGAACAACTCTTTAAGCCAGAAGAGACTGCTGACATAAGACTTAATATACACAGATCTGCCCATCACTTACATCTAGAATGTTTTCAGTCTGAAAACAAAAAGAACTTAAACGTCGCGTATATGCGGTCACGGACAGAAGTATAAGGACAGTGGTAAATAGCAATTAGTGTCATTCGTAGGTAAGCTTAGCCTAAATGCAGAAAATAGGTAATCAGCCATGTTTAATGTTACTTAGTGAGGTACAATATGACTCACAAAATAAACAACATAAACTACGGTATCACTGCATTAGACTACATCATCTGGCTCCAGTTCTTATAAACGTTGGACATACATCAGCAAAGTGTTGATCATTGTTCACTCCACAGTTATTTGTTAACTTCCCTTTTTCGCTAACAACGTCCATCAGTATATCCATCTCTAAATTAACCAGTTTTCTAGTAATGTCTATCCCAAAGCTATTACAATTTGGTAGAAACGCCTCTTTTGTGTTTTGTGAGAAAAAATGTTTTTTTTAAATCACTATTCTCTCCAATTACTCTAGCAGATTCTCAGTAGGATTCGGGTCAGGTGAGAGTGATTGGGTATTATATGGCGTATGGGGTGTCTTGTAGACGATCCATTTCGCAGTGTGCTTGGGGTCACTGTCTTGTTAGAAATTAAATGACATTAGTTTTCTGGAGTTTGACCTTGAATTTCATTCCTACTGATTATGTTATTTTGTTTCGCTGTAATATAAAATTTTACAGTATCATAGAATGTGTTTTATTTGTTAGCATATGTTTGCATCCATATAAAAAACACATTTAACAAACAAAGGTGGTCTCGCGTGTATGGTTCTGACGTCCGCTGTTTCGGGTTTGAAACCACCTTGCACCTTTAGTTTGTATATCAATGTGGTCATTATGCCACATGGTGTGCCATTGGTTTTTTTTTGTGCCACGTTTTTACGTGAGTGATTATTTGGCCCCGAAAAGGGCCGATGGTGTAACCTCAATAAGAGGAAAATTATCCGTCATTCTCAACCACCTGCCGCAGTCGTCGTGGTAGAGAGGCGACCAGAGAAGTAGCATAGCGTTGGCTAATAGCTACTTCATCCCAGGCATCCGCTACTAGCACCCAGAGAGCATTTATTTACTCTCTGTGGATCAAGTCAGTTTCCGACCAGACATTCTCAATTGGATGCAAGTCGGCACTATAGGGTGGCCAATCTACGAGCTCTAGTTGGTCTTGCCTTGTGAACCATTCTTGAACCCTCTGAGAAGTGTGTATCGGATAATGGTCCTGCTGGAAGTGCAGTACACCATCGGGATGCAAAAGTCGTACCGAGGGAATCATAATGTTCTCTAGAATATGTAAATACTGCCCGGCATTGAGGCCGTATGTTTTCGGACCTCGATCGTCGATTCTGTGCAACACGCCTATCCCGCGTGCACTCATCCATCCCCAACACACAACGGATCCATGACCATAGCGCGAGCACTCAGCCATATATTCCGGATTGTGCCAGGTCCCACGAGGTCTGAAGACACGCATTGGCCCATCATTAGCCGAGGAAAACACACACTCGTCGGAGAATACAACATCTGACCAGTCACAGTCCATTGGCGTCCTCGGTAAATGCTAGTCGATAGATCCTGTGCTCATCGGTGAGCCTTTGATTCCTTGAAGAACGCCGGGATTTCAGTCCCCTCCGCCGTCAAGCGCCTAAGCACGGTACTCTAGCTGCCAGGAAAGTGCGTGGCGCGTTTCAGCTGAATGGTGCTCCTGAAAGGAGTCAACTGCTCCTGGGTAATCAGACTTTTGTCCTCGGCTGCAGTAGACACCCTCCATGATCCCATTCTTCCGCGACGTGTCATGTCACCCATGTCCCAGAACTGGAACTCTGGAAACTGGAACACCGTAACGTCGGCCTGCTTCAGTGGCTGAAAAACCAGCCGCCTCAACAAGGCCTATGACTCTCTCCCTATCCGACTGGCTGTGGTGAGACATCGCTGGAGAATGACTTTTCACTTCCTTAAACCGCCTGGCTCTGGCGAGACATTACTACACGATAACGTGTATTTAAACGGTTGTATACGCCTGTGACGTAGAAGGTACGCATGCCCAGAGTCGAATGGGGACCAAAGGTGTGCGAAATGTTTTGTGTTGTCAGAGGATATCTGTTTATAAACGGAGATCATAAGGCATGTCCGAAACTGCAGTAGGGTCTTCAACGGATCATGTGACGAAGTTCAGGGTTACAAATGCATGGGCAATCAGGAAGACACTCTGTGACTTTAGAGGGGCATGCTAAATGCGCAAACCGCCTGTCAAATGTTCTGATACTTTTTACTTTCGTTACCCATCGCATGACCGTGCAAACACAGAGCTGTATAATATCACGTATATGAACAGTAAAACACAGATAATATTTTGTGTGAGAGTAACCGTTTTTTTTTGCCAATACACTTACTTTGTATTATATTTTGATTTACTATATGAGACACCAACAAGACAGCTAATAAACGTAGTGATATTTTAGGCTGTTCACGGTAAAGCGAGCAGTTTTTGAGGCCCTTCTAAATATTTCCTTTCATCCAATTCCCATCTTCCTGCTGCTTTTCAATATAAACATTGTAATGTGACCAATAAACACAGTGTATACAATATATTTATTATTGGTTTATTCCTTTTGGGAGGGTCTTAAGAAGTCCTCACTTTACCATGAACAACCTATTGCAGGGAACAAAAAAATAGTAAACGAAGAAATAGGTTTCCTACAGATAAAATCGACCGCTTGCTTGGCGAATGCGCATCGGCATGTGTCAGATCACAAAGTAACCATATATATATACATATAGTTACATTGCCTAAGTGATAAAACAACTTCGAAGTACACATTTTCGTTGCCAACAACTTTAGTACGGTCTGTGTTGACACATTACTTAGAATATATCGTACATTCTGTATTTTGTTACATATTTCACACAAATTAAATGAATGGACATTATCAGTGATACATAAATGTGTTGTCAGTACTGCTACATGTGCCAAGCGCAGTAAAACGAGCAGTAGTTTGAGTTAGAAGGTGTGAAACGTATACCTGTACGTGTCTACATGCACCTTAATAATTTAGCTCACCATGAGAAGAAAATGAGGATCTCTGGATCACTGTAAATAACATGCACGGAAACAACTTTCATACATTCTCAGCACTTCATATAAAATACAACATGTGAAATCTGAATAATTAATATATAAATGAAATGAAAAATAAATAAAATCAGACCAAATTTGTTATGCAATTCAACAAGAAGTAAAATTCAGATGTGAAATATTTATTAAACTTTAAATGTATGTAAGAAAAACACTTTACTCAAAAATCAAATTAAACTTATGTTAATGACCCAAATTGAAGTACCACCATCCAGTATAGAATTAAATAAATTAAGGAAATAAAAAAAAAATTTAAAGATAAAAAATAAGATATGACTGTTGTGCTGCTGCAAAATTAACAGACAACTGACTTGAAATTAAATTCAGAAATAAAAATTTGTTCATAACCGTAAGTAGCTTTCTTCAATTTCTAACTGTTTAAGAAACTGACTAAGCTCCTAAGTAGTTAGTTGCATTTACAGTTCTCACGATTCAAACATTTACTTGCAAATGAGATTACACCGAGTTCAATAGTTTTTAGATGTTAATGTGCTCCGGCATTACTAGCTCATATGGGATCTCAGGACTTCTGATTACACACAAGTTAAAGTTCAGAAAATGCCTAGTTCCCTAAATTAAACTTCTGAAAATACTACAAGTTCGTAGAAATATATTACAAGTGAAGTCTTTCACATAGTTCTGCACCCAGACTCTCAAACTCCTTGGCGTCACCTGTATTCTGATGCGCCGCTAAAGTGGCTGATTTAGCGCCTGGCGTCTAGAGATCGGTGTCCTGGCATCTCCTACAAAACTCACTAATACAATTAGCTAGACACCTGCCATCAACCCTCCTATATAATCGGTTGTGGCAGTGACCTAATCACAACTTCTGGGACTAATTACTAATTTATTCTTAGGTTGGCGCTGGTGATTCCCTAAGATTAAAATCTCAACGTAAATTCAATTTATCATCCATGTTGAAAGTCCCACCCAGAAGCAAGCCTTCCGGCATCTCCATTCAAGACTAGCCTATCGCTGCCTACTTCGCACCAGACCTCCTTAAACGAAAATAAACCAAAATTAAAAATCTTACTAATATGAGACTAAAGTAAATAATTAAGCTTTAAAAATCATAAAGTAATTACTGAGAACTAAAATAATCATATAAAAATAATATTACAATATTGAAATAACAATGTGTCAAAACTAAGAATACTGCATGAAAATTATCAGAGAATATAGACATTAAGTGGAATGGTGGTTTACATAAATCATAAATTACGTGATTTAAAAATGTTACCATTACATATGAGTAATGTGTGAAAATTAATATTCAAATACAATATCGTGTGAAATAAAATAAATAATACAATTCAAACACTTATATAGCTAATCTGCACGTACCAAACATAACATAAAAACATATGTTCTGTCGACCGATGACAATAATTACTCTGTTCAGAATATTATGCTTGAGGCTTTCACTTTCTATATTTATTAAATTCCTATATTTTACAATGAGTGTTTGTTAGTTTTGTGTAAAATAATTATGAAAATGTTTTTTAGTATTGTCACAACCAACTCAGTTTTTGTGATGAACTGGCAGAAGAAAGACGCATAGTCCAATCTTGAGGTAATTTAGACAACATGTACCCATTCGCAGTGGACGTACAGTAGTTGCACCAGCCTTTTAAAAATGGTGGTGTGTATGATCAAGTTACCGTATTGATTTAACTGTCTTGACAATCATCTGTATGCAGCTCTCGACACAATCGGCATTCTCACATCATCGAGCGCTGTAATTTCTCGATAACACTTTATCCCAATACAAACACCACGTACGAAGCCAACAGCTGATCTCCATAGACTATGTTTACCACACTTGACGGGATATTCACTGCAGTTAGTTCTACACCCGAATACTAATAAGCGAAAAAAATCTCCCCAAAACGATCTAATCGCGTGAACAGGCAACACAGTATGTCTAACGCACACACTGTGTGAATCATCTGACTTGGCAACATGGAGATTTGCAGCAGAATTCTGGCATCATTAAAATAAATAGGTCAAGATCCACAGTGATTGTTAGCAGTGGCCTGAAATTCGTTCATTTACGATATAGAACAGAAATATTCAAGTGTTAACTGTATATGTTAAATTACCTGAGGGTAATTATCACTCTTATTATTTACTTGTCTAGAATTCGCGTTTTGTTCAGAGGCAAAATGTTTGTTGTACAGAATATTTTATTAGACACTACATTATTGTGTTCAGATCTCTGTTCATTATTTCTACAGTTCGCACGTTATGTTATATGCAAAGTGATTTATTACACAGCGATTAATATAACTATGAAGGCATTTTCAAGTATTCCTTCATATTAAACACACACGCAACAATTTTATTTCTGTTTTAGTTTTACTAACCTAAATAACTACCACGGAAACACTACCATTTTTCAACGTAATGACTATAGAAATGTAGTTTTGAAACATTTAAAAAATCACACTTTAAAGGTTTTTTAGTGTAATTATACCACAATCGCTAGGAAGTGTGTGACCTTCAACAATCTTGTAGTTTTCACTCCATACGGATATCTAGTGACTATGTAGAGTCTAAATGGGCAAGCAGAAGGTTGTTAACATTACAATTGCCTTCTAGTCCAACTGTTTGTGGGGTTTTACGTCTACAGGTTATTCGGTGTAACTTGTGCGCTTTTGCAAATAGACAATGCCCGTAACCGCATATAGTTTAATATGTGCAACGGCTGAGGTACTGCTGTAATGCTAGCCACGACTCACGTAAACGGGTTCTCTGTTTCGCCGTCGCATTATAATAGCCATGTTCCAAACCAATTGCCAATGAATATCGATCCCTATAATTAGTGCAATCCTACCACTGAACAAGAAGTGGCAGCATAGAAACACGTTAATTTTGCAAATAACTTAACAGTGTTGCTTGATAAACATATTTACTCAATATCATGATGAATATACATATGTATACAAGGCACTTGACCTATAGTAACACCAATGTTGCGTGAGGCGAAAGACACAAAAAAGTGGGAAGGGCTTTCAACATTGTACTGCGTTAATCGTGGACAGTGTATAAATGGTGATACTATAGCTGCTAAAGAATAGTTTTCCTGGACCATAGTCGCAGCATTGTGTAAAGTTATTGGTCTCGAAAATTAAAAGACAAAACGTCAAGGCAATAGCCAACGAAATTCACAATTGGTCACTATGTAGTGAATTCGATAAATTCTATGAAGATACGCTCAGTGACCACTACTTAAAACGGTATTTTTTTCGTGATGTTAATATCGTTTTACAACTGATAATTTCATCACGTAAATAATAATAAAATCATAGCAAAGATACATAAATTCACTTCATGCGTTTAAAGGTTCGTAACTAAATCTGAAAACTTTTTACAGTATCACTGTAATTATATTCTGTACTGGTAGGAGGACTTTGCCTTGATTGTGGTTTTATATGCTATGTATGTTACATTGTTGCACCGGATAAAAAGGCGCAGTTTGGTATATTCGTGAAATCAACCCAACGCAAAAGTATTATAAGACTAAACCCAGAAAATCAATTCGATAAAGTAAGTAATACATTAAAAATTACTTCTCATAGTATTTTATTCTGATGAGTAATTTCTCTGTTGCATTAAAAGGTCGTTAATATATATTAGCATCCAATTTTAAAACAGGTCTTTAAATTAATATTGGAGTACACAGCCATATTTATGCAATACTTTCCTGTGCAGTGTATTCCGTCCTACATATCATTATAACTACTGTTTATTATCATGAAATTCAAAATGCATTCCAAATACTCCTGTTCATGAAACATATCCTCCCATAGTACATCATGTGTATATATTGTGGAGTATATTGAGAAGTCATGTTGATTGTCTTCCATAATGCGTTTCAATTATGGTTACAAATGTTCGATCATATTATTCAGATTTGGTGACCAAGGAGGTCAACGTAAATATGATATAACTTGTTGGTTCCCGAAACCATCTCTAAACTGGTTTTCTTGTATGGAATACAGTTTTATATATCTGCAACTATATTACTCTAACATGCTATAACATTAAAGGGCTCGATGCTTTAATACACCGCTGGCCACAAAATCTGCACTACCATGAAGATCATGAGGCATCACAACTGGACATATTGGACAAGAAAAGCCATCATACACGAGTGACATGTTTATACTTGCAGCACGATACTACTTATGGATTGTAGGAAATGAGTACTTTGTGCCACACTTACTACCCTTTTCAGACAAAATTAACCACCGCTACACCCACGTGGCTTCGATGTGTGCCCAAAGTTCATCCGATGTAGTGGCGGGAATCCTGTCACAACCCAGTCATCGCTTGACAATGGACTACACGTTTTCGATTAACATGGGATCGGGTGAATTAGCAGGCCAGGAAAGCAGTGTTACATGTTGGTCTTCCAGCAGCCGTAGGCCGATGTGTGCCACATGAGATCGCGCATTGTCCTATTCGTACATGCCCCAAGTCGGCCCTGTGGTAAGGGGACGACAACAGGTTCCAACACCTCCGCGATGTAACGGTTGCTGGTCAGTGTACCAGCGATATCGACTAGGCATGAACGGGACTGGAATACAATGTCATCCTTTGTCATTATTCCAGGTGCCAGGTCGGTATGACTTTGCATTATGTAGGACTCGATCTGGTGTGCACCACGGTGCTACGAGAGCTTAATGCGACCATAGTCATGCTACAGGTAGAAACCGAACTCGATGATGAAGACTACGGCAAGTTATGCGTCAGTCCATGTCCGATGTTTCACGCACCATTACAGCCGCAGGCACCTACAGTATGTGTGCTTTCAGTGGCAGCCGCAGTAATGTGCGGCTGGACATGAGGCGTCGATGGTCTAGACTGCGACAACTGTGCGTGAGAACACAGATTCATGTACCAGACACCTGACATCCCGATCGAGAGTGCTTGATGTGACTGTATGGTCTGTAATCGTCATGCGTTCCAGATGTCTGCCCTGGTGTTTGTTGGTGTGACGGGGTCGTTATTGTTCCCTGCACATCGCTCAGCCCGTCCCTCCTCGACTACTGATCTCATATCTGCTTCGCTGTAGTTACCTCTTCCAATCCGAGGACCAATATCGCATTAGGATAATCCACAATCTTGATAGGTTAAGATTCTTCCGCAGTCAAAAGTGGAAACATGTTTGTGAGGTTTTCGTGTTCTCCGAACCTACATACTGATTCGTTTGGGCACACAAACAGCAGCGAAACATACAGCCTCTACATCCCAGTTGCTCTCTGACTTCCACTTGCATACTGCTTCACAGCGTGGTGCCACTTGGCGAACAACTAATTACACCATTGTTCTTCCCTTTGCTACGCAGTCTCCCAATGTCGGATTAATACGTTGCGTCCTTCGTAATGAATTTCGAAAGGCCAGCTGTGTACTAAGCGTTATGTGTACTTACTGATTAACTTTGTAGTATTCCAGTAAGTATAATTATTTGGGGAATACTGCACAAGGGGTAAGGGGATCGGATCATCAGAGATGTTCATGCTCTGCTATTCTGATCGCCTGGCTGCCATTTTAGATGTAGCTGATCTTGACCTTGACCATTAACCTTGACCAAGACCTTTGACGTCGATCCCGATGAACATGACCTTGAAAACCCAGAAATTACAAAATATTTCAAAAACGTCTAAAACAATATTAAACATAAAAAATAATCAAATATATATATAAACTTGTGAAATATTAATTCTACATTTATTTATTTAAAAATTATTAAAAACATTACTTCAAAACTATTAAAACACATTTCCATAGGTCCACAGGCCGCACGCTCAGCAGACGACTGACCCCCTTCCCCACACATCGGACGAGGTGGCGCAGTATTAACTCACTAGACTTGCATTCGGGAGGACCCGGCTTCGATTCCCGGTCCGGCCACCCTGATTTCGGTTTTCCATGGTTTACCGAAATCACTCCAGGCGAGTTCTGGGATCGTTCCGTAACAAAGGCCATCTCCGACTCCTTCCTCAATCCTTCCTGTGTAATTTGCTCCGTCTCTAATGACCTTGCTGTCGACGATACGTTAAGCGAACTACCTACCCACCTACCGCCACCAGACTCCTCACCTATTCCCATTCTGTCGTATGCAGTCATATTGGTTTTTAGTTTGTATTTGTTTATACACTGCTGAAGGCTGCCATCTTGGATTTTTATCTGTATTTTGTTTATACATTGCTGGAGGCCACCATATTGGATTTCATATGTTTACATTAACATCACCTATGCTGTGCTAGTGTATAAATTATCGATTTAGCCGCCAGGTGGCAGCCATAATTAATTATGTTTTAATGTATAGGTGGTGCTGATGGCATCCTCCGTATTGAATTCTATTTTCAATGTTTAGGTAGTGCTATGTTCTCGGTTATGCCGCCAGGTGAGCGATGGCACAGGTTCCCTCCATCCATACCCACATTTTTCATTGGCAAATTACCTAGCTTCATTAAACCCCCGCGACCACCACCCACGGTTCTCATTGTCTAATTAATCTTGTGTTTTCGGAAACCTTCGTTCCGATCAATCAGCGGTCATTCAGCGTGGACTATTGTTTTCCCCTAAAAAACCAACTCTTATTCCATATGAAAACATTACCAACATATTAAAGGTGTCCCTAATCAGATAGTATTCTGTGTATGTGATTGGAATATTCCAAGAGCCTGCGATTCACAATCCGTGCGCCATCGGAACGAAAGTCCTTGATCTTAACAAGCAGCACTGCTGAGCGCCGTTTAGACAGCTCGTCGAGTTGTATGCCACAAGACGTCATGCGTGCCAAAATCAAAATCATTTTTGTGCTCCGTGCAACTCAGAAGCCCTACGACTATGGAGTTATGAAAAACCATGGTAGATTTAACAAATATTATGTGTTTAATGCCATCATTGACTCAGAGATAAAACTCGTTTAAAAATAGCAATTCCTTGTATTGTATTTGCTATGCTGAAGAAGAATATTGTATGATGTGTGCATAAATAAATGTGTTTTGTTTTAAAACTAAATGTTTTGTATCTCGAGTTATGTACTGCTCACAAAAGTTTAAAAAACACTGTTGGTAAAGGAAAAAACATATATTTGATATATTTAGTATATCAGTTTTATTATAATTTTTAAAGAAATGAAATAATATTCTATATGGCTCTAGCCATCATGTGTGTGTGTGTGTGTGTGTATATATATATATATATATATATATACACGTGTATGAACTTAATTATTTATGAATTTAACAGATAGAAATTAAGGATTAGGGGTAACAAAACCCCTTTGCAAATAGAAGCTGTCTCGAATATTATCTTTATACCTGGCGTGTAGCAGCGGCAGAGACGTCGGCAGGAGTCAGTCGGCTGGAGTAAGTCGGCAGGCGTCAATCTTTCCATCAATCCTTCGCATGTGGAGCGATTGTGGAGTATGTGGAACAATTGTGGAGTATACGAAGCTATTGTGGAATATGTGGAGCACATAGAGCATGTACAGCGATTGTGGAACATGTGGTGCTGATTATGGTGCGAGTGGGTCACAAGTTAAAATTAAGTTGCCTTATTTTAAAGTAAAGTTATGTAGTCATCTTCTATAGCTGAAATTTGTATTCTTTATCTAATAATATTGCTTTAAAATTTATATATATACATTTATACTTATATGTATATATTACAATTATGTAATTTCAAAAAACCATGAAAAAACTCAAATCAGGATTTACTGAATGAGGACTGAACCTGGGTCCTCCCGAATGTACATACTGTGTTTTATCATGGCAACGTCTCGTTATGTTTAATAGAATCAGGAATGTTACCCCACAGATGCTGGGTCATACAATACATATGTATGCATTTCGCCTCGCAAACATTTATGTGGATGTAATTTCTGGTCTCACTACCATCGAATTCAGATACTGAGACATTGGATACCTAAGTGTGTAAACCAAAAAATTCGGCATGAACTGCTCAACATTATCAAACTTCCCTCAATTGCACAAATACAACTAGCAGCTGGTAAGCCGTCGCGGGTCTGGGATATGTGCCATATTACACAGAAACCAATAACAGATTAAAAATGCTGTGAGCTTGGAAAAATGTGACCTTTTTCCCTGGATGCACCAATTTCCTCATTTTAGACTATGCGGAAAAGCATTCGCCTGCTTTGATTTTTTTTTTTAAAGATGTTTCTTTTTAGGAGTTTTCATAAGGCTGATGGTTTCTACTGGCATTGCATTGATGCCCATTTTTGGCAATGAGCTGTATGTTAAGCATTGCTGGGAATAAGGTGATGGCAATGAGTTAATGAGCTGGTGAAACATATTTTTCCTCCCATTCTTCGAATTTCACACTTACGACTTTTTTCCTTGCGAATAATGGTGTATCTGGTAATGACTCGTGATATCAAAGTACTCTTGGTGGATAGAGAAACCAGATATTTTTCAAACTTAACTGTGCTGCTGAAAAAGGATAGGCATGGTGTAATTTTCCCTTAGCATGTTTATTGGTCATAGATACTGTAAAATGCATGATTAGGGTTGTGAATATTAATGGTGAACAGTTCTGTTGAAGTCTGATGTTATGAATTTGGCAACTATATCTTACATGGTTCGGATATTACATCCACCTATGATTATAAGTAGATTTTAAGGTATACTTGACCATGCGAACTTCCTCGTAGTCATGGGTGATGTCTAGGTTATGAATTTAGCAACTAAATCTTATTTGGTTCGGAAATTACAGTAAATTATGCTTATAAGTAGAAATGGGGTATACCTGGCCCTGCGACCCTTCTCATCGTCGGCCTGTGTTCTGAAGTTGACAATTATACCTTATGGGGTTCGAAAATTACAGTAAACTATTCTTATATGTTAGGTCTGGTGAGCGTGTAAGCCGATACTGATATTCGGTACCGCATTATGGTGCTAGGTAGACAGATCCCGAAAGGAATGACAAATGATGAGACTCGGCCCCCACCAGGACGCTAGGTGTAAGAGTCCCAACATCCTGGCATCATATTGACAGAGCTGGATTTTGAGATCCAAAATGGCCATCATGTGTATGAAGGAAAATAAATTTTTTTTGGGGGGAAAACGGGAAATTTGTCCCATATGGCGTCATCAAAGATGGTGGTTGCCTAGTGCCCTTGCCTTCAGCTCCAAGCCCCTATTAGATTGCCTGTTTGTATACTACTACATACAAAGCATTACTTAAAGATATGCATCAAAATGCAATACATAGTGGTTACTACATTAGAAATATAATATTATATACAGGTTTTTAACGTTCTTGTTACTTTCCCTGATGCCGAATCGGTTGAAACATTTCAGAGAAATGCTATATAACAATTATATTTGAGGTAGCGCTGTCTTCCAAAATGGCTACAAATATAAACGTATCTACTGGTAACAACAAACATCTGTGCACGCTAGTCTCATCTTATTCCCTAGACTGCGGCTCGGCATGGTCCGGTCTCTAGCTGAGCGACAAGATTGCATCCCGGCAGTATTCACGCGGACCTAAAAACATTCGGTATTTTATATTGAGTAACAGCACATGCAAAACCGGACACGGAGACATTTTGCTGGCTACAACGGGTAGCAGAGCTCTTGTGACAGTGTGTGCGGGAGGATTTATTTACCATCTGCGTGTATTGTTCGATATAATTCAATTGCTTTTCTATTATTGAGTTCAATTTTTCTGTTCAAATATTAAACAGAATCCAATTAAAATCACGTTATATAAAAGTAACAACGATGGAGGTGGAATACTTTCTGTGGTTTGATTCGTCAACAGATTACTTGTTCCTTTTCCACATATTCATAATATTTTCACCATTAAAATGGGTTTGAGTGGAGGATATAAATATTTGATCTGAAGGTTTACGGCGCGGCGTACGAAATATCTCAACGGGAATGCAACACTCAAGAGAACATTTGTTTACACAATTTGCAAACATTGAGAGGCTTGAGACAACATAATACTAAGCCAACTTGAACACATTTTACAGCATTGCGGATTTACTTCTTAAAAACATCCAAAACATGCAAATAATAATACACAAAGTCGTACATAGCTGTCATCTATCTAGTCAGTGCCGTATGTAATTTCGTAACATATCCATAGTCGTTGGCACGATATTTTTGATGACATAGAGCTCTTCAATTGTGTCCTTTGTCGAAATCATCAGTCACAATACGGCGCAGCAAATAAATTAATTTTAATAATGAACAATAATTTTAAAACTATTTAAATATAATAATGTTATATTAAATGATAAAATAATATTTAGTACAATAGGTGCTAGACAACAATACAAAAAAGAACTGAGAAAAGGATAAAGATACATTTTTATTTTCAATTTTTTATTCCAAAGAAAAGAGTGATGTATGAAGGTTAAGCTAAACTATAAAAAAATTTGTCTGCAGTTTCTGCATTTAATTTAGTGCAAATATATGCAAACGAATACCAACCAATGTGGCAGTGAATTATAGGTACAATGTGGAACAAGTAATCAATATTGTTACACTTTCTCTTTCTAGAAATTATGTGGGCTATACCAATTTCGTTATGAGGTGGAGGACTTAATCAAATAAAAGAATTAATTGTGATATCCTTATTTTATTTACAATAATTACAGCGAAATTCTCTAAACTCAAATTCTCACAGTAAATTGAAATCAACAGAAATTGAAAACAAAGAAATGAATAAAACAAAATAATTCAAGATCAGTCCCAATAGACAGTGTCTCAACCTATTCAATTATTTGATAATTGATGTTTCCATATTTGATAGTTCGAATATTTAGAATAAAATCAGTATTACACTTCATTCAGTCCCACCTCAGGTTAGTCCATGTCCCACCATTCGTAATGTTCTAGAGTCTTCCGAGCGCCCTCACGCACAGTAGGCTTCACTTGTCAGTATCACACCCTCTCGTCTATTCAAGCCACGAACACCTCACTCGCCGTCGTCCCGCAATCTCCAGTCGTCGTCCACACTTCACTTAGTTCGCGCTCACTGGCCAGGCGGCCTCCGTCAAAGACTGCCGGCCGCTGGGTTGCGGCAGTATATATAGGTCTTAGGCTGCCACTTAGAATCTTCCCAACTCGCGTGAGGCGCCAGCTAGTATCACCAGAACATTCTTGCATCGCCGGTATATGTATCGGAAACTCTAGCAGGCGAGAGGAGGTCTGTGACGCCAGCAAGTCTCGCCTCTGTCGGCATTCGCGGGATTTCCAGAAGAGATGCAGACAGCCACGAGCGCATCTCGTTCCATGAAGAGGAGAGGGCAAGGTGGGTCTCCGATTACGGCCCTGGGCAGCGGAGTCGGCGCCAGCTGCAGCACGTAACAAAATATTACTTAAATTGTAACTTAGAAATTATCTCCAATGAAATAAGCTGCTTTTTGTTCACTTAAAATAAGTTCTTATAACCACTGACAGTGTTCTGGTTGACCTATTGGCTGCCCACTGTGGCGCAGTCGGTTAAGTGTTGAGAGTGAATAGTTACGGTTTTGAATCCCGGGTAGAGCAAGGGTGTGATTTATGGGTGTCCGTATGAGTAAACCTTTCATGGGAAATGTCACTTCAAATAGGAAAAATATGAGAAAAAAGTTTTCACGGAATTAAAAACATTAGTGCTGTAAATCTGGAATTGTGTGTGAATTTTATGCTACTTTTACAAGTAAAACCTTGAAAACTAGTAACTAAGTGGGTTTGCAATACATAGATATTTAATATTACAATCAAGCTTGTATTTCAGTCACATTTGTAAATAAAAAATCTAAATTAATATATAACATACTTTCAAACATATATTTATTTATACCGCAACATAATACAATGATTATTATCATTTATGTTATATTTAAATAAATAAGTTCCAACTAGAAATCGTACCAACTACTTCTTGAGCAAATACGTCTGGCCTTAAATTCAACACCAACAAACTAATTCACTTATTACTGTTGCCTAAAGATATCGTTAGTTTCGAATCTGTATGTGT